>CM042317.1:12100709-12416011 GCA_023566125.1 Zingel zingel
AAAAAAACACAAAAAAATGCAAAAAAAACACAAAAAAATGCAAAAAAATCGCAAAAAAATGCAAAAAAATGCAAAAAAAACACAAAAAATGCAAAAAAACACGAAATAAATGCAAAAAAAACAAAAAAAATGCAAAAAAACCACAAAAAAATGCAAAAAAAATGCAAAAAAAACCACAAAAAAATGCAAAAAAACACAAAAAAATGCAAAAAAAACCCACAAAAAAATGCAAAAAAAATGCAAAAAAATGCAAAAAAAATGCAAAAAAATGCAAAAAAAAAACACAAAAAAATGCAAAAAAAAAACAAAAAAATTCAAAAAAAATGCAAAAAAAAAACAAAAAAATGCAAAAAAAAATGCAAAAAAATGCAAAAAAAAACGCAAAAAAATGCAAAAAAAAATGCAAAAAAAACACAAAATAAATGCTAAAAAAAACAAAAAAAATGCAAAAAAAAAATGCAAAAAAAACACAAAAAATGCAAAAAAAAAACACAAAAAAATGCAAAAAAAACACAAAAAATGCAAAAAAACCACAAAAAAATGCAAAAAAAATTGCAAAAAAATCACAAAAAATGCAAAAAAAACACAAAAAATGCAAAAAAAACACAAAAAAACACAAAATAAATGCAAAAAAAACAAAAAAAATGCAAAAAAAATTAAAAAAAAACACAAAAAATGCAAAAAAAAAAACACAAAAAAAATGCAAAAAAAATGCAAAAAAATGCAAAAAAACACAAAATAAATGAAAAAAAATGCAAAAAAACCCACAAAAAATGCAAAAAAATGCAAAAAAAAACACAAAAAATGCAAAAAATGCAAAAAAAACGCAAAAAAACCCACAAAAAAATACAAAAAAACCACAAAAAAATGCAAAAAAAAATGCAAAAAAACAATTGACGGTCATGTTTAGCTTCTTCCATTTTCTAATGATTGCTCCAACAGTGGACCTTTTTTCACCAAGCTGCTTGGCAATTTCCCCGTAGCCCTTTCCAGCCTTGTGGAGGTGTACAATTTTGACTCTAGTGTCTTTGGACAGCTCTTTGGTCTTGGCCATGTTAGTAGTTGGATTCTTACTGATTGTATGGGGTGGACAGGTGTCTTTATGCAGCTAACAACCTCAAACAGGTACATCTAATTTAGGATAATAAATGGAGTGGAGGTGGACATTTTAAAGGCAGACTAAAAAAACACACAAAAAATGCAAAAAAAACACAAAAAAATGCAAAAAAAAACACAAAAAAATGCAAAAAAAAACACAAAAAAATGCAAAAAAAACCACAAAATAAATGCAAAAAAACACAAAAAAATGCAAAAAAAACAAAAAAAATGCAAAAAAAACACAAAAAAATGCAAAAAAACACAAAAAATGCAAAAAAAACACAAAAAAACACAAAATAAATGCAAAAAAAACAAAAAAAATGCAAAAAAAATTAAAAAAAAACACAAAAAATGCAAAAAAAAAAACACAAAAAAAATGCAAAAAAAATGCAAAAAAATGCAAAAAAACACAAAATAAATGAAAAAAAATGCAAAAAAACCCACAAAAAATGCAAAAAAATGCAAAAAAAAACACAAAAAATGCAAAAAATGCAAAAAAAACGCAAAAAAACCCACAAAAAAATACAAAAAAACCACAAAAAAATGCAAAAAAAAATGCAAAAAAACAAAACAAAAAAAATGCAAAAAACCCACAAAATAAATGCAAAAAAACCCCCAAAAAATGCAAAGAAAAATGCAAAAAAATGCAAAAAAAACACAAAATAAATGCAAAAAAACCCCAAAAAAATGCAAAAAACACAAAAAAATGCAAAAAAAACACAAAAAAATGCAAAAAAAACACAAAAAAATGCAAAAAAACATAAAAAAATGCAAAAAAAAATGCAAAAAAATTAAAAAAAACCCACAAAAAAATGCAAAAAAAAAAATGCAAAAAAAACCCCAAAATAAATGCAAAAAACCCCCCAAAAAATGCAAAAAAAAATGCAAAAAAATGCAAAAAAAACACAAAAAAATGCAAAAAAAAACCACAAAAAAATGCAAAAAAATCGCAAAAAAATGCAAAAAAATGCAAAAAAAACACAAAAAATGCAAAAAAAACACGAAATAAATGCAAAAAAAACAAAAAAATGCAAAAAAAAATGCAAAAAAACCCACAAAAAAATGCAAAAAAAACAAAAAAATGCAAAAAAAAACAAAAAATGCAAAAAAACCACAAAAAAATGCAAAAAAAAATGCAAAAAAAACCACAAAAAAATGCAAAAAACACAAAAAAATGCAAAAAACCCACAAAAAAATGCAAAAAAAATGCAAAAAAAAAAATGCAAAAAAATGCAAAAAAAAACCACAAAAAAATGCAAAAAAAAAAAAAAAAAATTCTAAAAAAATGCAAAAAAAAAAAAAAAAAATGCAAAAAAAATGCAAAAAAATGCAAAAAAAACGCAAAAAATGCAAAAAAAACACAAAATAAATGCAAAAAAAACAAAAAAAATGCAAAAAAAACACAAAAAATGCAAAAAAACCACAAAAAAATGCAAAAAAAATTGCAAAAAAATCACAAAAAATGCAAAAAAAATGCAAAAAAATGCAAAAAAACGCAAAAAAATGCAAAAAAATGCAAAAAAAACACAAAATAAATGCTAAAAAAACCAAAAAAAATGCAAAAAAAAAATGCAAAAAAAACACAAAAAATGCAAAAAAAAAACACAAAAAAATGCAAAAAAAACACAAAAAAATGCAAAAAAACCACAAAAAAATGCAAAAAAAATTGCAAAAAAATCACAAAAAATGCAAAAAAAACACAAAAAAATGCAAAAAAAACACAAAAAATGCAAAAAAAACACAAAAAAACACAAAATAAATGCAAAAAAAACAAAAAAAATGCAAAAAAAATTTAAAAAAAACACAAAAAATGCAAAAAAAAAAAACACAAAAAAAATGCAAAAAAAATGCAAAAAAATGCAAAAAAACACAAAATAAATGCAAAAAAATGCAAAAAAACCCACAAAAAATGCAAAAAAATGCAAAAAAAAACACAAAAAATGCAAAAAATGCAAAAAAAACGCAAAAAAACCCACAAAAAAATACAAAAAAGCCACAAAAAAATGCAAAAAAAAATGCAAAAAAACAAAACAAAAAAAATGCAAAAAACCCACAAAATAAATGCAAAAAAACCCCCAAAAATGCAAAAAAAAACACAAAAAAATGCAAAAAAAACACAAAAAAATGCAAAAAAACCACAAAAAAATGCAAAAAAAATTGCAAAAAAATCACAAAAAATGCAAAAAAAACACAAAAAAATGCAAAAAAAAACACAAAAAAATGCAAAAAAAACACAAAAAATGCAAAAAAAACACAAAATAAATGCAAAAAAAACAAAAAAAATGCAAAATTTTTTAAAAAAAAACAAAAAATGCAAAAAAAAAAACACAAAAAAATGCAAAAAAACCCACAAAAAAATGCAAAAAAAATGCAAAAAAATGCAAAAAAACACAAAATAAATGCAAAAAAAACAAAAAAAATGCAAAAAAAATGCAAAAAAATGCAAAAAAACCCACAAAAAAATGCAAAAAAACACAAAAAAATGCAAAAAAAAATGCAAAAAACCCCCCAAAAAATGCAAAGAAAAATGCAAAAAAATGCAAAAAAAACACAAAATAAATGCAAAAAAACCCCAAAAAAATGCAAAAAACACAAAAAAATGCAAAAAAACACAAAAAAATGCAAAAAAACCACAAAAAATGCAAAAAAATGCAAAAAAAAAATGCAAAAAAATGCAAAAAAACCCACAAAAAAATGCATAAAAAAAAATGAAAAAAAAATGAAAAAAACACAAAAAAATGAAAAAAAAAACACAAAGAAAATGCAAAAAAAACACAAAAAAATGAAAAAAAAATGCAAAAAAATGCAAAAAAAATGCAAAAAAATGCAAAAAAAACACAAAAAAATGCAAAAAAAAAAACACAAAATAAATGCAAAAAAAACAAAAAAATGCAAAAAAAATGCAAAAAATGCAAAAAAATGCAAAAAAATGCAAAAAAAAAAACACAAAATAAATGCAAAAAAATGCAAAAAAACAAACAAAAAAATGCAAAAAAAAAACACAAAAAAATGCAAATAAAAATGCAAAAAAATGCAAAAAAACACAAAAAAATGCAAAAAAAAATGCAAAAAAAACCACAAAAAATGCAAAGAAAAATGCAAAAAAATGCAAAAAAAACACAAAATAAATGCAAAAAAAACCCCAAAAAATGCAAAAAACACAAAAAAATGCAAAAAAACACAAAAAAATGCAAAAAAACCACAAAAAATGCAAAAAAATGCAAAAAAAAAAAATGCAAAAAAATGCAAAAAAAACCACAAAAAAATGCAAAAAAAAAAAATGCAAAAAAAATGAAAAAAACACAAAAAAATGCAAAAAAAAACACAAAAAAATGCAAAAAAAACACAAAAAAATGCAAAAAAAACAAAAAATGCAAAAAATGCAAAAAAACCACAAAAAAATGCAAAAAAAACCCCACAAAAAAATGCAAAAAAAATGCAAAAAAACACAAAAAAATGCAAAAAAACCACAAAAAAATGCAAAAAAAAATGCAAAAAAATGCAAAAAAACACAAAAAAATGCAAAAAAAACAGAAAAAAATGCTAAAAACAAATGCAAAAAAACCCACAAAAAAATGCAAAAAAACCACAAAAAAATGCAAAAAAAAACACAAAAAATGCAAAAAATGCAAAAAATGCAAAAAAACGCAAAAAAATGCAAAAAAAAAACCACAAAAAAATACAAAAAAACCCACAAAAAAATGCAAAAAAAAAATGCAAAAAAAAAACCACAAAAAAATGCAAAAAAAACACAAAATAAATGCAAAAAAAACCCAAAAAATGCAAAGAAAAATGCAAAAAAATGCAAAAAAACACAAAATAAATGCAAAAACCCCCCAAAAAATGCAAAAAAAATGCAAAAAAATGCAAAAAAAACACAAAAAAATGCAAAAAAAAAATGAAAAAAAAATGAAAAAAAACACAAAAAAATGCAAAAAAAACAAAAAAAATGCAAAAAAAACACAAAAAAAATGCAAAAAAAAACAAAAAAATGCAAAAAAAATGCAAAAAAATGTAAAAAAAAAACAAAAAAATGCAAAAAAAAAGAAGAAAAAAACACAAAAAATGCAAAAAAAACCACAAAAAAATGCAAAAAAATGCTAAAAAATGCTAAAAAAAACACAAAAAATGCAAAAAAAAAACACAAAAAAATGCAAAAAAAAAAACACAAAAAAATGCAAAAAAAACACAAAATAAATGCAAAAAAAACCCAAAAAATGCAAAGAAAAATGCAAAAAAATGCAAAAAAACACAAAATAAATGCAAAAACCCCCCAAAAAATGCAAAAAAAATGCAAAAAAATGCAAAAAAAAAATGAAAAAAAAATGAAAAAAAACACAAAAAAATGCAAAAAAAAAACAAAAAAAATGCAAAAAAACACAAAAAAATGAAAAAAAAACACAAAAAAATGCAAAAAAAACCACAAAAAAATGCAAAAAAAAGAAGAAAAAAACACAAAAAATGCAAAAAAAAACACAAAAAAAATGCAAAAAAATGCTAAAAAATGCTAAAAAAAAACACAAAAAATGCAAAAAAAAACCCACAAAAAAATGCAAAAAAAAAATGCAAAAAAAACCCCAAAATAAATGCAAAAAACCCCCCAAAAAATGCAAAAAAAAATGCAAAAAAATGCAAAAAAAAACACAAAAAAATGCAAAAAAAAAACACAAAAAAATGCAAAAAAATCGCAAAAAAATGCAAAAAAATGCAAAAAAAACACAAAAAATGCAAAAAAAAACAGAAATAAATGCAAAAAAAACAAAAAAATGCAAAAAAAAATGCAAAAAAAACCACAAAAAAATGCAAAAAAAACAAAAAAATGCAAAAAAAACAAAAAAAATGCAAAAAAACCACAAAAAAATGCAAAAAAAATGCAAAAAAAACCACAAAAAAATGCAAAAAACACAAAAAAATGCAAAAAAACCCACAAAAAAATGCAAAAAAATGCAAAAAAAAAATGCAAAAAAATGCAAAAAAAAAACACAAAAAAATGCAAAAAAAAAAAAAAAAAATTCAAAAAAAATGCAAAAAAAAAAAAAAAAATGCAAAAAAAATGCAAAAAAATGCAAAAAAAACGCTAAAAAATGCAAAAAAATGCAAAAAAAACACAAAATAAATGCAAAAAAAAAAAAAAAATGCAAAAAAAAACACAAAAAATGCAAAAAAACCCACAAAAAAATGCAAAAAAAACACAAAAAAATGCAAAAAAACCACAAAAAAATGCAAAAAAAATTGCAAAAAAATCACAAAAAATGCAAAAAAAATGCAAAAAAATGCAAAAAAACGCAAAAAAATGCAAAAAAATGCAAAAAAACACAAAATAAATGCAAAAAAAAAAAAAAAAATGCAAAAAAAAAATGCAAAAAAAACACAAAAAATGCAAAAAAAAACACAAAAAAATGCAAAAAAAACACAAAAAAATGCAAAAAAACCACAAAAAAATGCAAAAAAAATTTCCAAAAAATCACAAAAAATGCAAAAAAAACACAAAAAAATGCAAAAAAAAACACAAAAAAATGCAAAAAAAACACAAAAAATGCAAAAAAAACACAAAAAAACACAAAATAAATGCAAAAAAAACAAAAAAAATGCAAAAATTTTTAAAAAAAAAACACAAAAAATGCAAAAAAAAAACACCAAAAAAATGCAAAAAAACCCACAAAAAAATGCAAAAAAAATGCAAAAAAATGCAAAAAAACACAAAATAAATGCAAAAAAAATGCAAAAAAAACCACAAAAAAATGCAAAAAACACAAAAAAATGCAAAAAAACCCACAAAAAAATGCAAAAAAATGCAAAAAAATGCAAAAAAAAAATGCAAAAAAATGCAAAAAAAAAACACAAAAAAATGCAAAAAAAAAAAAAAAAAATTCAAAAAAAATGCAAAAAAAAAAAAAAAAAATGCAAAAAAAATGCAAAAAAATGCAAAAAAAACACAAAATAAATGCAAAAAAAAAAAAAAAATGCAAAAAAAAACACAAAAAATGCAAAAAAACCCACAAAAAAATGCAAAAAAAACACAAAAAAATGCAAAAAAACCACAAAAAAATGCAAAAAAAATTGCAAAAAAATCACAAAAAATGCAAAAAAAATGCAAAAAAATGCAAAAAAACGCAAAAAAATGCAAAAAAATGCAAAAAAACACAAAATAAATGCAAAAAAAACAAAAAAAATGCAAAAAAAAAATGCAAAAAAAACACAAAAAATGCAAAAAAAAACACAAAAAAATGCAAAAAAAACACAAAAAAATGCAAAAAAACCACAAAAAAATGCAAAAAAAATTGCAAAAAAATCACAAAAAATGCAAAAAAAACACAAAAAAATGCAAAAAAAAACACAAAAAAATGCAAAAAAAACACAAAAAATGCAAAAAAAACACAAAAAAACAAAATAAATGCAAAAAAAACAAAAAAAATGCAAAAATTTTTAAAAAAAAACACAAAAAATGCAAAAAAAAAACACCAAAAAAATGCAAAAAAACCCACAAAAAAATGCAAAAAAAATGCAAAAAAATGCAAAAAAACACAAAATAAATGCAAAAAAAACAAAAAAAATGCAAAAAAAATGCAAAAAAATGCAAAAAAAACCACAAAAAAATGCAAAAAAACACAAAAAAATGCAAAAAAAAATGCAAAAAAAACCACAAAAAATGCAAAAAAAACACAAAAAAATGCAAAAAAAACACAAAAAATGCAAAAAATGCAAAAAAAACGCAAAAAACCCCACAAAAAAATACAAAAAAACCACAAAAAATGCAAAAAAAAATGCAAAAAAACAAAACAAAAAAAATGCAAAAAACCCACAAAATAAATGCAAAAAACCCCCAAAAAATGCAAAGAAAAATGCAAAAAAATGCAAAAAAAACACAAAATAAATGCAAAAAAAACCCAAAAAAATGCAAAAAACACAAAAAAATGCAAAAAAACACAAAAAAATGCAAAAAAAACACAAAAAATGCAAAAAAATGCAAAAAAAAGCAAAAAAAACACAAAATAAATGCAAAAAAAAAAAAAAAATGCAAAAAAAAACACAAAAAATGCAAAAAAACCCACAAAAAAATGCAAAAAAAACACAAAAAAATGCAAAAAAACCACAAAAAAATGCAAAAAAAATTGCAAAAAAATCACAAAAAATGCAAAAAAAATGCAAAAAAATGCAAAAAAACGCAAAAAAATGCAAAAAAATGCAAAAAAACACAAAATAAATGCAAAAAAAACAAAAAAAATGCAAAAAAAAAATGCAAAAAAAACACAAAAAATGCAAAAAAAAACACAAAAAAATGCAAAAAAAACACAAAAAAATGCAAAAAAACCACAAAAAAATGCAAAAAAAATTGCAAAAAAATCACAAAAAATGCAAAAAAAACACAAAAAAATGCAAAAAAAAACACAAAAAAATGCAAAAAAAACACAAAAAATGCAAAAAAAACACAAAAAAACAAAATAAATGCAAAAAAAACAAAAAAAATGCAAAAATTTTAAAAAAAAAACACAAAAAATGCAAAAAAAAAACACCAAAAAAATGCAAAAAAACCCACAAAAAAATGCAAAAAAAATGCAAAAAAATGCAAAAAAACACAAAATAAATGCAAAAAAAACAAAAAAAATGCAAAAAAAATGCAAAAAAATGCAAAAAAAACCACAAAAAAATGCAAAAAAACACAAAAAAATGCAAAAAAAAATGCAAAAAAAACCACAAAAAATGCAAAAAAAACACAAAAAAATGCAAAAAAAACACAAAAAATGCAAAAAATGCAAAAAAAACGCAAAAAACCCCACAAAAAAATACAAAAAAACCACAAAAAATGCAAAAAAAAATGCAAAAAAACAAAACAAAAAAAATGCAAAAAACCCACAAAATAAATGCAAAAAAACCCCCAAAAAATGCAAAGAAAAATGCAAAAAAATGCAAAAAAAACACAAAATAAATGCAAAAAAAACCCAAAAAAATGCAAAAAACACAAAAAAATGCAAAAAAACACAAAAAAATGCAAAAAAAACACAAAAAATGCAAAAAAATGCAAAAAAAAAAATGCAAAAAAATGCAAAAAAAACCACAAAAAAATGCAAAAAAAAAAATGAAAAAAACACAAAAAAATGCAAAAAAAAAACACAAAGAAAATGCAAAAAAAACACAAAAAAATGCAAAAAAAATGCAAAAAAATGCAAAAAAAATGCAAAAAAATGCAAAAAAACACAAAAAAATGCAAAAAAAAAAACACAAAATAAATGCAAAAAAAAACAAAAAAATGCAAAAAAAATGCAAAAAATGCAAAAAAATGCAAAAAAATGCAAAAAAAAAAACACAAAATAAATGCAAAAAAATGCAAAAAAACAAACAAAAAAATGCAAAAAAAAACACAAAAAAATGCAAATAAAAATGCAAAAAAATGCAAAAAAACACAAAAAAATGCAAAAAAAAATGCAAAAAAAAACACAAAAAATGCAAAGAAAAATGCAAAAAAATGCAAAAAAACACAAAATAAATGCAAAAAAACCCCCAAAAAATGCAAAAAACACAAAAAAATGCAAAAAACACAAAAAAATGCAAAAAAACCACAAAAAATGCAAAAAAATGCAAAAAAAAAAAATGCAAAAAAATGCAAAAAAACCACAAAAAAATGCAAAAAAAAAAATGCAAAAAAAATGAAAAAAACACAAAAAAATGCAAAAAAAACCACAAAAAAATGCAAAAAAAACACAAAAAAATGCAAAAAAACACAAAAAATGCAAAAAATGCAAAAAATGCAAAAAAAATGCAAAAAAACACAAAAAAATGCAAAAAATACCACAAAAAAATGCAAAAAAAAATGCAAAAAAATGCAAAAAAACACAAAAAAATGCAAAAAAAACAGAAAAAAATGCTAAAAACAAATGCAAAAAAACCCACAAAAAAATGCAAAAAAACCACAAAAAAATGCAAAAAAAAACACAAAAAATGCAAAAAATGCAAAAAAACGCAAAAAAATGCAAAAAAAACCCACAAAAAAATACAAAAAAACCCACAAAAAAATGCAAAAAAAAATGCAAAAAAAAAAACACAAAAAAATGCAAAAAAAACACAAAATAAATGCAAAAAAACCCCAAAAAATTCAAAGAAAAATGCAAAAAAATGCAAAAAAACACAAAATAAATGCAAAAACCCCCCAAAAAATGCAAAAAAAAATGCAAAAAAATGCAAAAAAAACACAAAAAAATGCAAAAAAAAAATGAAAAAAAAATGAAAAAAAACACAAAAAAATACAAAAAAAACAAAAAAAATGCAAAAAAAACACAAAAAAAATGCAAAAAAAAACAAAAAAATGCAAAAAAATGCAAAAAAATGAAAAAAAATGCTAAAAAATGCTAAAAAAACACAAAAAATGCAAAAAAAAAACCACAAAAAAAATGCAAAAAAAAAATGCAAAAAAAAAAACACAAAAAAATGCAAAAAAAACACAAAATAAATGCAAAAAAAACCCAAAAAATGCAAAGAAAAATGCAAAAAAATGCAAAAAAACACAAAATAAATGCAAAAACCCCCCAAAAAATGCAAAAAAAATGCAAAAAAAAAATGAAAAAAAAATGAAAAAAAACACAAAAAAATGCAAAAAAAACAAAAAAAATGCAAAAAAACACAAAAAAAATGAAAAAAAAACACAAAAAAATGCAAAAAAATGAAAAAAAAATGCAAAAAAAAACACAAAAAAATGCAAAAAAAGAAGAAAAAAACACAAAAAATGCAAAAAAAACCACAAAAAAATGCAAAAAAAAACAAAAAAATGCAAAAAAATGAAAAAAAATGAAAAAAAAATGCTAAAAAATGCTAAAAAAAACACAAAAAATGCAAAAAAACCCACAAAAAAATGCAAAAAAAAAATGCAAAAAAAAAAACACAAAAAAATGCAAAAAAAACACAAAATAAATGCAAAAAAACCCCAAAAAATTCAAAGAAAAATGCAAAAAAATGCAAAAAAACACAAAATAAATGCAAAAACCCCCCAAAAAATGCAAAAAAAAATGCAAAAAAATGCAAAAAAAACACAAAAAAATGCAAAAAAAAAATGAAAAAAAAATGAAAAAAAACACAAAAAAATGCAAAAAAAACACAAAAAATGCAAAAAAACACAAAAAAAATGCAAAAAAAAACAAAAAAATGCAAAAAAATGCAAAAAAATGAAAAAAAATGCTAAAAAATGCTAAAAAAAACACAAAAAATGCAAAAAAAACCACAAAAAAATGCAAAAAAAAAATGCAAAAAAAAAAACACAAAAAAATGCAAAAAAAACACAAAATAAATGCAAAAAAACCCCAAAAAATGCAAAGAAAAATGCAAAAAAATGCAAAAAAACACAAAATAAATGCAAAAACCCCCCAAAAAATGCAAAAAAAATGCAAAAAAAAAATGAAAAAAAAATGAAAAAAAACACAAAAAAATGCAAAAAAAAACAAAAAAAATGCAAAAAAACACAAAAAAAATGAAAAAAAAACACAAAAAAATGAAAAAAAATGAAAAAAAATGCAAAAAAAAACACAAAAAAATGCAAAAAAAGAAGAAAAAAACACAAAAAATGCAAAAAAAACCACAAAAAAAATGCAAAAAAATGCTAAAAAATGCTAAAAAAAAACACAAAAAATGCAAAAAAAAAAACACAAAAAAATGCAAAAAAACCCGCAAAGAAATGCAAAAAAATCGCAAAAAATTGCAAAAAAATGCAAAAAAACAAAAAATGCAAAAAAACACGAAATAAATGCAAAAAACCCCAAAAAATGCAAAAAAAATGCAAAAAATGCAAAAAAAAATGCAAAAAAATGCAAAAAAACACAAAATAAATGCAAAAAAACCCCCAAAAAATGCAAAAAAATGCAAAAAAATGCAAAAAAATGCAACAAAATGCAAAAAAAAACACAAAAAATGCAAAAAAAAACACAAAATAAATGCAAAAAAAACCAAAAAAAAAAGCAAAAAAACAAAAAAATGCAAAAAAATGCAAAAAAATGCAAAAAATGCAAAAAAAACACAAAAAATGCAAAAAAACACAAAATAAATGCAAAAAAAACCCAAAAAAATGCAAAAAAAATGCAAAAAAATGCAAAAAAAACACAAAAAAATGCAAAAAAAAAATGAAAAAAACACAAAAAAATGCAAAAAAAACACAAAAAAAATGCAAAAAAAAACACAAAAAATGCTAAAAATGCAAAAAATGCAAAAAATGCAAAAAACACAAAAAAATGCAAAAAAAATGCAAAAAAAACCCACAAAAAAATGCAAAAAAAAACACAAAATAAATGCAAAAAAACCCCAAAAAATGCAAAGAAAAATGCAAAAAAATGCAAAAAAAACACAAAATAAATGCAAAAACCCCCCAAAAAAATGCAAAAAAAAATGCAAAAAAATGCAAAAAAACACAAAAAAATGCAAAAAAAAAAAATGCAAAAAAAATGAAAAAAACACAAAAAAATGCAAAAAAAACAAAAAAAAATGCAAAAAAACACAAAAAAATGCAAAAAAACACAAAAAAATGCAAAAAAAATGCAAAAAAATGCTAAAAAAAACACGAAAAATGCAAAAAAAAAACACAAAAAAATGCAAAAAAAACCGCAAAGAAATGCAAAAAAACACAAAAAATGCAAAAAAACACGAAATAAATGCAAAAAAACCCCCAAAAAATGCAAAGAAAATGCAAAAAATGCAAAAAAAATGCAAAAAAATGCAAAAAAACACAAAATAAATGCAAAAAACCCCCCAAAAAATGCAAAAAAATGCAAAAAAATGCAAAAAAATGCAAAAAAAACACAAAAAATGCAAAAAAAACCACAAAAAAATGAAAAAAAAAATGAAAAAAAATTGGAAAAAAACACAAAAAAATGCAAAAAAAAAAAAAAAAAATGCAAAAAAAACACAAAAAAATGCAAAAAAAAACAAAAAAATGCAAAAAAATGCAAAAAAATGCAAAAAAATGCAAAAAAAAAAAACAAAAAAATGCAAAAAAAAAGAAGAAAAAAACACAAAAAATGCAAAAAAAACCACAAAAAAAATGCTAAAAAATGCTAAAAAAAACACAAAAAAATGCAAAAAAAAAATGCAAAAAAAAAAACACAAAAAAATGCAAAAAAACACAAAATAAATGCAAAAAAACCCCAAAAAATGCAAAGAAAAATGCAAAAAAATGCAAAAAAACACAAAATAAATGCAAAAACCCCCCAAAAAATGCAAAAAAAATGCAAAAAAATGCAAAAAAAAACACAAAAAAATGCAAAAAAAAAAGAAAAAAAAATGAAAAAAAAACACAAAAAAATGCAAAAAAAAACAAAAAAAATGCAAAAAAACACAAAAAAAATGCAAAAAAAACACAAAAAAATGCAAAAAAATGCAAAAAAATGCAAAAAAAAAACACAAAAAAATGCAAAAAAAGAAGAAAAAAACACAAAAAATGCAAAAAAAACCACAAAAAAAATGCAAAAAAATGCTAAAAAATGCTAAAAAAAAACACAAAAAATGCAAAAAAAAAAAACACAAAAAATGCAAAAAAAAACCGCAAAGAAATGCAAAAAAATCGCAAAAAATTGCAAAAAAATGCAAAAAAACAAAAAATGCAAAAAAACACGAAATAAATGCAAAAAACCCCAAAAAATGCAAAAAAAATGCAAAAAATGCAAAAAAAATGCAAAAAAATGCAAAAAAACACAAAATAAATGCAAAAAAAATGCAAAAAAATGCAAAAAAAATGCAAAAAAATGCAAAAAAAACACAAAAAAATGCAAAAAAAAAAACACAAAATAAATGCAAAAAAAACAAAAAAATGCAAAAAAAATGCAAAAAATGCAAAAAAATGCAAAAAAATGCAAAAAAAAAAAACTCAAAATAAATGCAAAAAAATGCAAAAAAACAAACAAAAAAATGCAAAAAAAAATGCAAAAAAAAACACAAAAAAATGCAAATAAAAATGCAAAAAAATGCAAAAAAACACAAAAAAATGCAAAAAAAATGCAAAAAAAACCACAAAAAATGCAAAGAAAAATGCAAAAAAATGCAAAAAAAACACAAAATAAATGCAAAAAAACCCCCAAAAAATGCAAAAAACACAAAAAAATGCAAAAAAACACAAAAAAATGCAAAAAAACCACAAAAAATGCAAAAAAATGCAAAAAAAAAAACACAAAAAAATGCAAAAAAACACAAAATAAATGCAAAAAAACCCCAAAAAATGCAAAGAAAAATGCAAAAAAATGCAAAAAAACACAAAATAAATGCAAAAACCCCCCAAAAAATGCAAAAAAAATGCAAAAAAATGCAAAAAA
Organism: Zingel zingel; assembly: GCA_023566125.1. NCBI lineage: Eukaryota > Metazoa > Chordata > Actinopteri > Perciformes > Percidae > Zingel > Zingel zingel. The sequence goes on from CM042317.1 coordinate 12,115,088, forward strand.
AAACACAAAAAAATGCAAAAAAAAAAGAAAAAAAAATGAAAAAAAAACACAAAAAAATGCAAAAAAAAACAAAAAAAATGCAAAAAAACACAAAAAAAATGCAAAAAAAACACAAAAAAATGCAAAAAAATGCAAAAAAATGCAAAAAAAAAACACAAAAAAATGCAAAAAAAGAAGAAAAAAACACAAAAAATGCAAAAAAAACCACAAAAAAAATGCAAAAAAATGCTAAAAAATGCTAAAAAAAAACACAAAAAATGCAAAAAAAAAAAACACAAAAAATGCAAAAAAAAACCGCAAAGAAATGCAAAAAAATCGCAAAAAATTGCAAAAAAATGCAAAAAAACAAAAAATGCAAAAAAACACGAAATAAATGCAAAAAACCCCAAAAAATGCAAAAAAAATGCAAAAAATGCAAAAAAAATGCAAAAAAATGCAAAAAAACACAAAATAAATGCAAAAAAAATGCAAAAAAATGCAAAAAAAATGCAAAAAAATGCAAAAAAAACACAAAAAAATGCAAAAAAAAAAACACAAAATAAATGCAAAAAAAACAAAAAAATGCAAAAAAAATGCAAAAAATGCAAAAAAATGCAAAAAAATGCAAAAAAAAAAAACTCAAAATAAATGCAAAAAAATGCAAAAAAACAAACAAAAAAATGCAAAAAAAAATGCAAAAAAAAACACAAAAAAATGCAAATAAAAATGCAAAAAAATGCAAAAAAACACAAAAAAATGCAAAAAAAATGCAAAAAAAACCACAAAAAATGCAAAGAAAAATGCAAAAAAATGCAAAAAAAACACAAAATAAATGCAAAAAAACCCCCAAAAAATGCAAAAAACACAAAAAAATGCAAAAAAACACAAAAAAATGCAAAAAAACCACAAAAAATGCAAAAAAATGCAAAAAAAAAAATGCAAAAAAATGCAAAAAAACCACAAAAAAATGCAAAAAAAAAAATGCAAAAAAAATGAAAAAAACACAAAAAAATGCAAAAAAAACCACAAAAAAATGCAAAAAAAATGCAAAAAAATGCAAAAAAACACAAAAAATGCAAAAAATGCAAAAAATGCAAAAAAAACACAAAAAAATGCAAAAAAACCCCACAAAAAATGCAAAAAAATGCAAAAAAACACAAAAAAATGCAAAAAATACCACAAAAAAATGCAAAAAAAAATGCAAAAAAATGCAAAAAAACACAAAAAAATGCAAAAAAAACAGAAAAAAATGCTAAAAACAAATGCAAAAAAACCCACAAAAAAATGCAAAAAAACCACAAAAAAATGCAAAAAAAAACACAAAAAATGCAAAAAATGCAAAAAATGCAAAAAAAACGCAAAAAAATGCAAAAAAACCCACAAAAAAATACAAAAAAACCCACAAAAAAATGCAAAAAAAAAAATGCAAAAAAAAAAACACAAAAAAATGCAAAAAAAAACACAAAATAAATGCAAAAAAACCCCAAAAAATTCAAAGAAAAATGCAAAAAAATGCAAAAAAACACAAAATAAATGCAAAAACCCCCCAAAAAATGCAAAAAAAATGCAAAAAAATGCAAAAAAAACACAAAAAAATGCAAAAAAAAATGAAAAAAAAATGAAAAAAAACACAAAAAAATGCAAAAAAAACAAAAAAAATGCAAAAAAACACAAAAAAAATGCAAAAAAAAACAAAAAAATGCAAAAAAATGCAAAAAAAAAACAAAAAAATGCAAAAAAAAGAAGAAAAAAACACAAAAAATGCAAAAAAAACCACAAAAAAAATGCAAAAAAATGCTAAAAAATGCTAAAAAAACACAAAAAATGCAAAAAAAAAACACAAAAAAATGCAAAAAAAAAATGCAAAAAAAAAAACACAAAAAAATGCAAAAAAAACACAAAATAAATGCAAAAAAAACCCAAAAAATGCAAAAAAAATGCAAAAAAATGCAAAAAAAAAAAGAAAAAAAATGAAAAAAAACACAAAAAAATGCAAGAAAAACAAAAAAAATGCAAAAAAACACAAAAAAAATGAAAAAAAAACACAAAAAAATGCAAAAAAATGAAAAAAAATGCAAAAAAAACAAAAAAATGCAAAAAAAAAAAGAAAAAAACACAAAAAATGCAAAAAAAACCATAAAAAAAATGCAAAAAAATGCTAAAAAATGCTAAAAAAAACACAAAAAATGCAAAAAAAAACACAAAAAAATGCAAAAAAAAACCGCAAAGAAATGCAAAAAAATCGCAAAAAATTGCAAAAAAATGCAAAAAAACAAAAAATGCAAAAAAACACGAAATAAATGCAAAAAACCCCAAAAAATGCAAAAAAAATGCAAAAAATGCAAAAAAAATGCAAAAAAATGCAAAAAAACACAAAATAAATGCAAAAAAAACCCAAAAAATGCAAAGAAAAATGCAAAAAAATGCAAAAAAACACAAAATAAATGCAAAAACCCCCCAAAAAATGCAAAAAAAATGCAAAAAAATGCAAAAAAAAAATGAAAAAAAAATGAAAAAAAACACAAAAAAATGCAAAAAAAACAAAAAAAATGCAAAAAAACACAAAAAAAATGAAAAAAAAACAAAAAAATGCAAAAAAATGCAAAAAAACACAAAATAAATGCAAAAAACCCCCCAAAAAATGCAAAAAAATGCAAAAAAATGCAAAAAAAACACAAAAAATGCAAAAAAAATGCAAAAAAATGCAAAAAAAAATGAAAAAAAAATGAAAAAAAACACAAAAAAATGCAAAAAAACCAAAAAAAATGCAAAAAAACACAAAAAAAATGAAAAAAAACACAAAAAAATGCAAAAAAATGAAAAAAAATGCAAAAAAAACAAAAAAATGAAAAAAAAAGAAGAAAAAAACACAAAAAATGCAAAAAAAACCATAAAAAAAATGCAAAAAAATGCTAAAAAATGCTAAAAAAAACACAAAAAATGCAAAAAAAAACACACAAAAAAATGCAAAAAAAACCCGCAAAGAAATGCAAAAAAATCGCAAAAAATTGCAAAAAAATGCAAAAAAACAAAAAATGCAAAAAAACACGAAATAAATGCAAAAAACCCCAAAAAATGCAAAAAAAATGCAAAAAATGCAAAAAAAATGCAAAAAAATGCAAAAAAACACAAAATAAATGCAAAAAAAAACCCAAAAAATGCAAAAAAATGCAAAAAAATGCAAAAAAATGCAAAAAAATGCAAAAAAAAACACAAAAAATGCAAAAAAAAACACAAAATAAATGCAAAAAAAACCAAAAAAAATGCAAAAAAACACAAAAAAATGCAAAAAAATGCTAAAAAATGCAAAAAATGCAAAAAAAACACAAAAAAATGCAAAAAAACACAAAATAAATGCAAAAAACCCCCCAAAAAATGCAAAAAAAATGCAAAAAAATGCAAAAAAAACACAAAAAAATGCAAAAAAAAAATGAAAAAAACACAAAAAAATGCAAAAAAAACACAAAAAAAATGCAAAAAAAACACAAAAAATGCAAAAAATGCAAAAAACACAAAAAAATGCAAAAAAAAATGCAAAAAAACCCCACAAAAAATGCAAAAAAAAATACAAAATAAATGCAAAAAAACCCCAAAAAATGCAAAGAAAAATGCAAAAAAATGCAAAAAAAACACAAAATAAATGCAAAAACCCCCCAAAAAAATGCAAAAAAAATGCAAAAAAATGCAAAAAAACACAAAAAAATGCAAAAAAAAAAAATGCAAAAAAAATGAAAAAAACACAAAAAAATGCAAAAAAAACAAAAAAAAATGCAAAAAAACACAAAAAAATGCAAAAAAAACACAAAAAAATGCAAAAAAAATGCTAAAAAATGCAAAAAAAAACACGAAAAATGCAAAAAAAAAACACAAAAAAATGCAAAAAAAAACCGCAAAGAAATGCAAAAAAACACAAAAAATGCAAAAAAACACGAAATAAATGCAAAAAAACCCCCAAAAAATGCAAAGAAAATGCAAAAAATGCAAAAAAAATGCAAAAAAATGCAAAAAAACACAAAATAAATGCAAAAAACCCCCCAAAAAATGCAAAAAAATGCAAAAAAATGCAAAAAAAATGCAAAAAAATGCAAAAAAAACACAAAAAATGCAAAAAAACACAAAAAAATGCAAAAAAAAAATGAAAAAAAAATGAAAAAAAACACAAAAAAATGCAAAAAAAACAAAAAAAAATGCAAAAAAAACACAAAAAAAATGCAAAAAAAAAAACAAAAAAATGCAAAAAAATGCAAAAAAATGCAAAAAAAAAACAAAAAAATGCAAAAAAAAGAAGAAAAAAACACAAAAAATGCAAAAAAAACCACAAAAAAAATGCTAAAAAATGCTAAAAAAAACACAAAAAAATGCAAAAAAAAAATGCAAAAAAAAAAACACAAAAAAATGCAAAAAAAACACAAAATAAATGCAAAAAAACCCAAAAAATGCAAAGAAAAATGCAAAAAAATGCAAAAAAACACAAAATAAATGCAAAAACCCCCCAAAAAATGCAAAAAAAATGCAAAAAAATGCAAAAAAAAAACACAAAAAAATGCAAAAAAAAAATGAAAAAAAAATGAAAAAAAAACACAAAAAAATGCAAAAAAAAACAAAAGAAATGCAAAAAAACACAAAAAAAATGCAAAAAAAAACACAAAAAAATGCAAAAAAATGCAAAAAAATGCAAAAAAACACAAAATAAATGCAAAAAAACCCCCAAAAAATGCAAAAAAATGCAAAAAAATGCAAAAAAAACACAAAAAATGCAAAAAAAAACACAAAATAAATGCAAAAAAAACAAAAAAAATGCAAAAAAACACAAAAAAATGCAAAAAAATGCAAAAAAATGCAAAAAATGCAAAAAAAACACAAAAAAATGCAAAAAAACACAAAATAAATGCAAAAAACCCCCAAAAAAATGCAAAAAAAATGCAAAAAAATGCAAAAAAAACACAAAAAAATGCAAAAAAAAAAATGAAAAAAACACAAAAAAATGCAAAAAAAACACAAAAAAAATGCAAAAAAAAAACACAAAAAATGCAAAAAATGCAAAAAATGCAAAAAATGCAAAAAATGCAAAAAACACAAAAAAATGCAAAAAAAAATGCAAAAAAACCCACAAAAAAATGCAAAAAAAAACACAAAATAAATGTAAAAAAACCCCAAAAAATGCAAAGAAAAATGCAAAAAAATGCAAAAAAAACACAAAATAAATGCAAAAACCCCCCAAAAAAATGCAAAAAAAACACAAAAAAATGCAAAAAAAAAATGCAAAAAAAATGAAAAAAACACAAAAAAATGCAAAAAAAACAAAAAAAAATGCAAAAAAACACAATAAAATGCAAAAAAACACAAAAAAAATGCAAAAAAAATGCAAAAAAATGCTAAAAAAAACACGAAAAATGCAAAAAAAAACACAAAAAAATGCAAAAAAAAACCGCAAAGAAATGCAAAAAAACACAAAAAATGCAAAAAAACACGAAATAAATGCAAAAAAAACCCCAAAAAATGCAAAGAAAATGCAAAAAATGCAAAAAAAATGCAAAAAAATGCAAAAAAACACAAAATAAATGCAAAAAAAACCCCAAAAAATGCAAAAAAATGCAAAAAAATGCAAAAAAAATGCAAAAAAAATACAAAAAATGCAAAAAAAAACACAAAATAAATGCAAAAAAAACAAAAAAAATGAAAAAAAATGCAAAAAAATGCAAAAAACACAAAAAATGCAAAAAAAAACACAAAATAAATGCAAAAAAAACAAAAAAAATGAAAAAAAACACAAAAAAATGCAAAAAAATGCAAAAAAACACAAAATAAATGCAAAAAAACCCCCAAAAAATGCAAAAAAATGCAAAAAAATGCAAAAAATACAAAAAATGCAAAAAAAAACACAAAATAAATGCAAAAAAAACAAAAAAAATGAAAAAAAACACAAAAAAATGCAAAAAAATGCAAAAAAACACAAAATAAATGCAAAAAAACCCCCAAAAAATGCAAAAAAATGCAAAAAAAAACACAAAAAATGCAAAAAAAAACACAAAATAAATGCAAAAAAACCAAAAAAAATGCAAAAAAACACAAAAAAATGCAAAAAAATGCAAAAAAATGCAAAAAATGCAAAAAAAACACAAAAAAATGCAAAAAAACACAAAATAAATGCAAAAAACCCCCAAAAAAATGCAAAAAAAATGCAAAAAAATGCAAAAAAAACACAAAAAAATGCAAAAAAAAAAATGAAAAAAACACAAAAAAATGCAAAAAAAACACAAAAAAAATGCAAAAAAAAACACAAAAAATGCAAAAAATGCAAAAAATGCAAAAAACACAAAAAAATGCAAAAAAAAATGCAAAAAAACCCACAAAAAAATGCAAAAAAAAACACAAAATAAATGTAAAAAAACCCCAAAAAATGCAAAGAAAAATGCAAAAAAATGCAAAAAAAACACAAAATAAATGCAAAAACCCCCCAAAAAAATGCAAAAAAAACACAAAAAAATGCAAAAAAAAAATGCAAAAAAAATGAAAAAAACACAAAAAAATGCAAAAAAAACAAAAAAAAATGCAAAAAAACACAATAAAATGCAAAAAAACACAAAAAAAATGCAAAAAAAATGCAAAAAAATGCTAAAAAAAACACGAAAAATGCAAAAAAAAACACAAAAAAATGCAAAAAAATGCAAAAAAATGCAAAAAAAAACACAAAAAATGCAAAAAAAAACACAAAATAAATGCAAAAAAAACAAAAAAAATGCAAAAAAACACAAAAAAATGCAAAAAAATGCAAAAAAATGCAAAAAATGCAAAAAAAACACAAAAAAATGCAAAAAAACACAAAATAAATGCAAAAAACCCCCAAAAAAATGCAAAAAAAATGCAAAAAAATGCAAAAAAAACACAAAAAAATGCAAAAAAAAAAATGAAAAAAACACAAAAAAATGCAAAAAAAACACAAAAAAAATGCAAAAAAAAAACACAAAAAATGCAAAAAATGCAAAAAATGCAAAAAATGCAAAAAATGCAAAAAACACAAAAAAATGCAAAAAAAAATGCAAAAAAACCCACAAAAAAATGCAAAAAAAAACACAAAATAAATGTAAAAAAACCCCAAAAAATGCAAAGAAAAATGCAAAAAAATGCAAAAAAAACACAAAATAAATGCAAAAACCCCCCAAAAAAATGCAAAAAAAACACAAAAAAATGCAAAAAAAAAATGCAAAAAAAATGAAAAAAACACAAAAAAATGCAAAAAAAACAAAAAAAAATGCAAAAAAACACAATAAAATGCAAAAAAACACAAAAAAAATGCAAAAAAAATGCAAAAAAATGCTAAAAAAAACACGAAAAATGCAAAAAAAAACACAAAAAAATGCAAAAAAAAACCGCAAAGAAATGCAAAAAAACACAAAAAATGCAAAAAAACACGAAATAAATGCAAAAAAACCCCCAAAAAATGCAAAGAAAATGCAAAAAATGCAAAAAAAATGCAAAAAAATGCAAAAAAACACAAAATAAATGCAAAAAAAACCCCAAAAAATGCAAAAAAATGCAAAAAAATGCAAAAAAAATGCAAAAAAAATACAAAAAATGCAAAAAAAAACACAAAATAAATGCAAAAAAAACAAAAAAAATGAAAAAAAACACAAAAAAATGCAAAAAAATGCAAAAAACACAAAAAATGCAAAAAAAAACACAAAATAAATGCAAAAAAAACAAAAAAAATGAAAAAAAACACAAAAAAATGCAAAAAAATGCAAAAAAACACAAAATAAATGCAAAAAAAACCCCAAAAAATGCAAAAAAATGCAAAAAAATGCAAAAAATACAAAAAATGCAAAAAAAAACACAAAATAAATGCAAAAAAAACAAAAAAAATGAAAAAAAACACAAAAAAATGCAAAAAAATGCAAAAAAACACAAAATAAATGCAAAAAAACCCCCAAAAAATGCAAAAAAATGCAAAAAAAAACACAAAAAATGCAAAAAAAAACACAAAATAAATGCAAAAAAACCAAAAAAAATGCAAAAAAACACAAAAAAATGCAAAAAAATGCAAAAAAATGCAAAAAATGCAAAAAAAACACAAAAAAATGCAAAAAACACAAAATAAATGCAAAAAACCCCCAAAAAAATGCAAAAAAAATGCAAAAAAATGCAAAAAAAATGCAAAAAAATGCAAAAAAAAAAATGAAAAAAACACAAAAAAATGCAAAAAAAACACAAAAAAAATGCAAAAAAAAACACAAAAAATGCAAAAAATGCAAAAAATGCAAAAAATGCAAAAAATGCAAAAAACACAAAAAAATGCAAAAAAAAATGCAAAAAAACCCACAAAAAAATGCAAAAAAAAACACAAAATAAATGTAAAAAAACCCCAAAAAATGCAAAGAAAAATGCAAAAAAATGCAAAAAAAACACAAAATAAATGCAAAAACCCCCCAAAAAAATGCAAAAAAAACGCAAAAAAATGCAAAAAAAAAATGCAAAAAAAATGAAAAAAACACAAAAAAATGCAAAAAAAACAAAAAAAAATGCAAAAAAACACAATAAAATGCAAAAACACACAAAAAAAATGCAAAAAAAATGCAAAAAAATGCTAAAAAAAACACGAAAAATGCAAAAAAAAACACAAAAAAATGCAAAAAAAAACCGCAAAGAAATGCAAAAAAACACAAAAAATGCAAAAAAACACGAAATAAATGCAAAAAAACCCCCAAAAAATGCAAAGAAAATGCAAAAAATGCAAAAAAAATGCAAAAAAATGCAAAAAAACACAAAATAAATGCAAAAAAACCCCCAAAAAATGCAAAAAAATGCAAAAAAATGCAAAAAAAATGCAAAAAAAATACAAAAAATGCAAAAAAAAACACAAAATAAATGCAAAAAAAACAAAAAAAATGAAAAAAAACACAAAAAAATGCAAAAAAATGCAAAAAACACAAAAAATGCAAAAAAAACACAAAAAAAATGCAAAAAAACACAAAATAAATGCAAAAAACCCCCAAAAAAACACAAAATAAATGCAAAAAAAACCAAAAAAAATGCAAAAAAACACAAAAAAATGCAAAAAAATGCAAAAAAATGCAAAAAATGCAAAAAAAACACAAAAAAATGCAAAAAAACACAAAATAAATGCAAAAAACCCCCAAAAAAATGCAAAAAAAATGCAAAAAAATGCAAAAAAAACACAAAAAAATGCAAAAAAAAAAATGAAAAAAACACAAAAAAATGCAAAAAAAACACAAAAAAAATGCAAAAAAAAACACAAAAAATGCAAAAAATGCAAAAAATGCAAAAAATGCAAAAAACACAAAAAAATGCAAAAAAAATGCAAAAAAACCCACAAAAAAATGCAAAAAAAAACACAAAATAAATGTAAAAAAACCCCAAAAAATGCAAAGAAAAATGCAAAAAAATGCAAAAAAAACACAAAATAAATGCAAAAACCCCCCAAAAAAATGCAAAAAAAACAAAAAAAAATGCAAAAAAACACAAAAAAATGCAAAAAAACACAAAAAAAATGCAAAAAAAATGCAAAAAAATGCTAAAAAAAACACGAAAAATGCAAAAAAAAAACACAAAAAAATGCAAAAAAACCCCGCAAAGAAATGCAAAAAAACACAAAAAATGCAAAAAAACACGAAATAAATGCAAAAAAAACCACAAAAAATGCAAAGAAAATGCAAAAAATGCAAAAAAAATGCAAAAAAATGCAAAAAAACACAAAATAAATGCAAAAAAACCCCCAAAAAATGCAAAAAAATGCAAAAAAATGCAAAAAAATGCAAAAAAAAACACAAAAAATGCAAAAAAAAAACACAAAATAAATGCAAAAAAAAAAAAAAAATGCAAAAAAACACAAAAAAATGCAAAAAAATGCAAAAAACACAAAAAATGCAAAAAAAACACAAAAAAAATGCAAAAAAACACAAAATAAATGCAAAAAACCCCCAAAAAAATGCAAAAAAAATGCAAAAAAAACACAAAAAAATGCAAAAAAAAAAATGAAAAAAACACAAAAAAAATGCAAAAAAAACAAAAAAAAATGCAAAAAAAAATGCAAAAAATGCAAAAAATGCAAAAAATGCAAAAAATGCAAAAAAACACAAAAAAATGCAAAAAAAATGCAAAAAAAACCACAAAAAAATGCAAAAAAAAACACAAAATAAATGCAAAAAAACCACAAAAAATGCAAAGAAAAATGCAAAAAAATGCAAAAAAAACACAAAATAAATGCAAAAACCCCCCAAAAAAATGCAAAAAAAATGCAAAAAATGCAAAAAAAAACACAAAAAAATGCAAAAAAAAAAATGCAAAAAAATGAAAAAAACACAAAAAAATGCAAAAAAAAAACACAAAAAAATGCAAAAAAAACACAAAAAAATGCAAAAAAAACACAAAAAAATGCAAAAAAAAATGCAAAAAAATGCAAAAAAAACAAAAAAATGCAAAAAAAAAAATGAAAAAAAAACAAAAAAATGCAAAAAACCCACAAAAAAATGCAAAAAAAAATGCAAAAAAAACACAAAATAAATGCATAAAACCCCCCAAAAAATGCAAAAAAAACCACAAAAAAAATGCAAAAAAAACCACAAAAAAATGCAAAAAAAACACAAAAAAATGCAAAAAAAAATGCAAAAAAATGCTAAAAAAAACACAAAAAAATGCAAAAAAAACCACAAAAAATGCAAAAAAAAAACGCAAAGAAATGCAAAAAAAAACACAAAAAATGCAAAAAAACACGAAATAAATGCAAAAAAACCCCAAAAAAATGCAAAAAAAATGCAAAAAATGCAAAAAAAATGCAAAAAAATGCAAAAAAAAAACACAAAATAAATGCAAAAAACCCCCAAAAAATGCAAAAAAAAAATGCAAAAAAACCACAAAAAATGCAAAAAAAACACAAAAAATGCAAAAAAAAATGCAAAAAAAAAAACACAAAAAATGCAAAAAAAACACAAAAAAATGCAAAAAACACAAAATAAATGCAAAAAAAAAAAAAAAATGCTAAAAAAATTGAAAAAAAAACACAAAAAATGCAAAAAAAACACAAAAAAAATGCAAAAAAAACACAAAATAAATGCAAAAAACCCCCCAAAAAATGCAAAGAAAAATGCAAAAAAAACACAAAATAAATGCAAAAAAACCCCCCAAAAAATGCAAAAAAAAATGCAAAAAAAAAAATGCAAAAAAAATGAAAAAAACACAAAAAAATGCAAAAAAAAATGCAAAAAAACCACAAAAAAATGCAAAAAAAACACAAAAAAATGCAAAAAAAACACAAAAAATGCAAAAAAAACACAAAAAAAATGCAAAAAAAAAACCCACAAAAAAATGCAAAAAAACACAAAAAAAATGCAAAAAAAAACAGAAAAAAATGCAAAAAAAATGCAAAAAAATGCAAAAAAAACACAAAAAAATGCAAAAAAAACACAAAAAAATTCTAGAAAAAATGCAAAAAAAAAACACAAAAAAATGCAAAAAAAAACACAAAATAAATGCAAAAAAACCCCCAAAAATGCAAAGAAAAATGCAAAAAAATGCAAAAAAAACACAAAATAAATGCAAAAACCCCCCAAAAAAATGCAAAAAAAATGCAAAAAAATGCAAAAAAAAACACAAAAAAAAATGAAAAAAATGAAAAAAATGAAAAAAAATGCAAAAAAAATGAAAAAAAAATGCAAAAAAAACACAAAAAAATGCAAAAAAAACACAAAAAAAATTCAAAAAAATGCAAAAAAAACACAAAAAAAATGCAAAAAAAAAATGAAAAAAACACAAAAAAATGCAAAAAAAAACACAAAAAAAATGCAAAAAAAAATGCAAAAAAATGCTAAAAAAAACACAAAAAATGCAAAAAAAACACAAAAAAATGCAAAAAAAATGCAAAAAAATTCTAAAAAAAACACAAAAAAACGCAAAAAAAACCACAAAAAATGCAAAATAAAAACGCAAAGAAATGCAAAAAATAAACTCAAAAAATGCAAAAAAACACGAAATAAATGCAAAAAAACCCCAAAAAAATGCAAAAAAAATGCAAAAAATGCAAAAAAAATGCAAAAAAATGCAAAAAAAAAACACAAAATAAATGCAAAAAACCCCCCAAAAAATGCAAAAAAATGCAAAAAAAACACAAAAAATGCAAAAAAAACACAAAAAATGCAAAAAAAAAAAAATGCAAAAAAAAAACACAAAAAATGCAAAAAAAACACAAAAAAATGCAAAAAAACACAAAATAAATGAAAAAAAAAAAAAATGCTAAAAAAATTGAAAAAAAACACAAAAAAATGCAAAAAAAAAACCCACAAAAAAATGCAAAAAAAATTGCAAAAAAACACAAAAAAAATGCAAAAAAAACCAGAAAAAAATGCAAAAAATGCAAAAAATGCAAAAAAACGCAAAAAAATGCAAAAAAAACCACAAAAAAATACAAAAAACCCACAAAAAAATGCAAAAAAAAATGCAAAAAAAAAATGCAAAAAAATGCAAAAAAAAACACAAAATAAATGCAAAAAAACCCAAAAAATGCAAAGAAAAATGCAAAAAAATGCAAAAAAAACAAAATAAATGCAAAAAACCCCCCAAAAAATGCAAAAAAATGCAAAAAAATGCAAAAAAAACACAAAAAAATGCAAAAAAAACACAAAAAAATTCTAGAAAAAATGCAAAAAAAAAACACAAAAAAATGCAAAAAAAAACACAAAATAAATGCAAAAAAACCCCCAAAAATGCAAAGAAAAATGCAAAAAAATGCAAAAAAAACACAAAATAAATGCAAAAACCCCCCAAAAAAATGCAAAAAAAATGCAAAAAAATGCAAAAAAAAACACAAAAAAAAATGAAAAAAATGAAAAAAATGAAAAAAAATGCAAAAAAAATGAAAAAAAAATGCAAAAAAAACACAAAAAAATGCAAAAAAAACACAAAAAAAATTCAAAAAAATGCAAAAAAAACACAAAAAAAATGCAAAAAAAAAAATGAAAAAAACACAAAAAAATGCAAAAAAAAACACAAAAAAAATGCAAAAAAAAATGCAAAAAAATGCTAAAAAAAACACAAAAAATGCAAAAAAAACACAAAAAAATGCAAAAAAAATGCAAAAAAATTCTAAAAAAAACACAAAAAACGCAAAAAAAACCACAAAAAATGCAAAATAAAAACGCAAAGAAATGCAAAAAATAAACTCAAAAAATGCAAAAAAACACGAAATAAATGCAAAAAAAACCCCAAAAAAATGCAAAAAAAATGCAAAAAATGCAAAAAAAATGCAAAAAAATGCAAAAAAAAAACACAAAATAAATGCAAAAAACCCCCCAAAAAATGCAAAAAAATGCAAAAAAAACACAAAAAATGCAAAAAAAACACAAAAAATGCAAAAAAAAAAAAATGCAAAAAAAAAACACAAAAAATGCAAAAAAAACACAAAAAAATGCAAAAAAACACAAAATAAATGAAAAAAAAAAAAAAATGCTAAAAAAATTGAAAAAAAACACAAAAAAATGCAAAAAAAAAACCCACAAAAAAATGCAAAAAAAATTGCAAAAAAACACAAAAAAAATGCAAAAAAAACCAGAAAAAAATGCAAAAAATGCAAAAAATGCAAAAAAACGCAAAAAAATGCAAAAAAAACCACAAAAAAATACAAAAAACCCACAAAAAAATGCAAAAAAAAATGCAAAAAAAAAATGCAAAAAAATGCAAAAAAAAACACAAAATAAATGCAAAAAAACCCAAAAAATGCAAAGAAAAATGCAAAAAAATGCAAAAAAAACAAAATAAATGCAAAAAACCCCCCAAAAAATGCAAAAAAATGCAAAAAAATGCAAAAAAAACACAAAAAAATGCTAAAAAAATTGAAAAAAACACAAAAAAATGCAAAAAAAACACAAAAAAATGCAAAAAAAATGCAAAAAAATGCAAAAAAAATGCAAAAAAATGCAAAAAAAAACACAAAAAAATGAAAAAAAAAATGAAAAAAACACAAAAAAATGCAAAAAAAAACACAAAAAAAATGCAAAAAAATGCAAAAAATGCTAAAAAAAACACAAAAAATGCAAAAAAAACACAAAAAATGCAAAAAAACACGAAATAAATGCAAAAAACCCCAAAAAAATGCAAAAAAAATGCAAAAAATGCAAAAAAAATGCAAAAAAATGCAAAAAAACACAAAATAAATGCAAAAAAACCCCAAAAAAATGCAAAAAAAAATGCAAAAAAATGCAAAAAAAAACAAAAAAAATGCAAAAAAACACAAAAAATGCAAAAAAACGCAAAAAAACACAAAAAATGCAAAAAAAAACAAAAAAAATGCAAAAAACACAAAATAAATGCAAAAAACCCCCCAAAAAATGCAAAAAAAATGCAAAAAAATGCAAAAAAAAAAACACCAAAAAAATGCAAAAAAAAAATGCAAAAAAAATGAAAAAAACACAAAAAAATGCAAAAAAAACAATAAAAAATGCAAAAAAACCCAAAAAAATGCAAAAAAAACGCAAAAAAATGCAAAAAAAAATGCAAAAAAATGCAAAAAAAAAACACAAAAAAATGCAAAAAAAAATTAAAAAAATGCAAAAAAAACCACAAAAAAAATGCAAAAAAAATGCAAAAAAAAACACAAAAAAATGCAAAAAAAATGCAAAAAATGCTAAAAAAAAAACACAAAAAAATGCAAAAAAAAAAACACAAAAAAATGCAAAAAAAAACGCAAAGAAATGCAAAAAAAAAACACAAAAAATGCAAAAAAACACGAAATAAATGCAAAAAAACCCCAAAAAATGCAAAAAAAATGCAAAAAATGCGAAAAAAAATGCAAAAAAATGCAAAAAAAAACACAAAATAAATGCAAATAACCCCCAAAAAAAATGCTAAAAAAATTGAAAAAAAACACACAAAAAATGTAAAAAAAAAACACAAAAAAATGCAAAAAAAAAAAAAAAAAACACAAAAAAAATGCAAAAAAAAACACAAAATAAATGCAAAAAAAAAAAAAAAAAATCCCAAAAAATGCAAAACAAATGCAAAAAAATGCAAAAAAAAAACACAAAATAAATGCAAAAAACCCCCAAAAAAATGCAAAAAAATGCAAAAAAACACAAAAAATGCAAAAAAAACACAAAAAAATGCAAAAAAAAAAAAAAAATGCTAAAAAAATTGAAAAAAAAACACACAAAAAATGCAAAAAAAAAAAAAAAATGAAAAAAAAAAAAAAAAATGCTAAAAAAATTGAAAAAAAAACACAAAAAATGCAAAAAAAAAAAAAAAAAATGAAAAAAAAACCCACAAAAAAATGAAAAAAAAAACCACAAAAAAATGCAAAAAAAAAAAGCAAAAAAAAAACACAAAATAAATGCAAAAAAAAAAAAAAAAATCCCAAAAAATGCAAAACAAATGCAAAAAAAACACAAAAAATGCAAAAAAAAAACACAAAAAAATGCAAAAAAAACACAAAAAAATGCAAAAAAAAATGCAAAAAAATGCAAAAAAAAAAAAAAAAATTAAAAAAAAATGCAAAAAAACACACAAAAAACACAAAAAAATGCAAAAAAAAACACAAAAAAATGCAAAAAAAAACACAAAAAATGCAAAAAAACACGAAATAAATGCAAAAAAAATGCAAAAAAATGCTAAAAAAAATGCAAAAAAAACACAAAAAAATGCAAAAAAAATTGAAAAAAAAACACAAAAAATGCAAAAAAAAAAAAAAAAAATGAAAAAAAAAAAAAAAATGCTAAAAAAATTGAAAAAAAACACACAAAAAATGCAAAAAAAAAAAAAAAAAATGAAAAAAAAACCCACAAAAAAATGAAAAAAAAACCACAAAAAAATGCAAAAAAAAAAAATGAAAAAAAAGCACAAAATAAATGCAAAAAAAAAAAAAAAATCCCAAAAAATGCAAAACAAATGCAAAAAAAAAAACATTAAAAAATGCAAAAAAAAAAATGCAAAAAAATGCAAAAAAAAAAAAAAAAAATTAAAAAAAAAAGCAAAAAAACACACAAAAAACACAAAAAAATGCAAAAAAAACACAAAAAAATGCAAAAAAAACACAAAAAATGCAAAAAAACACGAAATAAATGCAAAAAAATGCAAAAAAATGCTAAAAAAAATGCAAAAAAACACAAAAAAATGCAAAAAAAAATGCAAAAAAAACAAAAAATGCAAAAAAAAACCACAAAAAATGCAAAAAAAAACAAAAAAATATGCAAAAAAAACACAAAAAATGCAAAAAAAAAACACAAAAAAATGCAAAAAAAACACAAAAAAATGCAAAAAAAAATGCAAAAAAATGCAAAAAAACACAAAATAAATGTAAAAAAAAAAAAAAAAAATGCAAAAAAAAATTAAAAAAAAACACAAAAAATGCAACAAAAAAAACACAAAAAAATGCAAAAAAACACAAAAAAATGCAAAAAAAAATGCAAAAAAAATGCAAAAAAAACACAAAAATGCAAAAAAAACACAAAAAAAATGCAAAAAAAATGCAAAAAAATGCAAAAAAAACACAAAAAAAATGCAAAAAAACACAAAAAAATGCAAAAAAAAATGCAAAAAAAACCACAAAATAAATGCAAAAACCCCCAAAAAATGCAAAGAAAAATGCAAAAAAATGCAAAAAAAACACAAAATAAATGCAAAAAAAACCCAAAAAAATGCAAAAAAACACAAAAAATGCAAAAAAAACACAAAAAATGCAACAAAAAAAAAATGCAAAAAAATGAAAAAAACACAAAATAAATGCAAAAAAAAAAAAAAATGCTAAAAAAATTGAAAAAAACCACACAAAAAATGTAAAAAAAAACACAAAAAAATGCAAAAAAACCCCCCAAAAAAATGCAAAAAAAAACACAAAATAAATGCAAAAAAAAAAAAAAAAAATCCCAAAAAATGCAAAACAAATGCAAAAAAATGCAAAAAAAAAATAAATAAATAAATGCAAAAAACCCCCAAAAAAATGAAAAAAAAAATGCAAAAAAAACACAAAAAATGCAAAAAAAACAAAAAAAATGCAAAAAAAAAAAAAAATGCTAAAAAAATTGAAAAAAAACACACAAAAAATGCAAAAAAAAAAAAAAAAAAATGCTAAAAAAATTGAAAAAAAAAACACAAAAAATGAAAAAAAAAACACAAAAAAATGAAAAAAAAACCCACAAAAAAATGAAAAAAACCCACAAAAAAATGCAAAAAAAAAAAAAAAAAAAAAAAAAAAAATGCAAAAAAAAAACACAAAATAAATGCAAAAAAAAAAAAAAAAAATCCCAAAAAATGCAAAACAAATGCAAAAAAAATTCAAAAAAAAATGCAAAAAAACACAAAAAAAACAAAGAAATGCAAAAAAAACACAAAAAAATGCAAAAAAAAAACACAAAAAATGCAAAAAAACACGAAATAAATGCAAAAAAAATGCAAAAAAAATGCAAAAAAAATGCAAAAAAAATGCAAAAAAAATGCAAAAAAAACACAAAAAAATGCAAAAAAAAATGCAAAAAAAACACAAAAAATGCAAAAAAAAAACACAAAAAAATATGCAAAAAAAACACAAAAAATGCAAAAAAAAAACAAAAAAATGCAAAAAAAACACAAAAAAATGCAAAAAAAACACAAAATAAATGTAAAAAAAAAACAAAAAAAATGCAAAAAAAAATAAAAAAAAAACACAAAAAAATGCAAAAAAACACAAAAAAAATGCAAAAAAAATGCAAAAAAATGCAAAAAAAACACAAAAAATGCAAAAAAAACACAAAAAAATGCAAAAAAAAAAAAAAAATGCTAAAAAAATTGAAAAAAAAACACACAAAAAATGCAAAAAAAAAACACAAAAAATGCAAAAAATGCAAAAAATGCAAAAAAACGCAAAAAAATGCAAAAAAACCCACAAAAAATACAAAAAAACCCCACAAAAAATGCAAAAAAAAAACACAAAAAAATGCAAAAAAAACAAAATAAATGCAAAAAAACCCCAAAAAATGCAAAGAAAAATGCAAAAAAATGCAAAAAAAACACAAAATAAATGCAAAAACCCCCCCAAAAAATGCAAAAAAAATGCAAAAAAATGCAAAAAAAACACAAAATAAATGCAAAAAACCCCCAAAAAAATGCAAAAAAAATGCAAAAAAACACACAAAAAATGCAAAAAAAAAAAAAAAAAAATGCTAAAAAAATTGAAAAAAAAAACACACAAAAAATGAAAAAAAAACACAAAAAAATGAAAAAAAAACCCACAAAAAAATGAAAAAAACCCACAAAAAAATGCAAAAAAAAAAAAAAAAAAAAAAAAAAAAATGCAAAAAAAAAACACAAAATAAATGCAAAAAAAAAAAAAAAAAATCCCAAAAAATGCAAAACAAATGCAAAAAAAATTCAAAAAAAAATGCAAAAAAACACAAAAAAAACAAAGAAATGCAAAAAAACCACAAAAAAATGCAAAAAAAAAACACAAAAAATGCAAAAAAACACGAAATAAATGCAAAAAAAATGCAAAAAAAATGCAAAAAAAATGCAAAAAAAATGCAAAAAAAATGCAAAAAAAACACAAAAAAAATGCAAAAAAAAATGCAAAAAAAAACACAAAAAATGCAAAAAAAAAACACAAAAAAATATGCAAAAAAAACACAAAAAATGCAAAAAAAAAACAAAAAAATGCAAAAAAAACACAAAAAAATGCAAAAAAAACACAAAATAAATGTAAAAAAAAAACAAAAAAAATGCAAAAAAAAATAAAAAAAAAACACAAAAAAATGCAAAAAAACACAAAAAAAATGCAAAAAAAATGCAAAAAAATGCAAAAAAAACACAAAAAATGCAAAAAAAACACAAAAAAATGCAAAAAAAAAAAAAAAATGCTAAAAAAATTGAAAAAAAAACACACAAAAAATGCAAAAAAAAAACACAAAAAATGCAAAAAATGCAAAAAATGCAAAAAAACGCAAAAAAATGCAAAAAAACCCACAAAAAATACAAAAAAAACCCACAAAAAATGCAAAAAAAAAACACAAAAAAATGCAAAAAAAACAAAATAAATGCAAAAAAACCCCAAAAAATGCAAAGAAAAATGCAAAAAAATGCAAAAAAAACACAAAATAAATGCAAAAACCCCCCCAAAAAATGCAAAAAAAATGCAAAAAAATGCAAAAAAAACACAAAATAAATGCAAAAAACCCCCAAAAAAATGCAAAAAAAATGCAAAAAAACACAAAAAATGCAAAAAAAAACACACAAAAAATGCAAAAAAAAAAATGCAAAAAAATGCAAAAAAAAAAAAAAAATTCAAAAAAAATGCAAAAAAAACACAAAAAAAACAAAGAAATGCAAAAAAAACACAAAAAAATGCAAAAAAAAAACACAAAAAATGCAAAAAAACACGAAATAAATGCAAAAAAAATGCAAAAAAATGCAAAAAAAATGCAAAAAAAACACAAAAAATGCAAAAAAAAAACACAAAAAATGCAAAAAAAAAACACAAAAAAATATGCAAAAAAAACACAAAAAATGCAAAAAAAACAAAAAAATGCAAAAAAAACACAAAAAAATGCAAAAAAAACACAAAATAAATGTAAAAAAAAAACAAAAAAAATGCAAAAAAAAATAAAAAAAAAACACAAAAAAATGCAAAAAAACACAAAAAAAATGCAAAAAAAATGCAAAAAAATGCAAAAAAAACACAAAAAATGCAAAAAAAACAAAAAAAATGCAAAGAAAAAAAAAAAATGCTAAAAAAATTGAAAAAAAAACACACAAAAAATGCAAAAAAAAAACAAAAAATGCAAAAAATGCAAAAAATGCAAAAAATGCAAAAAAACGCAAAAAAATGCAAAAAAACCCACAAAAAAATACAAAAAAACCCCACAAAAAATGCAAAAAAAACACACAAAAAAATGCAAAAAAAACACAAAATAAATGCAAAAACCCCCCCAAAAAATGCAAAAAAAATGCAAAAAAATGCAAAAAAAACACAAAATAAATGCAAAACCCCCCCAAAAAAATGCAAAAAAATGCAAAAAAACACAAAAAATGCAAAAAAAAAAAAAAAAAATGCAAAAAAAAAAAAAAAAATGCTAAAAAAATTGAAAAAAAAACACACAAAAAATGCAAAAAAAAAAAAAAAAATGAAAAAAAAAAAAAAATGCTAAAAAAATTGAAAAAAAAAACACAAAAAATGCAAAAAAAAAAAAAAAAAATGAAAAAAAAAACCACAAAAAAATGAAAAAAAAACCACAAAAAAATGAAAAAAAAAAAAAAAAAAAAAAAAAAAAATGCAAAAAAAAAACACAAAATAAATGCAAAAAAAAAAAAAAAAATCCCAAAAAATGCAAAACAAATGCAAAAAAAAACCATAAAAAAATGCAAAAAAAAAAATGCAAAAAAATGCAAAAAAAAAAAAAAAAAAATTAAAAAAAAATGCAAAAAAACACAAAAAAAACACAAAAAAATGCAAAAAAAAACACAAAAAAATGCAAAAAAAAACACAAAAAATGCAAAAAAACACGAAATAAATGCAAAAAAAATGCAAAAAAATGCTAAAAAAATGCAAAAAAAACACAAAAAAATGCAAAAAAAAATGCAAAAAAAACACAAAAAATGCAAAAAAAACCCACAAAAAATGCAAAAAAAAACACAAAAAAATATGCAAAAAAAACACAAAAAATGCAAAAAAAAAACACAAAAAAATGCAAAAAAAACACAAAAAAATGCAAAAAAAAATGCAAAAAAATGCAAAAAAAACACAAAATAAATGTAAAAAAAAACAAAAAAAATGCAAAAAAAAATTTAAAAAAAAACACAAAAAATGCAACAAAAAAAAAACACAAAAAAATGCAAAAAAACCAAAAAAATGCAAAAAAAAATGCAAAAAAATGCAAAAAAACCACAAAAATGCAAAAAAAAACACAAAAAAAATGCAAAAAAAACACAAAAAAATGCAAAAAAAAATGCAAAAAAAACCACAAAATAAATGCAAAAACCCCCAAAAAATGCAAAGAAAAATGCAAAAAAATGCAAAAAAAACACAAAATAAATGCAAAAAAAACCCAAAAAAAATGCAAAAAAAACACAAAAAATGCAAAAAAAACACAAAAAAATGCAAAAAAAAATGCAAAAAATGCAAAAAAAACACAAAAAATGCAAAAAAAAAAAATGCAAAAAAAACCCACAAAAAAATACAAAAAAACCCCACAAAAAAATGCAAAAAAAAATGCAAAAAAAACCACAAAAAAATGCAAAAAAAAACACAAAATAAATGCAAAAAAACCCCCAAAAATGCAAAGAAAAATGCAAAAAAATGCAAAAAAAACACAAAATAAATGCAAAAACCCCCCCAAAAAATGCAAAAAAAATGCAAAAAAATGCAAAAAAAACACAAAAAAATGCTAAAAAAATTGACAAAAAACACAAAAAATGCAAAAAAAACACAAAAAATGCAAAAAAACACGAAATAAATGCAAAAAAAATGCAAAAAAAATGCAAAAAAAACACAAAAAAATGCAAAAAAAAATGCAAAAAAAACACAAAAAATGCAAAAAAAAAATGCAAAAAAAAACACAAAAAAATATGCAAAAAAAACACAAAAAAATGCAAAAAAAACCAAAAAAATGCAAAAAAAACACAAAAAAATGCAAAAAAAACACAAAATAAATGTAAAAAAAAAACAAAAAAAATGCAAAAAAAAATTAAAAAAAACACAAAAAAATGCAAAAAAACACAAAAAAAATGCAAAAAAAACACAAAAAAAATGCAAAAAAAAAAAAAAAATGCTAAAAAAATTGAAAAAAAAACACACAAAAAATGCAAAAAAAAACACAAAAAATGCAAAAAATGCAAAAAATGCAAAAAATGCAAAAAAACGCAAAAAAATGCAAAAACCCCCACAAAAAATACAAAAAAACCCCACAAAAAATGCAAAAAAAAAACACAAAAAAATGCAAAAAAAACACAAAATAAATGCAAAAAAACCCCAAAAAATGCAAAGAAAAATGCAAAAAAATGCAAAAAAAATGCAAAATAAATGCAAAACCCCCCCCAAAAAATGCAAAAAAAATGCAAAAAAATGCAAAAAAAACACAAAATAAATGCAAAAAACCCCCAAAAAAATGCAAAAAAAATGCAAAAAAACACAAAAAATGCAAAAAAAACACAAAAAAAATGCAAAAAAAAAAAAAAAATGCTAAAAAAATTGAAAAAAAAACACACAAAAAATGCAAAAAAAAAAATGCAAAAAAATGCAAAAAAAAAAAAAAAATTCAAAAAAAAATGCAAAAAAACACAAAAAAAACAAAGAAATGCAAAAAAAACACAAAAAAATGCAAAAAAAAACCCACAAAAAATGCAAAAAAACACGAAATAAATGCAAAAAAAATGCAAAAAAAATGCAAAAAAAATGCAAAAAAAACACAAAAAAATGCAAAAAAAAATGCAAAAAAAACACAAAAAATGCAAAAAAAAACACAAAAAATGCAAAAAAAAACACAAAAAAATATGCAAAAAAAACACAAAAAATGCAAAAAAAAACAAAAAAATGCAAAAAAAACACAAAAAAATGCAAAAAAAACACAAAATAAATGTAAAAAAAACAAAAAAAATGCAAAAAAATGCAAAAAAAACACAAAAAATGCAAAAAAAACACAAAAAAAATGCAAAAAAAAACACAAAAAATGCAAAAAATGCAAAAAATGCAAAAAAAACGCAAAAAAATGCAAAAAAAACCCACAAAAAATACAAAAAAAACCCACAAAAAATGCAAAAAAAAAACACAAAAAAATGCAAAAAAAACAAAATAAATGCAAAAAAACCCCAAAAAATGCAAAGAAAAATGCAAAAAAATGCAAAAAAAACACAAAATAAATGCAAAAACCCCCCCAAAAAATGCAAAAAAAATGCAAAAAAATGCAAAAAAAACACAAAATAAATGCAAAAAACCCCCAAAAAAATGCAAAAAAAACACACAAAAAATGCAAAAAAAAAAATGCAAAAAAATGCAAAAAAAAAAAAAAAATTCAAAAAAAATGCAAAAAAACACAAAAAAAACAAAGAAATGCAAAAAAAACACAAAAAAACACAAAAAAAAAACACAAAAAATGCAAAAAAACACGAAATAAATGCAAAAAAAATGCAAAAAAAATGCAAAAAAAATGCAAAAAAAACACAAAAAATGCAAAAAAAAAACACAAAAAATGCAAAAAAAAAACACAAAAAAATATGCAAAAAAAAAACACAAAAAATGCAAAAAAAAAAAAAAAAAATGAAAAAAAAAAAAAAATGCTAAAAAAATTGAAAAAAACACACAAAAAATGCAAAAAAAAAAAAAAAATGAAAAAAAAAACCCACAAAAAAATGAAAAAAAACCCACAAAAAAATGAAAAAAAAAAAAAAAAAAAAAAAAAAAATGCAAAAAAAAAACACAAAATAAATGCAAAAAAAAAAAAAAAAATCCCAAAAAATGCAAAACAAATGCAAAAAAAAAACATAAAAAAATGCAAAAAAAAAAATGCAAAAAAATGCAAAAAAAAAAAAAAAAAAATTAAAAAAAAATGCAACAAAACACAAAAAAACCACAAAAAAATGCAAAAAAAACACAAAAAAATGCAAAAAAAAACACAAAAAATGCAAAAAAACACGAAATAAATGCAAAAAAAATGCAAAAAAATGCTAAAAAAATGCAAAAAAAACACAAAAAAATGCAAAAAAAAATGCAAAAAAAACACAAAAAATGCAAAAAAAACCCACAAAAAATGCAAAAAAAACACAAAAAAATATGCAAAAAAAACACAAAAAATGCAAAAAAAAACACAAAAAAATGCAAAAAAAACACAAAAAAATGCAAAAAAAAATGCAAAAAAATGCAAAAAAAACACAAAATAAATGTAAAAAAAAACAAAAAAAATGCAAAAAAAAATTAAAAAAAAAACACAAAAAATGCAACAAAAAAAAAACACAAAAAAATGCAAAAAAACCAAAAAAATGCAAAAAAAAATGCAAAAAAAATGCAAAAAAAACACAAAAATGCAAAAAAAAACACAAAAAAAATGCAAAAAAAACACAAAAAAATGCAAAAAAAACCACAAAATAAATGCAAAAACCCCCAAAAAATGCAAAGAAAAATGCAAAAAAATGCAAAAAAAACACAAAATAAATGCAAAAAAAACCCAAAAAAAATGCAAAAAAAACACAAAAAATGCAAAAAAAACACAAAAAAATGCAAAAAAAATGCAAAAAATGCAAAAAAAACACAAAAAATGCAAAAAAAAAAAATGCAAAAAAAAACCACAAAAAAATACAAAAAAACCCCACAAAAAAATGCAAAAAAAAATGCAAAAAAAAACACAAAAAAATGCAAAAAAAAACACAAAATAAATGCAAAAAAACCCCAAAAAATGCAAAGAAAAATGCAAAAAAATGCAAAAAAACCACAAAATAAATGCAAAAACCCCCCCAAAAAATGCAAAAAAAATGCAAAAAAATGCAAAAAAAACACAAAAAAATGCTAAAAAAATTGACAAAAAACACAAAAAATGCAAAAAAAACACAAAAAATGCAAAAAAACACGAAATAAATGCAAAAAAAATGCAAAAAAAATGCAAAAAAAACACAAAAAAATGCAAAAAAAAATGCAAAAAAAACACAAAAAATGCAAAAAAAAAACACAAAAAATGCAAAAAAAAAACACAAAAAAATATGCAAAAAAACACAAAAAATGCAAAAAAAACCAAAAAAATGCAAAAAAAACACAAAAAAATGCAAAAAAAACACAAAATAAATGTAAAAAAAAAACAAAAAAAATGCAAAAAAAAATAAAAAAAAAACACAAAAAAATGCAAAAAAACACAAAAAAAATGCAAAAAAACACAAAAAAAATGCAAAAAAAAAAAAAAAATGCTAAAAAAATTGAAAAAAAACACACAAAAAATGCAAAAAAAAAACACAAAAAATGCAAAAAATGCAAAAAATGCAAAAAATGCAAAAAAAACGCAAAAAAATGCAAAAAAACCCACAAAAAATACAAAAAAAACCCACAAAAAATGCAAAAAAAAAACACAAAAAAATGCAAAAAAAACACAAAATAAATGCAAAAAAACACAAAAAAATGCAAAGAAAAATGCAAAAAAATGCAAAAAAAATGCAAAATAAATGCAAAAACCCCCCCAAAAAATGCAAAAAAAATGCAAAAAAATGCAAAAAAAACACAAAATAAATGCAAAAAACCCCCAAAAAAATGCAAAAAAAATGCAAAAAAACACAAAAAATGCAAAAAAAACACAAAAAAAATGCAAAAAAAAAAAAAAAATGCTAAAAAAATTGAAAAAAAAACACACAAAAAATGCAAAAAAAAAAATGCAAAAAAATGCAAAAAAAAAAAAAAAATTCAAAAAAAAATGCAAAAAAACACAAAAAAAACAAAGAAATGCAAAAAAAACACAAAAAAATGCAAAAAAAAAACACAAAAAATGCAAAAAAACACGAAATAAATGCAAAAAAAATGCAAAAAAAATGCAAAAAAAATGCAAAAAAAATGCAAAAAAAACACAAAAAAATGCAAAAAAAAATGCAAAAAAAACACAAAAAATGCAAAAAAAAACACAAAAAATGCAAAAAAAACACAAAAAAATATGCAAAAAAAACACAAAAAATGCAAAAAAAAACAAAAAAATGCAAAAAAAACACAAAAAAATGCAAAAAAAACACAAAATAAATGTAAAAAAAAACAAAAAAAATGCAAAAAAAATTAAAAAAAAAACACAAAAAAATGCAAAAAAACACAAAAAAAATGCAAAAAAAATGCAAAAAAATGCAAAAAAAAAAAAAAAATTCAAAAAAAATGCAAAAAAACACAAAAAAAACAAAGAAATGCAAAAAAAACACAAAAAAACACAAAAAAAAAACACAAAAAATGCAAAAAAACACGAAATAAATGCAAAAAAAATGCAAAAAAAATGCAAAAAAAATGCAAAAAAACCACAAAAAATGCAAAAAAAAAACACAAAAAATGCAAAAAAAAAACACAAAAAAATATGCAAAAAAAAAACACAAAAAATGCAAAAAAAAAAAAAAAAATGAAAAAAAAAAAAAAATGCTAAAAAAATTGAAAAAAACACACAAAAAATGCAAAAAAAAAAAAAAAATGAAAAAAAAACCCACAAAAAAATGAAAAAAAACCCACAAAAAAATGAAAAAAAAAAAAAAAAAAAAAAAAAAAATGCAAAAAAAAAACACAAAATAAATGCAAAAAAAAAAAAAAAAATCCCAAAAAATGCAAAACAAATGCAAAAAAAAAACATAAAAAAATGCAAAAAAAAAAATGCAAAAAAATGCAAAAAAAAAAAAAAAAAAATTAAAAAAAAATGCAACAAAACACAAAAAAACCACAAAAAAATGCAAAAAAAACACAAAAAAATGCAAAAAAAAACACAAAAAATGCAAAAAAACACGAAATAAATGCAAAAAAAATGCAAAAAAATGCTAAAAAAATGCAAAAAAAACACAAAAAAATGCAAAAAAAAATGCAAAAAAAACACAAAAAATGCAAAAAAAACCCACAAAAAATGCAAAAAAAACACAAAAAAATATGCAAAAAAAACACAAAAAATGCAAAAAAAAACACAAAAAAATGCAAAAAAAACACAAAAAAATGCAAAAAAAAATGCAAAAAAATGCAAAAAAAACACAAAATAAATGTAAAAAAAAACAAAAAAAATGCAAAAAAAAATTAAAAAAAAAACACAAAAAATGCAACAAAAAAAAAACACAAAAAAATGCAAAAAAACCAAAAAAATGCAAAAAAAAATGCAAAAAAAATGCAAAAAAAACACAAAAATGCAAAAAAAAACACAAAAAAAATGCAAAAAAAACACAAAAAAATGCAAAAAAAACCACAAAATAAATGCAAAAACCCCCAAAAAATGCAAAGAAAAATGCAAAAAAATGCAAAAAAAACACAAAATAAATGCAAAAAAAACCCAAAAAAAATGCAAAAAAAACACAAAAAATGCAAAAAAAACACAAAAAAATGCAAAAAAAAATGCAAAAAATGCAAAAAAAACACAAAAAATGCAAAAAAAAAAAATGCAAAAAAAAACCACAAAAAAATACAAAAAAACCCCACAAAAAAATGCAAAAAAAAATGCAAAAAAAAACACAAAAAAATGCAAAAAAAAACACAAAATAAATGCAAAAAAACCCCAAAAAATGCAAAGAAAAATGCAAAAAAATGCAAAAAAACCACAAAATAAATGCAAAAACCCCCCCAAAAAATGCAAAAAAAATGCAAAAAAATGCAAAAAAAACACAAAAAAATGCTAAAAAAATTGACAAAAAACACAAAAAATGCAAAAAAAACACAAAAAATGCAAAAAAACACGAAATAAATGCAAAAAAAATGCAAAAAAAATGCAAAAAAAACACAAAAAAATGCAAAAAAAAATGCAAAAAAAACACAAAAAATGCAAAAAAAAAACACAAAAAATGCAAAAAAAAAACACAAAAAAATATGCAAAAAAACACAAAAAATGCAAAAAAAACCAAAAAAATGCAAAAAAAACACAAAAAAATGCAAAAAAAACACAAAATAAATGTAAAAAAAAAACAAAAAAAATGCAAAAAAAAATAAAAAAAAAACACAAAAAAATGCAAAAAAACACAAAAAAAATGCAAAAAAACACAAAAAAAATGCAAAAAAAAAAAAAAAATGCTAAAAAAATTGAAAAAAAACACACAAAAAATGCAAAAAAAAAACACAAAAAATGCAAAAAATGCAAAAAATGCAAAAAATGCAAAAAAACGCAAAAAAATGCAAAAAAACCCACAAAAAATACAAAAAAACCCACAAAAAATGCAAAAAAAAAACACAAAAAAATGCAAAAAAAACACAAAATAAATGCAAAAAAACACAAAAAAATGCAAAGAAAAATGCAAAAAAATGCAAAAAAAATGCAAAATAAATGCAAAAACCCCCCCAAAAAATGCAAAAAAAATGCAAAAAAATGCAAAAAAAACACAAAATAAATGCAAAAAACCCCCAAAAAAATGCAAAAAAAATGCAAAAAAACACAAAAAATGCAAAAAAAACACAAAAAAAATGCAAAAAAAAAAAAAAAATGCTAAAAAAATTGAAAAAAAAACACACAAAAAATGCAAAAAAAAAAATGCAAAAAAATGCAAAAAAAAAAAAAAAATTCAAAAAAAAATGCAAAAAAACACAAAAAAAACAAAGAAATGCAAAAAAAACACAAAAAAATGCAAAAAAAAAACACAAAAAATGCAAAAAAACACGAAATAAATGCAAAAAAAATGCAAAAAAAATGCAAAAAAAATGCAAAAAAAATGCAAAAAAAACACAAAAAAATGCAAAAAAAAATGCAAAAAAAACACAAAAAATGCAAAAAAAAACACAAAAAATGCAAAAAAAAACACAAAAAAATATGCAAAAAAAACACAAAAAATGCAAAAAAAAACAAAAAAATGCAAAAAAAACACAAAAAAATGCAAAAAAAACACAAAATAAATGTAAAAAAAAACAAAAAAAATGCAAAAAAAATTAAAAAAAAAACACAAAAAAATGCAAAAAAACACAAAAAAAATGCAAAAAAAATGCAAAAAAATGCAAAAAAAACACAAAAAATGCAAAAAAAACACAAAAAAAATGCAAAAAAAAAAAAAAAATGCTAAAAAAATTGAAAAAAAACACACAAAAAATGCAAAAAAAAAACACAAAAAATGCAAAAAATGCAAAAAAACCCACAAAAAAATACAAAAAAACCCCACAAAAAATGCAAAAAAAAAACACAAAAAAATGCAAAAAAAACACAAAATAAATGCAAAAAAACCCCAAAAAATGCAAAGAAAAATGCAAAAAAATGCAAAAAAAACACAAAATAAATGCAAAAACCCCCCCAAAAAATGCAAAAAAAATGCAAAAAAATGCAAAAAAAACACAAAATAAATGCAAAACCCCCCCAAAAAAATGCAAAAAAATGCAAAAAAACACAAAAAATGCAAAAAAAACACAAAAAAAATGCAAAAAAAAAAAAAAAATGCTAAAAAAAATGAAAAAAAACACACAAAAAATGCAAAAAAAAAAAAAAAAATGAAAAAAAAAAAAAAAATGCTAAAAAAATTGAAAAAAAAACACAAAAAATGCAAAAAAAAAAAAAAAAAAATGAAAAAAAAACCCACAAAAAAATGAAAAAAAAACACAAAAAATGCAAAAAAAAAAAAAAAAAAAAAAATGCAAAAAAAAACACAAAATAAATGCAAAAAAAATGCAAAAAAATGCTAAAAAAATGCAAAAAAAACACAAAAAAATGCAAAAAAAAATGCAAAAAAAACACAAAAAATGCAAAAAAAACCCACAAAAAATGCAAAAAAAACACAAAAAAATATGCAAAAAAACAAAAAAATGCAAAAAAAAATGCAAAAAAAATGCAAAAAAAACACAAAAATGCAAAAAAAAACACAAAAAAAATGCAAAAAAAACACAAAAAAATGCAAAAAAAAATGCAAAAAAAACCACAAAATAAATGCAAAAACCCCCAAAAAATGCAAAGAAAAATGCAAAAAAATGCAAAAAAAACACAAAATAAATGCAAAAAAACCCCAAAAAAAATGCAAAAAAAACACAAAAAATGCAAAAAAAACACAAAAAAATGCAAAAAAAAATGCAAAAAATGCAAAAAAAACACAAAAATGCAAAAAAAAAAATGCAAAAAAAAACCACAAAAAAATACAAAAAAACCCCACAAAAAAATGCAAAAAAAAATGCAAAAAAAAAACACAAAAAAATGCAAAAAAAAACACAAAATAAATGCAAAAAAACCCCAAAAAATGCAAAGAAAAATGCAAAAAAATGCAAAAAAAACACAAAATAAATGCAAAAACCCCCCCAAAAAATGCAAAAAAAATGCACAAAAATACAAAAAACCCACAAAAAAATGCAAAAAAAAATGCAAAAAAAAAAACACAAAAAAATGCAAAAAAAAACACAAAATAAATGCAAAAAAACCCCAAAAAATGCAAAGAAAAATGCAAAAAAATGCAAAAAAAACACAAAATAAATGCAAAAACCCCCCCAAAAAATGCAAAAAAATGCAAAAAAATGCAAAAAAAACACAAAAAAATGCTAAAAAAATTGAAAAAAACACAAAAAAATGCAAAAAAAACACAAAAAAATGCAAAAAAAATGCAAAAAAATGCAAAAAAAAACACAAAAAAATGCAAAAAAAAATGAAAAAAACACAAAAAAATGCAAAAAAAACCACAAAAAATGCAAAAAAACACGAAATAAATGCAAAAAACCCCAAAAAAATGCAAAAAAATGCAAAAAATGCTAAAAAAAACACAAAAAATGCAAAAAAAAACACAAAAAATGCAAAAAAACACGAAATAAATGCAAAAAACCCCCAAAAAATGCAAAAAAAATGCAAAAAATGCAAAAAAATGCAAAAAAAATGCAAAAAAACACAAAATAAATGCAAAAAAACCCCAAAAAAAATGCAAAAAAATGCAAAAAAAACACAAAAAAATGCAAAAAAAACCACAAAAAAAATGCAAAAAAAATGCAAAAAAAAAACACAAAAAAATGCAAAAAAAATGCAAAAAAATGCTAAAAAAAACACAAAAAAATGCAAAAAAAAAACCACAAAAAAATGCAAAAAAAAACGCAAAGAAATGCAAAAAAAACACAAAAAAATGCAAAAAAACACGAAATAAATGCAAAAAAACCCCAAAAAATGCAAAAAAAAATGCAAAAAATGCGAAAAAAATGCAAAAAAAAAACACAAAATAAATGCAAATAACCCCCAAAAAAATGCAAAAAAAAATGCAAAAAAACCACAAAAAATGCAAAAAAAACACAAATAAATGCAAAAAACACAAAATAAATGCAAAAAAAAAAAAAATGCTAAAAAAATTGAAAAAAACCACACAAAAAATGTAAAAAAAAACACAAAAAAATGCAAAAAAAAAAAAAAAAACACAAAAAAAATGCAAAAAAAAACACAAAATAAATGCAAAAAAAAAATCCCAAAAAATGCAAAACAAATGCAAAAAAATGCAAAAAAAAAACACAAAATAAATGCAAAAAACCCCCCAAAAAATGCAAAAAAAACACAAAAAAAATGCAAAAAAAAAAAAAAATGCTAAAAAAATTGTAAAAAAAACACACAAAAAATGCAAAAAAAAAAAAAAAAATGAAAAAAAAAAAAAAAAATGCTAAAAAAATTGAAAAAAAAACACACAAAAAATGCAAAAAAAAAAATGAAAAAAAACCCCACAAAAAAATGCAAAAAAACCCACAAAAAAATGCAAAAAAAAAAAAAAAAAACACAAAAAAATGCAAAAAAAATGCAAAAAAATGCTAAAAAAAACACAAAAAAATGCAAAAAAAAAAACACAAAAAAATGCAAAAAAAAACGCAAAGAAATGCAAAAAAAAACACAAAAAATGCAAAAAAACACGAAATAAATGCAAAAAACCCCAAAAAATGCAAAAAAAAATGCAAAAAATGCGAAAAAAATGCAAAAAAAAAAACACAAAATAAATGCAAATAACCCCCAAAAAAATGCAAAAAAAATGCAAAAAAACCACAAAAAATGCAAAAAAAACACAAAAAAATGCAAAAAAACACAAAATAAATGCAAAAAAAAAAAAAATGCTAAAAAATTGAAAAAAACCACACAAAAAATGTAAAAAAAAACACAAAAAAATGCAAAAAAAAAAAAAAAAACACAAAAAAAATGCAAAAAAAAACACAAAATAAATGCAAAAAAAAAAAAAAAAATCCCAAAAAATGCAAAACAAATGCAAAAAAATGCAAAAAAAAAAACACAAAATAAATGCAAAAAACCCCCCAAAAAATGCAAAAAAAAAAAAAAAAAATGCAAAAAAAAAAAAAAATGCTAAAAAAATTGTAAAAAAAACACACAAAAAATGCAAAAAAAAAAAAAAAAATGAAAAAAAAAAAAAAAAATGCTAAAAAAATTGAAAAAAAAACACACAAAAAATGCAAAAAAAAAAATGAAAAAAAACCCCACAAAAAAATGCAAAAAAAACCACAAAAAAATGCAAAAAAAAAAAAAAAAAAAAAAAAAAAATGCAAAAAAAAACACAAAATAAATGCAAAAAAAAAAAAAAAATCCCAAAAAATGCAAAACAAATGCAAAAAAAAACATAAAAAAATGCAAAAAAAAAATGCAAAAAAATGCAAAAAAAAAAAAAAAAATTAAAAAAAATGCAAAAAAACACAAAAAAAAAACAAAAAAATGCAAAAAAAACACAAAAAAATGCAAAAAAAACACAAAAAATGCAAAAAAACACAATAAATGCAAAAAAAATGCAAAAAAATGCTAAAAAAATGCAAAAAAAATGCAAAAAAATGCAAAAAAAAAATGCAAAAAAACACAAAAAATGCAAAAAAAACCCACAAAAAATGCAAAAAAAACACAAAAAAATATGCAAAAAAAACACAAAAAATGCAAAAAAAAAACACAAAAAAATGCAAAAAAAACACAAAAAAATGCAAAAAAAATGCAAAAAAATGCAAAAAAAACACAAAATAAATGTAAAAAAAACAAAAAAAATGCAAAAAAAAAAAAAAAAAAACACAAAAAATGCAACAAAAAAAAACACAAAAAAATGCAAAAAAAACACAAAAAAATGCAAAAAAAAATGAAAAAAAAATGCAAAAAAACACAAAAATGCAAAAAAAAACACAAAAAAAATGCAAAAAAAATGCAAAAAAATGCAAAAAAAACACAAAAAAATGCAAAAAAACACAAAAAAATGCAAAAAAAAATGCAAAAAAAACCACAAAATAAATGCAAAACCCCCCAAAAAATGCAAAGAAAAATGCAAAAAAATGCAAAAAAAACACAAAATAAATGCAAAAAAAACCCCAAAAAAATGCAAAAAAAACACAAAAAATGCAAAAAAAATGCAAAAAAAAAAGCAAAAAATGCAAAAAAAAACACAAAAAATGCAAAAAAAAAAAATGCAAAAAAAATGAAAAAAACACAAAATAAATGCAAAAAAAAAAAAAAATGCTAAAAAAATTGAAAAAAACCACACAAAAAATGTAAAAAAAAACACAAAAAAATGCAAAAAAAAAACAAAAAAAAATGCAAAAAAAAACACAAAATAAATGCAAAAAAAAAAAAAAAAAATCCCAAAAAATGCAAAACAAATGCAAAAAAATGCAAAAAAAAAACACAAAATAAATGCAAAAAACCCCCCAAAAAATGCAAAAAAAACACAAAAAAAATGCAAAAAAAAAAAAAAATGCTAAAAAAATTGTAAAAAAAACACACAAAAAATGCAAAAAAAAAAAAAAAAATGAAAAAAAAAAAAAAAAATGCTAAAAAAATTGAAAAAAAAACACACAAAAAATGCAAAAAAAAAAATGAAAAAAAACCCCACAAAAAAATGCAAAAAAACCCACAAAAAAATGCAAAAAAAAAAAAAAAAAAACACAAAAAAATGCAAAAAAAATGCAAAAAAATGCTAAAAAAAACACAAAAAAATGCAAAAAAAAAAACACAAAAAAATGCAAAAAAAAACGCAAAGAAATGCAAAAAAAAACACAAAAAATGCAAAAAAACACGAAATAAATGCAAAAAAACCCCAAAAAATGCAAAAAAAAATGCAAAAAATGCGAAAAAAATGCAAAAAAAAAAACACAAAATAAATGCAAATAACCCCCAAAAAAATGCAAAAAAAATGCAAAAAAACCACAAAAAATGCAAAAAAAACACAAAAAAATGCAAAAAAACACAAAATAAATGCAAAAAAAAAAAAAATGCTAAAAAATTGAAAAAAACCACACAAAAAATGTAAAAAAAAACACAAAAAAATGCAAAAAAAAAAAAAAAAACACAAAAAAAATGCAAAAAAAAACACAAAATAAATGCAAAAAAAAAAAAAAAAATCCCAAAAAATGCAAAACAAATGCAAAAAAATGCAAAAAAAAAACACAAAATAAATGCAAAAAACCCCCCAAAAAATGCAAAAAAAAAAAAAAAAAATGCAAAAAAAAAAAAAAATGCTAAAAAAATTGTAAAAAAAACACACAAAAAATGCAAAAAAAAAAAAAAAAATGAAAAAAAAAAAAAAAAATGCTAAAAAAATTGAAAAAAAAACACACAAAAAATGCAAAAAAAAAAATGAAAAAAAACCCCACAAAAAAATGCAAAAAAAACCACAAAAAAATGCAAAAAAAAAAAAAAAAAAAAAAAAAAAAATGCAAAAAAAAACACAAAATAAATGCAAAAAAAAAAAAAAAATCCCAAAAAATGCAAAACAAATGCAAAAAAAAACATAAAAAAATGCAAAAAAAAAATGCAAAAAAATGCAAAAAAAAAAAAAAAAATTAAAAAAAAATGCAAAAAAACACAAAAAAAAAACAAAAAAATGCAAAAAAAACACAAAAAAATGCAAAAAAAACACAAAAAATGCAAAAAAAACACAATAAATGCAAAAAAAATGCAAAAAAATGCTAAAAAAATGCAAAAAAAATGCAAAAAAATGCAAAAAAAAAATGCAAAAAAACACAAAAAATGCAAAAAAAACCCACAAAAAATGCAAAAAAAACACAAAAAAATATGCAAAAAAAACACAAAAAATGCAAAAAAAAAACACAAAAAAATGCAAAAAAAACACAAAAAAATGCAAAAAAAATGCAAAAAAATGCAAAAAAAACACAAAATAAATGTAAAAAAAAACAAAAAAAATGCAAAAAAAAAAAAAAAAAAACACAAAAAATGCAACAAAAAAAAACACAAAAAAATGCAAAAAAAACACAAAAAAATGCAAAAAAAAATGAAAAAAAAATGCAAAAAAACACAAAAATGCAAAAAAAAACACAAAAAAATGCAAAAAAAATGCAAAAAAATGCAAAAAAAACACAAAAAAATGCAAAAAAACACAAAAAAATGCAAAAAAAAATGCAAAAAAAACCACAAAATAAATGCAAAACCCCCCAAAAAATGCAAAGAAAAATGCAAAAAAATGCAAAAAAAACACAAAATAAATGCAAAAAAAACCCCAAAAAAATGCAAAAAAAACACAAAAAATGCAAAAAAAATGCAAAAAAAAATGCAAAAAATGCAAAAAAAAACACAAAAAATGCAAAAAAAAAAAATGCAAAAAAAATGAAAAAAACACAAAATAAATGCAAAAAAAAAAAAAAATGCTAAAAAAATTGAAAAAAACCACACAAAAAATGTAAAAAAAAACACAAAAAAATGCAAAAAAAAAACAAAAAAAAATGCAAAAAAAAACACAAAATAAATGCAAAAAAAAAAAAAAAAAATCCCAAAAAATGCAAAACAAATGCAAAAAAATGCAAAAAAAAAATAAATAAATAAATGCAAAAAACCCCCAAAAAAATGCAAAAAAAAATGCAAAAAAAACACAAAAAATGCAAAAAAAACACAAAAAAAATGCAAAAAAAAAAAAAAAATGCTAAAAAAATTGAAAAAAACACACAAAAAATGCAAAAAAAAAAAAAAAAAATGAAAAAAAAAAAAAAAATGCTAAAAAAATTGAAAAAAAACACACAAAAAATGAAAAAAAAAAATGAAAAAATGAAAAAAAAACCCACAAAAAAATGCAAAAAACCCACAAAAAAATGCAAAAAAAAAAAAAAAAAAACACAAAAAAAAAACAAAATAAATGCAAAAAAAAAAAAAAAAAATCCCAAAAAATGCAAAACAAATGCAAAAAAAAACATAAAAAAATGCAAAAAAAAATGCAAAAAAATGCAAAAAAAAAAAAAAAATTCAAAAAAAAATGCAAAAAAACAAAAAAAACAAAGAAATGCAAAAAAAAACACAAAAAAATGCAAAAAAAACACAAAAAATGCAAAAAAACACGAAATAAATGCAAAAAAAATGCAAAAAAAATGCAAAAAAAAATGCAAAAAAAACACAAAAAAATGCAAAAAAAAATGCAAAAAAAACACAAAAAATGCAAAAAAAAACACAAAAAATGCAAAAAAAAACACAAAAAAATATGCAAAAAAAACACAAAAAATGCAAAAAAAAACAAAAAAATGCAAAAAAAACACAAAAAAATGCAAAAAAAAATGCAAAAAAATGCAAAAAAAACACAAAATAAATGTAAAAAAAAAAAAAAAAAAATGCAAAAAAAAATAAAAAAAAAACAAAAAAATGCAAAAAAAAAAAAAAAATGCTAAAAAAATTGAAAAAAAAACACAAAAAATGCAAAAAAAAAAACAAAAAATGCAAAAAATGCAAAAAAAAACGCAAAAAAATGCAAAAAAACCCACAAAAAAATACAAAAAAAACCACAAAAAAATGCAAAAAAAAAAATGCAAAAAAAAACACAAAAAAATGCAAAAAAAACCACAAAATAAATGCAAAAAAACCCCCAAAAAAATGCAAAAAAACACAAAAAAATGCAAAAAAAACACAAAAAAACCCCAAAAAAATGCAAAAAAAAAGCAAAAAAAAAAAAAAAAATGCTAAAAAAATTGAAAAAAACACACAAAAAATGCAAAAAAAAAACTCAAAAAAAATGCAAAAAAAAACACAAAATAAATGCAAAAAACCCCCCAAAAAATGCAAAAAAAAATGCAAAAAAATGCAAAAAAACACAAAATAAATGCAAAAAACCCCCCAAAAGATGCAAAAAAAAAAATGCAAAAAAAAAAATGCAAAAAAACACAAAAAAATGCAAAAAAAACACAAAAAATGCAAAAAAAAACCCCACAAAAAAATGCAAAAAAAATTGCAAAAAAACACAAAAAAAATGCAAAAAAAACCAGAAAAAAAATGCAAAAAATGCAAAAAATGCAAAAAAATGCAAAAAAATGCAAAAAAAAACCCACAAAAAAATGCAAAAAAAAACACAAAATAAATGCAAAAACCCCCCAAAAAAATGCAAAAAAAATGCAAAAAAATGCAAAAAAAACACAAAAAAATGCTAAAAAAAATTGAAAAAAACAGAAAAAAATGCAAAAAAAACACAAAAAAATGCAAAAAAATGCAAAAAAATGCAAAAAAAAAACACAAAAAAATGCAAAAAAAAATGAAAAAAACACAAAAAAATGCAAAAAAAACACAAAAAAAATGCAAAAAAAATGCTAAAAAAAACACAAAAAATGAAAAAAAAAACACAAAAAATGCAAAAAAACACGAAATAAATGCAAAAAACCCCAAAAAAATGAAAAAAAAAATGCAAAAAAAATGCAAAAAAAACACAAAAAATGCAAAAAAAAAACACAAAAAAAATGCAAAAAAAATGCAAAAAAATGCAAAAAAAAAACACAAAAAATGCAAAAAAACACAAAAAAATGCAAAAAAAAATGCAAAAAAAACCACAAAAAAATGCAAAAAAAACCACAAAATAAATGCAAAAACCCCCCAAAAAATGCAAAGAAAAATGCAAAAAAATGCAAAAAAACACAAAATAAATGCAAAAAAACCCCCCAAAAAATGCAAAAAAAACACAAAAAATGCAAAAAAAACACAAAAAAATGCAAAAAAAAAATGCAAAAAATGCAAAAAAAACACAAAAAATGCAAAAAAAAAAAATGCAAAAAAAATGCAAAAAACACAAAATAAATGCAAAAAAAAAAAAAATGCTAAAAAAATTGAAAAAAACCACACAAAAAATGTAAAAAAAACACAAAAAAATGCAAAAAAAACAACAAAAAAACAAAAAAAATGCAAAAAAAACACAAAATAAATGCAAAAAAAAAAAAAAAAAATCCCAAAAAATGCAAAACAAATGCAAAAAAATGCAAAAAAAAAACACAAAATAAATGCAAAAAACCCCCACAAAAAATGCAAAAAAAACACAAAAAAAATGCAAAAAAAAAAAAAACACACAAAAAATGAAAAAAAAAAAAAAAAAATGAAAAAAAAAAAAAAATGCTAAAAAAATTGAAAAAAAAACACAAAAAATGCAAAAAAAAAACACAAAAAAATGAAAAAAAAACCCACAAAAAAATGCAAAAAACCCACAAAAAAATGCAAAAAAAAAAAAAAAAAACACAAAAAAAATGCAAAAAAAACCACAAAATAAATGCAAAAAAAAAAAAAAAAATCCCAAAAAATGCAAAACAAATGCAAAAAAAAAAATGCAAAAAAAACACAAAATAAATGTAAAAAAAAAAAAAAAAAAATGCAAAAAAAAATAAAAAAAAAACACAAAAAAATGCAAAAAAAAAAAAAAATGCTAAAAAAATTGAAAAAAAAACACAAAAAATGCAAAAAAAAAACACAAAAAATGCAAAAAATGCAAAAAATGCAAAAAAAAACGCAAAAAAATGCAAAAAAAACCCACAAAAAAATACAAAAAAACCCACAAAAAAATGCAAAAAAAAATGCAAAAAAAACCACAAAAAAATGCAAAAAAAAACACAAAATAAATGCAAAAAAACCCCAA
Organism: Zingel zingel; assembly: GCA_023566125.1. Lineage (NCBI taxonomy): Eukaryota > Metazoa > Chordata > Actinopteri > Perciformes > Percidae > Zingel > Zingel zingel. The sequence goes on from CM042317.1 coordinate 12,153,440, forward strand.
AAAATACAAAGAAAAATGCAAAAAAATGCAAAAAAAACACAAAATAAATGCAAAAACCCCCCCAAAAAATGCAAAAAAACACAAAAAAATGCAAAAAAAACACAAAAAAACCCCAAAAAAATGCAAAAAAAAAGCAAAAAAAAAAAAAAAAATGCTAAAAAAATTGAAAAAAACACACAAAAAATGCAAAAAAAAAACACAAAAAAAATGCAAAAAAAAACACAAAATAAATGCAAAAAAACCCCCAAAAAATGCAAAGAAAAATGCAAAAAAATGCAAAAAAAACACAAAATAAATGCAAAAAACCCCCCAAAAAATGCAAAAAAAAAATGCAAAAAAAAAAATGCAAAAAAACACAAAAAAATGCAAAAAAAACACAAAAAATGCAAAAAAAAAACCCCACAAAAAAATGCAAAAAAAAATGCAAAAAAACACAAAAAAAATGCAAAAAAAACCAGAAAAAAAATGCAAAAAATGCAAAAAATGCAAAAAAATGCAAAAAAATGCAAAAAAACCACACAAAAATACAAAAAACCCACAAAAAAATGCAAAAAAAAATGCAAAAAAAAACCACAAAAAAATGCAAAAAAAAACACAAAATAAATGCAAAAACCCCCCAAAAAAATGCAAAAAAAATGCAAAAAAATGCAAAAAAAACACAAAAAAATGCTAAAAAAATTGAAAAAAACAGAAAAAAATGCAAAAAAAAACACAAAAAAATGCAAAAAAAATGCAAAAAAATGCAAAAAAAAAACACAAAAAAATGCAAAAAAAAATGAAAAAAACACAAAAAAATGCAAAAAAACCACAAAAAAAATGCAAAAAAATGCTAAAAAAAACACAAAAAATGAAAAAAAAAACACAAAAAATGCAAAAAAACACGAAATAAATGCAAAAAACCCCAAAAAAATGCAAAAAAAAATGCAAAAAAAATGCAAAAAAAACACAAAAAATGCAAAAAAAAACACAAAAAAATGCAAAAAAAATGCAAAAAAATGCAAAAAAAAACACAAAAAATGCAAAAAAACACAAAAAAATGCAAAAAAAAATGCAAAAAAAACCACAAAAAAATGCAAAAAAAACCACAAAATAAATGCAAAAACCCCCCAAAAAATGCAAAGAAAAATGCAAAAAAATGCAAAAAAAACACAAAATAAATGCAAAAAAAACCCCCAAAAAATGCAAAAAAAACACAAAAAATGCAAAAAAACACAAAAAAAATGCAAAAAAAAATGCAAAAAATGCAAAAAAAACACAAAAAATGCAAAAAAAAAAAATGCAAAAAAAATGCAAAAAACACAAAATAAATGCAAAAAAAAAAAAAATGCTAAAAAAATTGAAAAAAACCACACAAAAAATGTAAAAAAAACACAAAAAAATGCAAAAAAAAAAAAAAAAAAAAAAAAAATGCAAAAAAAACACAAAATAAATGCAAAAAAAAAAAAAAAAAATCCCAAAAAATGCAAAACAAATGCAAAAAAATGCAAAAAAAAAACACAAAATAAATGCAAAAAACCCCCACAAAAAATGCAAAAAAAAAAAAAAAAAATGCAAAAAAAAAAAAAACACAAAAAATGAAAAAAAAAAAAAAAAAAATGAAAAAAAAAAAAAAAATGCTAAAAAAATTGAAAAAAAAACACAAAAAATGCAAAAAAAAAACACAAAAAATGAAAAAAAAACCCACAAAAAAATGCAAAAAACCCACAAAAAAATGCAAAAAAAAAAAAAAAAAACACAAAAAAAATGCAAAAAAAACCACATAATAAATGCAAAAAAAAAAAAAAAAAATCCCAAAAAATGCAAAACAAATGCAAAAAAAAAAATGCAAAAAAATGCAAAAAAAAAAAAAAAAAATTCAAAAAAAAATGCAAAAAAACACAAAAAAAACACAAAAAAATGCAAAAAAAACACAAAAAAATGCAAAAAAAACACAAAAAATGCAAAAAAACACGAAATAAATGCAAAAAAAAATGCAAAAAAAACACAAAAAAATGCAAAAAAAAATGCAAAAAAAACACAAAAAATGCAAAAAACCACAAAAAATGCAAAAAAAACACAAAAAAATATGCAAAAAAAACACAAAAAATGCAAAAAAAAAACAAAAAAATGCAAAAAAAACACAAAAAAATGCAAAAAAAAACACAAAAAATGCAAAAAAAAACCCACAAAAAATGCAAAAAAAACACAAAAAAATATGCAAAAAAAACACAAAAAATGCAAAAAAAAACACAAAAAAATGCAAAAAAAACACAAAAAACTATGCAAAAAAAACACAAAAAATGCAAAAAAAAACACAAAAAAATGCAAAAAAAACACAAAAAAAATGCAAAAAAAACACAAAATAAATGCAAAAACCCCCCCAAAAAATGCAAAAAAAATGCAAAAAAATGCAAAAAAAACACAAAATAAATGCAAAAAACCCCCAAAAAAATGCAAAAAAAAATGCAAAAAAAACACACAAAAAATGCAAAAAAAAAAATGCAAAAAAATGCAAAAAAAAAAAAAAAATTCAAAAAAAATGCAAAAAAACACAAAAAAAACAAAGAAATGCAAAAAAAACACAAAAAAACACAAAAAAAAAACACAAAAAATGCAAAAAAACACGAAATAAATGCAAAAAAAATGCAAAAAAAATGCAAAAAAAAAAAAAAAATGCAAAAAAAAAACACAAAAAATGCAAAAAAAAAACACAAAAAAATATGCAAAAAAAAAACACAAAAAATGCAAAAAAAAAAAAAAAAAAATGAAAAAAAAAAAAAAATGCTAAAAAAATTGAAAAAAACACACAAAAAATGCAAAAAAAAAAAAAAAATGAAAAAAAAACCCACAAAAAAATGAAAAAAAAACCACAAAAAAATGAAAAAAAAAAAAAAAAAAAAAAAAAAAATGCAAAAAAAAAACACAAAATAAATGCAAAAAAAAAAAAAAAAATCCCAAAAAATGCAAAACAAATGCAAAAAAAAAACATAAAAAAATGCAAAAAAAAAAATGCAAAAAAATGCAAAAAAAAAAAAAAAAAAATTAAAAAAAAATGCAAAAAAACACAAAAAAACCACAAAAAAATGCAAAAAAAAACACAAAAAAATGCAAAAAAAAACACAAAAAATGCAAAAAAACACGAAATAAATGCAAAAAAAATGCAAAAAAATGCTAAAAAAATGCAAAAAAAACACAAAAAAATGCAAAAAAAAATGCAAAAAAAACACAAAAAATGCAAAAAAAACCCACAAAAAATGCAAAAAAAACACAAAAAAATATGCAAAAAAAACACAAAAAATGCAAAAAAAACACAAAAAAATGCAAAAAAAAATGCAAAAAAATGCAAAAAAAACACAAAATAAATGTAAAAAAAAACAAAAAAAATGCAAAAAAAAATTTAAAAAAAAACACAAAAAATGCAACAAAAAAAAAACACAAAAAAATGCAAAAAAACCAAAAAAATGCAAAAAAAAATGCAAAAAAAATGCAAAAAAAACACAAAAATGCAAAAAAAAACACAAAAAAAATGCAAAAAAAACACAAAAAAATGCAAAAAAAAATGCAAAAAAAACCACAAAATAAATGCAAAAACCCCCAAAAAATGCAAAGAAAAATGCAAAAAAATGCAAAAAAAACACAAAATAAATGCAAAAAAAACCCAAAAAAAATGCAAAAAAAACACAAAAAATGCAAAAAAAACACAAAAAAATGCAAAAAAAAATGCAAAAAATGCAAAAAAAACACAAAAAATGCAAAAAAAAAAAATGCAAAAAAAAACCACAAAAAAATACAAAAAAACCCCACAAAAAAATGCAAAAAAAAATGCAAAAAAAAACACAAAAAAATGCAAAAAAAAACACAAAATAAATGCAAAAAAACCCCAAAAAATGCAAAGAAAAATGCAAAAAAATGCAAAAAAACCACAAAATAAATGCAAAAACCCCCCCAAAAAATGCAAAAAAAATGCAAAAAAATGCAAAAAAAACACAAAAAAATGCTAAAAAAATTGACAAAAAACACAAAAAATGCAAAAAAAACACAAAAAATGCAAAAAAACACGAAATAAATGCAAAAAAAATGCAAAAAAAATGCAAAAAAAACACAAAAAAATGCAAAAAAAAATGCAAAAAAAACACAAAAAATGCAAAAAAAAAACACAAAAAATGCAAAAAAAAAACACAAAAAAATATGCAAAAAAACACAAAAAATGCAAAAAAAACCAAAAAAATGCAAAAAAAACACAAAAAAATGCAAAAAAAACACAAAATAAATGTAAAAAAAAAACAAAAAAAATGCAAAAAAAAATAAAAAAAAAACACAAAAAAATGCAAAAAAACACAAAAAAAATGCAAAAAAACACAAAAAAAATGCAAAAAAAAAAAAAAAATGCTAAAAAAATTGAAAAAAAACACACAAAAAATGCAAAAAAAAAACACAAAAAATGCAAAAAATGCAAAAAATGCAAAAAATGCAAAAAAACGCAAAAAAATGCAAAAAAACCCACAAAAAATACAAAAAAAACCCACAAAAAATGCAAAAAAAAAACACAAAAAAATGCAAAAAAAACACAAAATAAATGCAAAAAAACACAAAAAAATGCAAAGAAAAATGCAAAAAAATGCAAAAAAAATGCAAAATAAATGCAAAAACCCCCCCAAAAAATGCAAAAAAAATGCAAAAAAATGCAAAAAAAACACAAAATAAATGCAAAAAACCCCCAAAAAAATGCAAAAAAAATGCAAAAAAACACAAAAAATGCAAAAAAAACACAAAAAAAATGCAAAAAAAAAAAAAAAAATGCTAAAAAAATTGAAAAAAAAACACACAAAAAATGCAAAAAAAAAAATGCAAAAAAATGCAAAAAAAAAAAAAAAATTCAAAAAAAAATGCAAAAAAACACAAAAAAAACAAAGAAATGCAAAAAAAACACAAAAAAATGCAAAAAAAAAACACAAAAAATGCAAAAAAACACGAAATAAATGCAAAAAAAATGCAAAAAAAATGCAAAAAAAATGCAAAAAAAATGCAAAAAAAACACAAAAAAATGCAAAAAAAAATGCAAAAAAAACACAAAAAATGCAAAAAAAAACACAAAAAATGCAAAAAAAAACACAAAAAAATATGCAAAAAAAACACAAAAAATGCAAAAAAAAACAAAAAAATGCAAAAAAAACACAAAAAAATGCAAAAAAAACACAAAATAAATGTAAAAAAAAACAAAAAAAATGCAAAAAAAATAAAAAAAAAAACACAAAAAAATGCAAAAAAACACAAAAAAAATGCAAAAAAAATGCAAAAAAATGCAAAAAAAACACAAAAAATGCAAAAAAAAACACAAAAAAAATGCAAAAAAAAAAAAAAAATGCTAAAAAAATTGAAAAAAAACACACAAAAAATGCAAAAAAAAAACACAAAAAATGAAAAAAAAACCCACAAAAAAATGCAAAAAACCCACAAAAAAATGCAAAAAAAAAAAAAAACACAAAAAAAATGCAAAAAAAAACCACATAATAAATGCAAAAAAAAAAAAAAAAAATCCCAAAAAATGCAAAACAAATGCAAAAAAAAAAATGCAAAAAAATGCAAAAAAAAAAAAAAAAAATTCAAAAAAAAATGCAAAAAAACACAAAAAAAACACAAAAAAATGCAAAAAAAACACAAAAAAATGCAAAAAAAACACAAAAAATGCAAAAAAAACACGAAATAAATGCAAAAAAAAATGCAAAAAAAACACAAAAAAATGCAAAAAAAAATGCAAAAAAAACACAAAAAATGCAAAAAAACCACAAAAAATGCAAAAAAAACACAAAAAAATATGCAAAAAAAACACAAAAAATGCAAAAAAAAACAAAAAAATGCAAAAAAAACACAAAAAAATGCAAAAAAAAAACACAAAAAATGCAAAAAAAACCCACAAAAAATGCAAAAAAAACACAAAAAAATATGCAAAAAAAATTGCAAAAAAAACACAAAAAATGCAAAAAAAACCCACAAAAAATGCAAAAAAAACACAAAAAAATATGCAAAAAAAACACAAAAAATGCAAAAAAAACACAAAAAAATGCAAAAAAAAATGCAAAAAAAACACAAAAAATGCAAAAAAACCCCACAAAAAATGCAAAAAAAACACAAAAAAATATGCAAAAAAAACACAAAAAATGCAAAAAAAACACAAAAAAATGCAAAAAAAAATGCAAAAAAATGCAAAAAAAACACAAAATAAATGTAAAAAAAAACAAAAAAAATGCAAAAAAAAATTAAAAAAAAAACACAAAAAATGCAACAAAAAAAAAACACAAAAAAATGCAAAAAAAACAAAAAAATGCAAAAAAAAATGCAAAAAAAAATGCAAAAAAAACACAAAAATGCAAAAAAAAACACAAAAAAAATGCAAAAAAAACACAAAAAAATGCAAAAAAAAATGCAAAAAAAACCACAAAATAAATGCAAAAACCCCCAAAAAATGCAAAGAAAAATGCAAAAAAATGCAAAAAAAACACAAAATAAATGCAAAAAAAACCCAAAAAAAATGCAAAAAAAACACAAAAAATGCAAAAAAAACACAAAAAAATGCAAAAAAAATGCAAAAAATGCAAAAAAAACACAAAAAATGCAAAAAAAAAAAATGCAAAAAAAAACCACAAAAAAATACAAAAAAACCCCACAAAAAAATGCAAAAAAAAATGCAAAAAAAAACACAAAAAAATGCAAAAAAAAACACAAAATAAATGCAAAAAAACCCCAAAAAATGCAAAGAAAAATGCAAAAAAATGCAAAAAAACCACAAAATAAATGCAAAAACCCCCCCAAAAAATGCAAAAAAAATGCAAAAAAATGCAAAAAAAACACAAAAAAATGCTAAAAAAATTGACAAAAAACACAAAAAATGCAAAAAAAACACAAAAAATGCAAAAAAACACGAAATAAATGCAAAAAAAATGCAAAAAAAATGCAAAAAAAACACAAAAAAATGCAAAAAAAAATGCAAAAAAAACACAAAAAATGCAAAAAAAAAACACAAAAAATGCAAAAAAAAAACACAAAAAAATATGCAAAAAAACACAAAAAATGCAAAAAAAAACCAAAAAAATGCAAAAAAAACACAAAAAAATGCAAAAAAAAACACAAAATAAATGTAAAAAAAAAACAAAAAAAATGCAAAAAAAAATAAAAAAAAAACACAAAAAAATGCAAAAAAACACAAAAAAAATGCAAAAAAACACAAAAAAAATGCAAAAAAAAAAAAAAAATGCTAAAAAAATTGAAAAAAAACACACAAAAAATGCAAAAAAAAAACACAAAAAATGCAAAAAATGCAAAAAATGCAAAAAATGCAAAAAAACGCAAAAAAATGCAAAAAAACCCACAAAAAATACAAAAAAAACCCACAAAAAATGCAAAAAAAAAACACAAAAAAATGCAAAAAAAACACAAAATAAATGCAAAAAAACACAAAAAAATGCAAAGAAAAATGCAAAAAAATGCAAAAAAAATGCAAAATAAATGCAAAAACCCCCCCAAAAAATGCAAAAAAAATGCAAAAAAATGCAAAAAAAACACAAAATAAATGCAAAAAACCCCCAAAAAAATGCAAAAAAAATGCAAAAAAACACAAAAAATGCAAAAAAAACACAAAAAAAATGCAAAAAAAAAAAAAAAATGCTAAAAAAATTGAAAAAAAAACACACAAAAAATGCAAAAAAAAAAATGCAAAAAAATGCAAAAAAAAAAAAAAAATTCAAAAAAAAATGCAAAAAAACACAAAAAAAACAAAGAAATGCAAAAAAAACACAAAAAAATGCAAAAAAAAAACACAAAAAATGCAAAAAAACACGAAATAAATGCAAAAAAAATGCAAAAAAAATGCAAAAAAAATGCAAAAAAAATGCAAAAAAAACACAAAAAAATGCAAAAAAAAATGCAAAAAAAACACAAAAAATGCAAAAAAAAACACAAAAAATGCAAAAAAAAACACAAAAAATATGCAAAAAAAACACAAAAAATGCAAAAAATGCAAAAAAAAACAAAAAAATGCAAAAAAAACACAAAAAAATGCAAAAAAAACACAAAATAAATGTAAAAAAAAAACAAAAAAAATGCAAAAAAAATAAAAAAAAAAACACAAAAAAATGCAAAAAAACACAAAAAAAATGCAAAAAAAATGCAAAAAAATGCAAAAAAAACACAAAAAATGCAAAAAAAACACAAAAAAAATGCAAAAAAAAAAAAAAAATGCTAAAAAAATTGAAAAAAAACACACAAAAAATGCAAAAAAAAAACACAAAAAATGAAAAAAAAACCCACAAAAAAATGCAAAAAACCCACAAAAAAATGCAAAAAAAAAAAAAAAACACAAAAAAAATGCAAAAAAAACCACATAATAAATGCAAAAAAAAAAAAAAAAAATCCCAAAAAATGCAAAACAAATGCAAAAAAAAAAATGCAAAAAAATGCAAAAAAAAAAAAAAAAAATTCAAAAAAAAATGCAAAAAAACACAAAAAAAACACAAAAAAATGCAAAAAAAACACAAAAAAATGCAAAAAAAACACAAAAAATGCAAAAAAACACAAAATAAATGCAAAAACCCCCCCAAAAAATGCAAAAAAAATGCAAAAAAATGCAAAAAAAACACAAAATAAATGCAAAAAACCCCCAAAAAAATGCAAAAAAAATGCAAAAAAAACACACAAAAAATGCAAAAAAAAAAATGCAAAAAAATGCAAAAAAAAAAAAAAAAATTCAAAAAAAATGCAAAAAAACACAAAAAAAACAAAGAAATGCAAAAAAAACACAAAAAAACACAAAAAAAAAACACAAAAAATGCAAAAAAACACGAAATAAATGCAAAAAAAATGCAAAAAAAACACAAAAAAATGCAAAAAAAAATGCAAAAAAAACACAAAAAATGCAAAAAAAACCCACAAAAAATGCAAAAAAAACACAAAAAAATATGCAAAAAAAACACAAAAAATGCAAAAAAAACACAAAAAAATGCAAAAAAAAATGCAAAAAAATGCAAAAAAAACACAAAATAAATGTAAAAAAAAACAAAAAAAATGCAAAAAAAAATTTAAAAAAAAACACAAAAAATGCAACAAAAAAAAAACACAAAAAAATGCAAAAAAACCAAAAAAATGCAAAAAAAAATGCAAAAAAAATGCAAAAAAAACACAAAAATGCAAAAAAAAACACAAAAAAAATGCAAAAAAAACACAAAAAAATGCAAAAAAAAATGCAAAAAAAACCACAAAATAAATGCAAAAACCCCCAAAAAATGCAAAGAAAAATGCAAAAAAATGCAAAAAAAACACAAAATAAATGCAAAAAAAACCCAAAAAAAATGCAAAAAAAACACAAAAAATGCAAAAAAAACACAAAAAAATGCAAAAAAAAATGCAAAAAATGCAAAAAAAACACAAAAAATGCAAAAAAAAAAAATGCAAAAAAAAACCACAAAAAAATACAAAAAAACCCCACAAAAAAATGCAAAAAAAAATGCAAAAAAAAACACAAAAAAATGCAAAAAAAAACACAAAATAAATGCAAAAAAACCCCAAAAAATGCAAAGAAAAATGCAAAAAAATGCAAAAAAACCACAAAATAAATGCAAAAACCCCCCCAAAAAATGCAAAAAAAATGCAAAAAAATGCAAAAAAAACACAAAAAAATGCTAAAAAAATTGACAAAAAACACAAAAAATGCAAAAAAAACACAAAAAATGCAAAAAAACACGAAATAAATGCAAAAAAAATGCAAAAAAAATGCAAAAAAAACACAAAAAAATGCAAAAAAAAATGCAAAAAAAACACAAAAAATGCAAAAAAAAAACACAAAAAATGCAAAAAAAAAACACAAAAAAATATGCAAAAAAACACAAAAAATGCAAAAAAAACCAAAAAAATGCAAAAAAAACACAAAAAAATGCAAAAAAAACACAAAATAAATGTAAAAAAAAAACAAAAAAAATGCAAAAAAAAATAAAAAAAAAACACAAAAAAATGCAAAAAAACACAAAAAAAATGCAAAAAAACACAAAAAAAATGCAAAAAAAAAAAAAAAATGCTAAAAAAATTGAAAAAAAACACACAAAAAATGCAAAAAAAAAACACAAAAAATGCAAAAAATGCAAAAAATGCAAAAAAACGCAAAAAAATGCAAAAAAACCCACAAAAAATACAAAAAAAACCCACAAAAAATGCAAAAAAAAAACACAAAAAAATGCAAAAAAAACACAAAATAAATGCAAAAAAACACAAAAAAATGCAAAGAAAAATGCAAAAAAATGCAAAAAAAATGCAAAATAAATGCAAAAACCCCCCCAAAAAATGCAAAAAAAATGCAAAAAAATGCAAAAAAAACACAAAATAAATGCAAAAAACCCCCAAAAAAATGCAAAAAAAATGCAAAAAAACACAAAAAATGCAAAAAAAACACAAAAAAAATGCAAAAAAAAAAAAAAAATGCTAAAAAAATTGAAAAAAAAACACACAAAAAATGCAAAAAAAAAAATGCAAAAAAATGCAAAAAAAAAAAAAAAATTCAAAAAAAAATGCAAAAAAACACAAAAAAAACAAAGAAATGCAAAAAAAACACAAAAAAATGCAAAAAAAAAACACAAAAAATGCAAAAAAACACGAAATAAATGCAAAAAAAATGCAAAAAAAATGCAAAAAAAATGCAAAAAAAATGCAAAAAAAACACAAAAAAATGCAAAAAAAAATGCAAAAAAAACACAAAAAATGCAAAAAAAAACACAAAAAATGCAAAAAAAAACACAAAAAAATATGCAAAAAAAACACAAAAAATGCAAAAAAAAACAAAAAAATGCAAAAAAAACACAAAAAAATGCAAAAAAAACACAAAATAAATGTAAAAAAAAACAAAAAAAATGCAAAAAAAATAAAAAAAAAAACACAAAAAAATGCAAAAAAACACAAAAAAAATGCAAAAAAAATGCAAAAAAATGCAAAAAAAACACAAAAAATGCAAAAAAAACACAAAAAAAATGCAAAAAAAAAAAAAAAATGCTAAAAAAATTGAAAAAAAACACACAAAAAATGCAAAAAAAAAACACAAAAAATGAAAAAAAAACCCACAAAAAAATGCAAAAAACCCACAAAAAAATGCAAAAAAAAAAAAAAACACAAAAAAAATGCAAAAAAAACCACATAATAAATGCAAAAAAAAAAAAAAAAAATCCCAAAAAATGCAAAACAAATGCAAAAAAAAAAATGCAAAAAAATGCAAAAAAAAAAAAAAAAAAATTCAAAAAAAAATGCAAAAAAACACAAAAAAAACACAAAAAAATGCAAAAAAAACACAAAAAAATGCAAAAAAAACACAAAAAATGCAAAAAAACACGAAATAAATGCAAAAAAAAATGCAAAAAAAACACAAAAAAATGCAAAAAAAAATGCAAAAAAAACACAAAAAATGCAAAAAAACCACAAAAAATGCAAAAAAAACACAAAAAAATATGCAAAAAAAACACAAAAAATGCAAAAAAAAACAAAAAAATGCAAAAAAAACACAAAAAAATGCAAAAAAAAACACAAAAAATGCAAAAAAAACCCACAAAAAATGCAAAAAAAACACAAAAAAATATGCAAAAAAAATTGCAAAAAAAACACAAAAAATGCAAAAAAAACCCACAAAAAATGCAAAAAAAACACAAAAAAATATGCAAAAAAAACACAAAAAATGCAAAAAAAACACAAAAAAATGCAAAAAAAAATGCAAAAAAAACACAAAAAATGCAAAAAAACCCCACAAAAAATGCAAAAAAAACACAAAAAAATATGCAAAAAAAACACAAAAAATGCAAAAAAAACACAAAAAAATGCAAAAAAAAATGCAAAAAAATGCAAAAAAAACACAAAATAAATGTAAAAAAAAACAAAAAAAATGCAAAAAAAAATTAAAAAAAAAACACAAAAAATGCAACAAAAAAAAAACACAAAAAAATGCAAAAAAACCAAAAAAATGCAAAAAAAAATGCAAAAAAAAATGCAAAAAAAACACAAAAATGCAAAAAAAAACACAAAAAAAATGCAAAAAAAACACAAAAAAATGCAAAAAAAAATGCAAAAAAAACCACAAAATAAATGCAAAAACCCCCAAAAAATGCAAAGAAAAATGCAAAAAAATGCAAAAAAAACACAAAATAAATGCAAAAAAAACCCAAAAAAAATGCAAAAAAAACACAAAAAATGCAAAAAAAACACAAAAAAATGCAAAAAAAATGCAAAAAATGCAAAAAAAACACAAAAAATGCAAAAAAAAAAAATGCAAAAAAAAACCACAAAAAAATACAAAAAAACCCCACAAAAAAATGCAAAAAAAAATGCAAAAAAAAACACAAAAAAATGCAAAAAAAAACACAAAATAAATGCAAAAAAACCCCAAAAAATGCAAAGAAAAATGCAAAAAAATGCAAAAAAACCACAAAATAAATGCAAAAACCCCCCCAAAAAATGCAAAAAAAATGCAAAAAAATGCAAAAAAAACACAAAAAAATGCTAAAAAAATTGACAAAAAACACAAAAAATGCAAAAAAAACACAAAAAATGCAAAAAAACACGAAATAAATGCAAAAAAAATGCAAAAAAAATGCAAAAAAAACACAAAAAAATGCAAAAAAAAATGCAAAAAAAACACAAAAAATGCAAAAAAAAAACACAAAAAATGCAAAAAAAAAACACAAAAAAATATGCAAAAAAACACAAAAAATGCAAAAAAAACCAAAAAAATGCAAAAAAAACACAAAAAAATGCAAAAAAAACACAAAATAAATGTAAAAAAAAAACAAAAAAAATGCAAAAAAAAATAAAAAAAAAACACAAAAAAATGCAAAAAAACACAAAAAAAATGCAAAAAAACACAAAAAAAATGCAAAAAAAAAAAAAAAATGCTAAAAAAATTGAAAAAAAACACACAAAAAATGCAAAAAAAAAACACAAAAAATGCAAAAAATGCAAAAAATGCAAAAAATGCAAAAAAACGCAAAAAAATGCAAAAAAACCCACAAAAAATACAAAAAAAACCCACAAAAAATGCAAAAAAAAAACACAAAAAAATGCAAAAAAAACACAAAATAAATGCAAAAAAACACAAAAAAATGCAAAGAAAAATGCAAAAAAATGCAAAAAAAATGCAAAATAAATGCAAAAACCCCCCCAAAAAATGCAAAAAAAATGCAAAAAAATGCAAAAAAAACACAAAATAAATGCAAAAAACCCCCAAAAAAATGCAAAAAAAATGCAAAAAAACACAAAAAATGCAAAAAAAACACAAAAAAAATGCAAAAAAAAAAAAAAAATGCTAAAAAAATTGAAAAAAAAACACACAAAAAATGCAAAAAAAAAAATGCAAAAAAATGCAAAAAAAAAAAAAAAATTCAAAAAAAAATGCAAAAAAACACAAAAAAAACAAAGAAATGCAAAAAAAACACAAAAAAATGCAAAAAAAAAACACAAAAAATGCAAAAAAACACGAAATAAATGCAAAAAAAATGCAAAAAAAATGCAAAAAAAATGCAAAAAAAATGCAAAAAAAACACAAAAAAATGCAAAAAAAAATGCAAAAAAAACACAAAAAATGCAAAAAAAAACACAAAAAATGCAAAAAAAAACACAAAAAAATATGCAAAAAAAACACAAAAAATGCAAAAAATGCAAAAAAAAACAAAAAAATGCAAAAAAAACACAAAAAAATGCAAAAAAAACACAAAATAAATGTAAAAAAAAACAAAAAAAATGCAAAAAAAATAAAAAAAAAAACACAAAAAAATGCAAAAAAACACAAAAAAAATGCAAAAAAAATGCAAAAAAATGCAAAAAAAACACAAAAAATGCAAAAAAAACACAAAAAAAATGCAAAAAAAAAAAAAAAAATGCTAAAAAAATTGAAAAAAAACACACAAAAAATGCAAAAAAAAAACACAAAAAATGAAAAAAAAACCCACAAAAAAATGCAAAAAACCCACAAAAAAATGCAAAAAAATGAAAAAAAAACACAAAATAAATGCAAAAAACCCCCAAAAAAATGCAAAAAAAATGCAAAAAAAACACACAAAAAATGCAAAAAAAAAAATGCAAAAAAATGCAAAAAAAAAAAAAAAATTCAAAAAAAATGCAAAAAAACACAAAAAAACAAAGAAATGCAAAAAAAACACAAAAAAACACAAAAAAAAAACACAAAAAATGCAAAAAAACACGAAATAAATGCAAAAAAAATGCAAAAAAAATGCAAAAAAAATGCAAAAAAAACACAAAAAATGCAAAAAAAAAACACAAAAAATGCAAAAAAAAAACACAAAAAAATATGCAAAAAAAAAACACAAAAAATGCAAAAAAAAAAAAAAAAAATGAAAAAAAAAAAAAAATGCTAAAAAAATTGAAAAAAACACACAAAAAATGCAAAAAAAAAAAAAAAATGAAAAAAAAACCCACAAAAAAATGAAAAAAAAACCACAAAAAAATGAAAAAAAAAAAAAAAAAAAAAAAAAAAATGCAAAAAAAAAACACAAAATAAATGCAAAAAAAAAAAAAAAAATCCCAAAAAATGCAAAACAAATGCAAAAAAAAAACATAAAAAAATGCAAAAAAAAAATGCAAAAAAATGCAAAAAAAAAAAAAAAAAAATTAAAAAAAAATGCAAAAAAACACAAAAAAAACACAAAAAAATGCAAAAAAAAACACAAAAAAATGCAAAAAAAAACACAAAAAATGCAAAAAAACACGAAATAAATGCAAAAAAAATGCAAAAAAATGCTAAAAAAATGCAAAAAAAACACAAAAAAATGCAAAAAAAAATGCAAAAAAAACACAAAAAATGCAAAAAAAACCCACAAAAAATGCAAAAAAAACACAAAAAAATATGCAAAAAAAACACAAAAAATGCAAAAAAAACACAAAAAAATGCAAAAAAAATGCAAAAAAATGCAAAAAAAACACAAAATAAATGTAAAAAAAAACAAAAAAAATGCAAAAAAAAATTAAAAAAAAAACACAAAAAATGCAAAGAAAAATGCAAAAAAATGCAAAAAAACCACAAAATAAATGCAAAAACCCCCCCAAAAAATGCAAAAAAAATGCAAAAAAATGCAAAAAAAACACAAAAAAATGCTAAAAAAATTGACAAAAAACACAAAAAATGCAAAAAAAACACAAAAAATGCAAAAAAACACGAAATAAATGCAAAAAAAATGCAAAAAAAATGCAAAAAAAACACAAAAAAATGCAAAAAAAAATGCAAAAAAAACACAAAAAATGAAAAAAAAAAACACAAAAAATGCAAAAAAAAAACACAAAAAAATATGCAAAAAAACACAAAAAATGCAAAAAAAACCAAAAAAATGCAAAAAAAACACAAAAAAATGCAAAAAAAACACAAAATAAATGTAAAAAAAAAACAAAAAAAATGCAAAAAAAAATAAAAAAAAAACACAAAAAAATGCAAAAAAACACAAAAAAAATGCAAAAAAACACAAAAAAAATGCAAAAAAAAAAAAAAAATGCTAAAAAAATTGAAAAAAAACACACAAAAAATGCAAAAAAAAAACACAAAAAATGCAAAAAATGCAAAAAATGCAAAAAATGCAAAAAAACGCAAAAAAATGCAAAAAAACCCACAAAAAATACAAAAAAAACCCACAAAAAATGCAAAAAAAAAACACAAAAAAATGCAAAAAAAACACAAAATAAATGCAAAAAAACACAAAAAAATGCAAAGAAAAATGCAAAAAAATGCAAAAAAAATGCAAAATAAATGCAAAACCCCCCCCAAAAAATGCAAAAAAAATGCAAAAAAATGCAAAAAAAACACAAAATAAATGCAAAAAACCCCCAAAAAAATGCAAAAAAAATGCAAAAAAACACAAAAAATGCAAAAAAAACACAAAAAAAATGCAAAAAAAAAAAAAAAATGCTAAAAAAATTGAAAAAAAAACACACAAAAAATGCAAAAAAAAAAATGCAAAAAAATGCAAAAAAAAAAAAAAAATTCAAAAAAAAATGCAAAAAAACACAAAAAAAACAAAGAAATGCAAAAAAAACACAAAAAAATGCAAAAAAAAAACACAAAAAATGCAAAAAAACACGAAATAAATGCAAAAAAAATGCAAAAAAAATGCAAAAAAAATGCAAAAAAAATGCAAAAAAAACACAAAAAAATGCAAAAAAAAATGCAAAAAAAACACAAAAAATGCAAAAAAAAACAAAAAATGCAAAAAAAAACACAAAAAAATATGCAAAAAAAACACAAAAAATGCAAAAAAAAACAAAAAAATGCAAAAAAAACACAAAAAAATGCAAAAAAAACACAAAATAAATGTAAAAAAAAACAAAAAAAATGCAAAAAAAATAAAAAAAAAAATTAAAAAAAAATGCAAAAAAACACAAAAAAAACACAAAAAAATGCAAAAAAAAACACAAAAAAATGCAAAAAAAAACACAAAAAATGCAAAAAAACACGAAATAAATGCAAAAAAAATGCAAAAAAATGCAAAAAAAATGCAAAAAAAACACAAAAAAATGCAAAAAAAAATGCAAAAAAAACACAAAAAATGCAAAAAAACCCCACAAAAAATGCAAAAAAAACACAAAAAAATATGCAAAAAAAACACAAAAAATGCAAAAAAAACACAAAAAAATGCAAAAAAAATGCAAAAAAATGCAAAAAAAACACAAAATAAATGTAAAAAAAAACAAAAAAAATGCAAAAAAAAATTAAAAAAAAAACACAAAAAATGCAAAGAAAAATGCAAAAAAATGCAAAAAAACCACAAAATAAATGCAAAAACCCCCCCAAAAAATGCAAAAAAAATGCAAAAAAATGCAAAAAAAACACAAAAAAATGCTAAAAAAATTGACAAAAAACACAAAAAATGCAAAAAAAACACAAAAAATGCAAAAAAACACGAAATAAATGCAAAAAAAATGCAAAAAAAATGCAAAAAAAACACAAAAAAATGCAAAAAAAAATGCAAAAAAAACACAAAAAATGCAAAAAAAAAACACAAAAAATGCAAAAAAAAAACACAAAAAAATATGCAAAAAAACACAAAAAATGCAAAAAAAACCAAAAAAATGCAAAAAAAACACAAAAAAATGCAAAAAAAACACAAAATAAATGTAAAAAAAAAACAAAAAAAATGCAAAAAAAAATAAAAAAAAAACACAAAAAAATGCAAAAAAACACAAAAAAAATGCAAAAAAACACAAAAAAAATGCAAAAAAAAAAAAAAAATGCTAAAAAAATTGAAAAAAAACACACAAAAAATGCAAAAAAAAACACAAAAAATGCAAAAAATGCAAAAAATGCAAAAAATGCAAAAAAACGCAAAAAAATGCAAAAAAACCCACAAAAAATACAAAAAAAACCCAAAAAAAATGCAAAAAAAAAACACAAAAAAATGCAAAAAAAACACAAAATAAATGCAAAAAAACACAAAAAAATGCAAAGAAAAATGCAAAAAAATGCAAAAAAAATGCAAAATAAATGCAAAAACCCCCCCAAAAAATGCAAAAAAAATGCAAAAAAATGCAAAAAAAACACAAAATAAATGCAAAAAACCCCCAAAAAAATGCAAAAAAAATGCAAAAAAACACAAAAAATGCAAAAAAAACACAAAAAAAATGCAAAAAAAAAAAAAAAATGCTAAAAAAATTGAAAAAAAAACACACAAAAAATGCAAAAAAAAAAATGCAAAAAAATGCAAAAAAAAAAAAAAAATTCAAAAAAAAATGCAAAAAAACACAAAAAAAACAAAGAAATGCAAAAAAAACACAAAAAAATGCAAAAAAAAAACACAAAAAATGCAAAAAAACACGAAATAAATGCAAAAAAAATGCAAAAAAAATGCAAAAAAAATGCAAAAAAAATGCAAAAAAAACACAAAAAAATGCAAAAAAAAATGCAAAAAAAACACAAAAAATGCAAAAAAACACAAAAAAATGCAAAAAAAATGCAAAAAAATGCAAAAAAAACACAAAAAATGCAAAAAAAACACAAAAAAAATGCAAAAAAAAAAAAAAATGCTAAAAAAATTGAAAAAAAACACACAAAAAATGCAAAAAAAAAACACAAAAAATGCAAAAAATGCAAAAAATGCAAAAAAACGCAAAAAATGCAAAAAAACCCACAAAAAAATACAAAAAAAACCCCACAAAAAATGCAAAAAAAAAACACAAAAAAATGCAAAAAAAACACAAAATAAATGCAAAAAAACCCCAAAAAATGCAAAGAAAAATGCAAAAAAATGCAAAAAAAACACAAAATAAATGCAAAAACCCCCCCAAAAAATGCAAAAAAAATGCAAAAAAATGCAAAAAAAACACAAAATAAATGCCAAACCCCCCCAAAAAAATGCAAAAAAATGCAAAAAAACACAAAAAATGCAAAAAAAACACAAAAAAAATGCAAAAAAAAAAAAAAAATGCTAAAAAAAATGAAAAAAAACACACAAAAAATGCAAAAAAAAAAAAAAAAATGAAAAAAAAAAAAAAAATGCTAAAAAAATTGAAAAAAAAACACAAAAAATGCAAAAAAAAAAAAAAAAAAATGAAAAAAAAACCCACAAAAAAATGAAAAAAAAACACAAAAAATGCAAAAAAAAAAAAAAAAAAAAAAAAAAATGCAAAAAAAAACACAAAATAAATGCAAAAAAAAAAAAAAATCCCAAAAAATGCAAAACAATGCAAAAAAAAAACATAAAAAAATGCAAAAAAAAAATGCAAAAAAATGCAAAAAAAAAAAAAAAAAATTAAAAAAAAATGCAAAAAACCACAAAAAAAACACAAAAAAATGCAAAAAAACCCACAAAAAAATGCAAAAAAAAACACAAAAAATGCAAAAAAACACGAAATAAATGCAAAAAAAATGCAAAAAAATGCTAAAAAAATGCAAAAAAAACACAAAAAAATGCAAAAAAAATGCAAAAAAAACACAAAAAATGCAAAAAAAACCCACAAAAAATGCAAAAAAAACACAAAAAAATATGCAAAAAAACAAAAAAATGCAAAAAAAAATGCAAAAAAAATGCAAAAAAAACACAAAAATGCAAAAAAAAACACAAAAAAAATGCAAAAAAAACACAAAAAAATGCAAAAAAAAATGCAAAAAAAACCACAAAATAAATGCAAAAACCCCCAAAAAATGCAAAGAAAAATGCAAAAAAATGCAAAAAAAACACAAAATAAATGCAAAAAAACCCCCAAAAAAATGCAAAAAAAACACAAAAAATGCAAAAAAAACACAAAAAAATGCAAAAAAAAATGCAAAAAATGCAAAAAAAACACAAAAAATGCAAAAAAAAAAATGCAAAAAAAACCACAAAAAAATACAAAAAAACCCCACAAAAAAATGCAAAAAAAAACACAAAAAAAAAACACAAAAAAATGCAAAAAAAAACACAAAATAAATGCAAAAAAACCCCAAAAAATGCAAAGAAAAATGCAAAAAAATGCAAAAAAAACACAAAATAAATGCAAAAACCCCCCCAAAAAATGCAAAAAAAATGCAAAAAAATGCAAAAAAAACACAAAAAAATGCTAAAAAAATTGACAAAAAACACAAAAAATGCAAAAAAAACACAAAAAAATGCAAAAAAAAACCCCACAAAAAAATGCAAAAAAAATTGCAAAAAAACACAAAAAAAATGCAAAAAAAACCAGAAAAAAATGCAAAAAATGCAAAAAATGCAAAAAAACGCAAAAAAATGCAAAAAAACCCACAAAAATACAAAAAACCCACAAAAAAATGCAAAAAAAAATGCAAAAAAAAAAACACAAAAAAATGCAAAAAAAAACACAAAATAAATGCAAAAAAACCCCAAAAAATGCAAAGAAAAATGCAAAAAAATGCAAAAAAAACACAAAATAAATGCAAAAACCCCCCCAAAAAATGCAAAAAAATGCAAAAAAATGCAAAAAAAACACAAAAAAATGCTAAAAAAATTGAAAAAAACACAAAAAAATGCAAAAAAAACACAAAAAAATGCAAAAAAAATGCAAAAAAATGCAAAAAAAAACACAAAAAAATGCAAAAAAAAATGAAAAAAACACAAAAAAATGCAAAAAAAAACACAAAAAATGCAAAAAAACACGAAATAAATGCAAAAAACCCCAAAAAAATGCAAAAAAATGCAAAAAATGCTAAAAAAAACACAAAAAATGCAAAAAAACACGAAATAAATGCAAAAAACCCCCAAAAAATGCAAAAAAAATGCAAAAAATGCAAAAAAAATGCAAAAAAACACAAAATAAATGCAAAAAAACCCCAAAAAAAATGCAAAAAAATGCAAAAAAAAACACAAAAAAATGCAAAAAAAACCACAAAAAAAATGCAAAAAAAATGCAAAAAAAAAACACAAAAAAATGCAAAAAAAATGCAAAAAAATGCTAAAAAAAACACAAAAAAATGCAAAAAAAAAACCACAAAAAAATGCAAAAAAAAACGCAAAGAAATGCAAAAAAAACACAAAAAAATGCAAAAAAACACGAAATAAATGCAAAAAAACCCCAAAAAATGCAAAAAAAATGCAAAAAATGCGAAAAAAATGCAAAAAAAAAACACAAAATAAATGCAAATAACCCCCAAAAAAATGCAAAAAAAAATGCAAAAAAACCACAAAAAATGCAAAAAAAACACAAAAAAATGCAAAAAACCCACAAAAAAATGCAAAAAAAAAACAAAAAAACACAAAAAAAAAACAAAATGAATGCAAAAAAAAAAAAAAAAAATCCCAAAAAATGCAAAACAAATGCAAAAAAAAACATAAAAAAATGCAAAAAAAAAATGCAAAAAAATGCAAAAAAAAAAAAAAAATTCAAAAAAAAATGCAAAAAAAAAAAAAAAACAAAGAAATGCAAAAAAAAAAACACAAAAAAATGCAAAAAAAAACACAAAAAATGCAAAAAAACACGAAATAAATGCAAAAAAAATGCAAAAAAAATGCAAAAAAATATGCAAAAAAAACACAAAAAATGCAAAAAAAAACAAAAAAATGCAAAAAAAACACAAAAAAATGCAAAAAAAAATGCAAAAAAATGCAAAAAAAACACAAAATAAATGTAAAAAAAAAAAAAAAAAAATGCAAAAAAAAATAAAAAAAAAACACAAAAAAATGCAAAAAAAAAAAAAAATGCTAAAAAAATTGAAAAAAAAAACACAAAAAATGCAAAAAAAAAACACAAAAAATGCAAAAAATGCAAAAAATGCAAAAAATGCAAAAAAAACGCAAAAAAATGCAAAAAAACCCACAAAAAAATACAAAAAAAACCACAAAAAAATGCAAAAAAAATGCAAAAAAAAACACAAAAAAATGCAAAAAAAAACACAAAATAAATGCAAAAAAACCCCAAAAAATACAAAGAAAAATGCAAAAAAATGCAAAAAAAACACAAAATAAATGCAAAAACCCCCCCAAAAAATGCAAAAAAACACAAAAAAATGCAAAAAAAACACAAAAAAACCCCAAAAAAATGCAAAAAAAAAGCAAAAAAAAAAAAAAAATGCTAAAAAAATTGAAAAAAACACACAAAAAATGCAAAAAAAAAACACAAAAAAAATGCAAAAAAAAAACACAAAATAAATGCAAAAAAACCCCCAAAAAATGCAAAGAAAAATGCAAAAAAATGCAAAAAAAACACAAAATAAATGCAAAAAACCCCCCAAAAAATGCAAAAAAAAAAATGCAAAAAAAAAAATGCAAAAAAACACAAAAAAATGCAAAAAAAAACACAAAAAATGCAAAAAAAAACCCCCACAAAAAAATGCAAAAAAAAATGCAAAAAAACACAAAAAAAATGCAAAAAAAACCAGAAAAAAATGCAAAAAATGCAAAAAATGCAAAAAAATGCAAAAAAATGCAAAAAAACCACACAAAAATACAAAAAACCCACAAAAAAATGCAAAAAAAAATGCAAAAAAAAACCACAAAAAAATGCAAAAAAAAACACAAAATAAATGCAAAAAAACCCCAAAAAATGCAAAGAAAAATGCAAAAAAATGCAAAAAAAACACAAAATAAATGCAAAAAACCCCCAAAAAAATGCAAAAAAAATGCAAAAAAAATGCAAAAAAAACACAAAAAAATGCTAAAAAAATTGAAAAAAACAGAAAAAAATGCAAAAAAAACACAAAAAAATGCAAAAAAAATGCAAAAAAATGCAAAAAAAAAACACAAAAAAATGCAAAAAAAAATGAAAAAAACACAAAAAAATGCAAAAAAAACACAAAAAAAATGCAAAAAAATGCTAAAAAACACACAAAAAATGAAAAAAAAAAAACAAAAAAATGAAAAAAAACCCACAAAAAAATGCAAAAAACCCACAAAAAAATGCAAAAAAAAAAAAAAAAAACACAAAAAAAAACAAAATAAATGCAAAAAAAAAAAAAAAATCCCAAAAAATGCAAAACAAATGCAAAAAAAAACATAAAAAAATGCAAAAAAAAAATGCAAAAAAATGCAAAAAAAAAAAAAAATTCAAAAAAAATGCAAAAAAAAAAAAAAAACAAAGAAATGCAAAAAAAAAACACAAAAAAATGCAAAAAAAACACAAAAAATGCAAAAAAACACGAAATAAATGCAAAAAAAATGCAAAAAAAATGCAAAAAAATATGCAAAAAAAAACACAAAAAATGCAAAAAAAAACAAAAAAATGCAAAAAAAACACAAAAAAATGCAAAAAAAAATGCAAAAAAAATGCAAAAAAAACACAAAATAAATGTAAAAAAAAAAAAAAAAAAATGCAAAAAAAAATAAAAAAAAAACACAAAAAAATGCAAAAAAAAAAAAAATGCTAAAAAAATTGAAAAAAAAACACAAAAAATGCAAAAAAAAAACACAAAAAATGCAAAAAATGCAAAAAATGCAAAAAATGCAAAAAAAACGCAAAAAAATGCAAAAAAACCCACAAAAAAATACAAAAAAAACCACAAAAAAATGCAAAAAAAATGCAAAAAAAAACACAAAAAAATGCAAAAAAAAACACAAAATAAATGCAAAAAAACCCCAAAAAATACAAAGAAAAATGCAAAAAAATGCAAAAAAAACACAAAATAAATGCAAAAACCCCCCAAAAAATGCAAAAAAACACAAAAAAATGCAAAAAAAACACAAAAAAACCCCAAAAAAATGCAAAAAAAAAGCAAAAAAAAAAAAAAAAATGCTAAAAAAATTGAAAAAAACACACAAAAAATGCAAAAAAAAAACACAAAAAAAATGCAAAAAAAAAACACAAAATAAATGCAAAAAAAACCCCAAAAAATGCAAAGAAAAATGCAAAAAAATGCAAAAAAAACACAAAATAAATGCAAAAAACCCCCCAAAAAATGCAAAAAAAAATGCAAAAAAAAAAATGCAAAAAAACACAAAAAAATGCAAAAAAAAACACAAAAAATGCAAAAAAAAAACCCACAAAAAAATGCAAAAAAAAATGCAAAAAAACACAAAAAAAAATGCAAAAAAAACCAGAAAAAAATGCAAAAAATGCAAAAAATGCAAAAAAATGCAAAAAAATGCAAAAAAACCACACAAAAATACAAAAAACCCACAAAAAAATGCAAAAAAAATGCAAAAAAAAAACCACAAAAAAATGCAAAAAAAAACACAAAATAAATGCAAAAAAACCCCAAAAAATGCAAAGAAAAATGCAAAAAAATGCAAAAAAAACACAAAAAAATGCTAAAAAAATTGAAAAAAACAGAAAAAAATGCAAAAAAAACACAAAAAAATGCAAAAAAAATGCAAAAAAATGCAAAAAAAAAACACAAAAAAATGCAAAAAAAAATGAAAAAAACACAAAAAAATGCAAAAAAAACACAAAAAAAAATGCAAAAAAATGCTAAAAAAAACACAAAAAATGAAAAAAAAAACACAAAAAATGAAAAAAAACACGAAATAAATGCAAAAAACCCCCAAAAAATGCAAAAAAAATGCAAAAAAAATGCAAAAAAAACACAAAAAATGCAAAAAAAAACACAAAAAAAATGCAAAAAAAAATGCAAAAAAATGCAAAAAAAAACACAAAAAATGCAAAAAAAACACAAAAAAATGCAAAAAAAAATGCAAAAAAAACCACAAAAAAATGCAAAAAAAACCACAAAATAAATGCAAAAACCCCCCAAAAAATGCAAAGAAAAATGCAAAAAAATGCAAAAAAAACACAAAATAAATGCAAAAAAACCCCCCAAAAAATGCAAAAAAAACACAAAAAATGCAAAAAAAAAAAATGCAAAAAAAATGCAAAAAACACAAAATAAATGCAAAAAAAAAAAATGCTAAAAAAATTGAAAAAAACCACACAAAAAATGTAAAAAAACACAAAAAAATGCAAAAAAAAAAACAAAAAAACAAAAAAAATGCAAAAAAAACACAAAATAAATGCAAAAAAAAAAAAAAAAATCCCAAAAAATGCAAAACAAATGCAAAAAAATGCAAAAAAAAAACACAAAATAAATGCAAAAAACCCCCAAAAAAATGCAAAAAAAATGCAAAAAAAAATGCAAAAAAAACACAAAAAATGCAAAAAAAACACAAAAAAAATGCAAAAAAAAAAAAACACACAAAAAATGAAAAAAAAAAAAAAAAAAATGAAAAAAAAAAAAAAAATGCTAAAAAAATTGAAAAAAAAACACAAAAAATGCAAAAAAAAAACACAAAAAAATGAAAAAAAAACCCACAAAAAAATGCAAAAAACCCACAAAAAAATGCAAAAAAAAAAAAAAAAACACAAAAAAAATGCAAAAAAACCACAAAATAAATGCAAAAAAAAAAAAAAAAATCCCAAAAAATGCAAAACAAATGCAAAAAAAAAAATGCAAAAAAATGCAAAAAAAAAAAAAAAAATTCAAAAAAAATGCAAAAAAACACAAAAAAAACACAAAAAAATGCAAAAAAACACAAAAAAATGCAAAAAAAACACAAAAAATGCAAAAAAACACGAAATAAATGCAAAAAAAATGCAAAAAAACACAAAAAAATGCAAAAAAAAATGCAAAAAAAACACAAAAAATGCAAAAAAAACCACAAAAAATGCAAAAAAAACACAAAAAAATATGCAAAAAAAACACAAAAAATGCAAAAAAAAAACAAAAAAATGCAAAAAAAACACAAAAAAATGCAAAAAAAAATGCAAAAAATGCAAAAAAAACACAAAATAAATGCAAAACCCCCCCCAAAAAATGCAAAAAAACCGCAAAGAAATGCAAAAAAACCCCCAATAAAATGCAAAAAAAATGCAAAAAAAACACAAAAAATGCAAAAAAAACACAAAGAAATGCAAAAAAACCCACAAAAAATGCAAAAAAAACCGCAAAGAAATGCAAAAAAACCCACAAAAAATGCAAAAAAAACCGCAAAGAAATGCAAAAAAACCCCCAATAAAATGCAAAAAAAATGCAAAAAAAACACAAAAAATGCAAAAAAAACACAAAAAAATGCAAAAAAAACACAAAAAAAATGCAAAAAAAAATGCAAAAAAATGCTAAAAAAAAATACAAAAAATGAAAAAAAAAACACAAAAAATGCAAAAAAAACACGAAATAAATGCAAAAAAACCCAAAAAAAAAGCAAAAAAAAAATGCAAAAAAATGCTAAAAAAAACACAAAAAATGAAAAAAAAAACACAAAAAATGCAAAAAAAACACAAAAAATGCAAAAAAAAACACAAAAAAAATGCAAAAAAAATGCAAAAAATGCAAAAAAAACACAAAAAATGCAAAAAAACACAAAAAAATGCAAAAAAAAATGCAAAAAAAACCACAAAAAATGCAAAAAAAACCACAAAATAAATGCAAAAACCCCCCAAAAAATGCAAAGAAAAATGCAAAAAAATGCAAAAAAAACACAAAAAAAATGCAAAAAAAATGCAAAAAAAAATGCAAAAAAAACACAAAAAAATGCAAAAAAAACACAAAAAAAATGCAAAAAAACACAAAAAATGCAAAAAAAAAACAAAAAAATGCAAAAAAAAACACAAAAAAATGCAAAAAAAAATGCAAAAAAAACACAAAATAAATGTAAAAAAAAAACAAAAAAAATGCAAAAAAAAATAAAAAAACACAAAAATGCAACAAAAAAAAAACACAAAAAAATGCAAAAAAAACACAAAAAAATGCAAAAAAAAAAGCAAAAAAATGCAAAAAAAACACAAAATAAATGCAAAACCCCCCCAAAAAATGCAAAAAAAACCGCAAAGAAATGCAAAAAAAACCCCAAAAAAATGCAAAAAAAATGCAAAAAATGCAAAAAAAATGCAAAAAAATGCAAAAAAAAAACACAAAATAAATGCAAAAAACCCCAAAAAAAATGCAAAAAAAATGCAAAAAAACCACAAAAAATGCAAAAAAAAACACAAAAAAATGCAAAAAAAACAAAAAAAATGCAAAAAAAAATGCAAAAAAATGCTAAAAAAAACACAAAAAATGCAAAAAAAACACGAAATAAATGCAAAAAACCCCAAAAAAAAGCAAAAAAAAAAATGAAAAAAAATGCTAAAAAAAACACAAAAAATGAAAAAAAAAACACAAAAAATGCAAAAAAAACACAAAAAATGCAAAAAAAACCACAAAAAAAATGCAAAAAAAATGCAAAAAAATGCAAAAAAAAAATGCAAAAAAACACAAAAAATGCAAAAAAATACCACAAAAAATGCAAAAAAAAACACAAAAAAATATGCAAAAAAAACACAAAAAATGCAAAAAAAAAACACAAAAAAATGCAAAAAAAACACAAAAAAATGCAAAAAAAAATGCAAAAAAATGCAAAAAAAACACAAAATAAATGTAAAAAAAACAAAAAAAATAAAAAAAAAATAAAAAAAAAACACAAAAAATGCAACAAAAAAAAACACAAAAAAATGCAAAAAAAACACAAAAAAATGCAAAAAAAAATGCAAAAAAAATGCAAAAAAACCACAAAAAATGCAAAAAAAACACAAAAAAATGCAAAAAAAATGCAAAAAAATGCAAAAAAAAATGCAAAAAAATGCAAAAAAACACAAAAAAATGAAAAAAAAATGCAAAAAAACCCCACAAAAAAATGCAAAAAAACCCACAAAATAAATGCAAAAAACCCCAAAAAAAATGCAAAAAAAACACTAAAAATGCAAAAAAAACACAAAAAAATGCAAAAAAAAATGCAAAAAATGCAAAAAAAACACAAAAAATGCAAAAAAAAAAATAAATGCTAAAAAAATTGAAAAAAAAACACACAAAAAATGCAAAAAAAAAAAAAAAATGCTAAAAAAATTGAAAAAAAACACACAAAAAATGCAAAAAAAAACACAAAAAAATGAAAAAAAAAACCACAAAAAATGAAAAAAACCCATAAAAAAAAACACAAAAAAAAAAAAAAAAACACAAAAAAAAATGCAAAAAAAAAACACAAAATAAATGCAAAAAAAAAAAAAAAAATCCCAAAAAATGCAAAACAAATGCAAAAAAAAAAACATAAAAAAATGCAAAAAAAAAAATGCAAAAAAAAAACAAAAAAACACAAAAAAATGCAAAAAAAAATGCAAAAAAAAAACACAAAAAATGCAAAAAAAACACGAAATAAATGCAAAAAAAATGCAAAAAAAATGCAAAAAAAATATGCAAAAAAAACACAAAAAATGCAAAAAAATACACCAATAAATGCAAAAAAAAACACAAAAAAATATGCAAAAAAAACACAAAAAATGCAAAAAAAAAACACAAAAAAATGCAAAAAAAACACAAAAAAATGCAAAAAAAAATGCAAAAAAATGCAAAAAAAACACAAAATAAATGTAAAAAAAAACAAAAAAAATGCAAAAAAAATAAAAAAAAAAACACAAAAAATGCAACAAAAAAAACACAAAAAAATGCAAAAAAAACACAAAAAAATGCAAAAAAAAATGCAAAAAAATGCAAAAAAAACACAAAAAATGCAAAAAAAAACACAAAAAAAATGCAAAAAAAATGCAAAAAAATGCAAAAAAAAATGCTAAAAAATGCAAAAAAACACAAAAAAATGAAAAAAAAAATGCAAAAAAAACCACAAAAAAAATGCAAAAAAAACCACAAAATAAATGCAAAAAACCCCAAAAAAAATGAAAAAAAAACACTAAAAATGCAAAAAAAACCACAAAAAAATGCAAAAAAAAATGCAAAAAATGCAAAAAAAACACAAAAAATGCAAAAAAAAAATGAAAAAAACACAAAAGAATGCAAAAAAAACACACACAAAAATGCAAAAAAAACACAAAAAAATGAAAAAAAAAAAACACAAAAAAATGCAAAAAAAATTGCAAAAAAATGCAAAAAAAAACACAAAAAAATGCAAAAAAAAAACGCAAAGAAATGCAAAAAAATCGCAAAAAAATGCAAAAAAATGCAAAAAAACCACAAAAAATGCAAAAAAAAT
Organism: Zingel zingel; assembly: GCA_023566125.1. Lineage (NCBI taxonomy): Eukaryota > Metazoa > Chordata > Actinopteri > Perciformes > Percidae > Zingel > Zingel zingel. Next base: position 12,181,810 of record CM042317.1, read on the forward strand.
ACGAAATAAATGCAAAAAAAACAAAAAAAAATGCAAAAAAATGCAAAAAAAACCCACAAAAAAATGCACAAAAAATGCAAAAAATGCAAAAAAAAATGCAAAAAAAAGACCTAAAAATGCAAAAAAACCCACCAAAAAATGCAAAAAAAAACACAAAAAATGCAAAAAAAATGCAAAAAAAAAAATGCAAAAAAATGAAAAAAACACAAAAAAATGCAAAAAAAATGCAAAAAAAATGCAAAAAAACCACTAAAAAATGCAAAAAAAAATTCAAAAAAATGCAAAAAAAAAACACAAAAAATGCAAAAAAACACGAAATAAATGCAAAAAAATGCAAAAAAAATGCAAAAAAAATGCAAAAAAACACAAAAAATGCAAAAAAAAATGCAAAAAAAACACAAAAAATGCAAAAAAAACCCACAAAAAAAGCAAAAAAAAACACAAAAAAATATGCAAAAAAAACACAAAAAATGCAAAAAAAAAACACAAAAAAATGCAAAAAAAACACAAAAAAAATGCAAAAAAAAATGCAAAAAATGCAAAAAAAACACAAAATAAATGTAAAAAAAAAACAAAAAAAAAATGCAAAAAAAATAAAAAAAAAACACAAAAAATGCAACAAAAAAAAACACAAAAAAATGCAAAAAAAACACAAAAAAATGCAAAAAAAAATGCAAAAAAAATGCAAAAAAAACACAAAAAATGCAAAAAAAAACACAAAAATGCAAAAAAAATGCAAAAAAATGCAAAAAAAACCACAAAAAATGCAAAAAAACACAAAAAAATGCAAAAAAAAATGCAAAAAAAAACAAAAAAATGCAAAAAAACCACAAAATAAATGCAAAAAACCCCCAAAAAATGCAAAGAAAAATGCAAAAAAATGCAAAAAAAACACAAAATAAATGCAAAAAAACCCCCAAAAAATGCAAAAAAAACACAAAAAATGCAAAAAAAACACAAAAAAATGCAAAAAAAATGCAAAAAATGCAAAAAAAACACAAAAAATGCAAAAAAAAAAAAATGCAAAAAAAATGAAAAAAACACAAAAGAATGCAAAAAAAACACACAAAAAAATGCAAAAAAAAAACACAAAAAAATGCAAAAAAAACACAAAAAAATGCAAAAAAAAATGCAAAAAAAAATGCAAAAAAATGCAAAAAATGCAAAAAAAACCACAAAATAAATGCAAAAAACCCCAAAAAAAATGCAAAAAAACACTAAAAATGCAAAAAAAACACAAAAAAATGCAAAAAAAAATGCAAAAAATGCAAAAAAAACACAAAAAATGCAAAAAAAAAAATAAATGCTAAAAAAATTGAAAAAAAAACACACAAAAAATGCAAAAAAAAAAAAAAAATGCTAAAAAAATTGAAAAAAAACACACAAAAAATGCAAAAAAAAACACAAAAAAATGAAAAAAAAAACCACAAAAAAATGAAAAAAACCCATAAAAAAAAACACAAAAAAAAAAAAAAAAACACAAAAAAAAATGCAAAAAAAAAACACAAAATAAATGCAAAAAAAAAAAAAAAATCCCAAAAAATGCAAAACAAATGCAAAAAAAAAAACATAAAAAAATGCAAAAAAAAAAATGCAAAAAAAAAACAAAAAAACACAAAAAAATGCAAAAAAAAATGCAAAAAAAAAACACAAAAAATGCAAAAAAAACACGAAATAAATGCAAAAAAAATGCAAAAAAAATGCAAAAAAAAAATGCAAAAAAAACACAAAAAATGCAAAAAAATACACCAATAAATGCAAAAAAAACCACAAAAAAATATGCAAAAAAAACACAAAAAATGCAAAAAAAAAACACAAAAAAATGCAAAAAAAACACAAAAAAATGCAAAAAAAAATGCAAAAAAATGCAAAAAAAACACAAAATAAATGTAAAAAAAAACAAAAAAAATGCAAAAAAAATAAAAAAAAAAACACAAAAAATGCAACAAAAAAAACACAAAAAAATGCAAAAAAAACACAAAAAAATGCAAAAAAAAATGCAAAAAAATGCAAAAAAAAACACAAAAAATGCAAAAAAAAACACAAAAAAAATGCAAAAAAAATGCAAAAAAATGCAAAAAAAAATGCTAAAAAATGCAAAAAAACACAAAAAAATGAAAAAAAAAATGAAAAAAAAACCACAAAAAAAATGCAAAAAAAACCACAAAATAAATGCAAAAAACCCCAAAAAAAATGAAAAAAAACACTAAAAATGCAAAAAAAAACACAAAAAAATGCAAAAAAAAATGCAAAAAATGCAAAAAAAACACAAAAAATGCAAAAAAAAAATGAAAAAAACACAAAAGAATGCAAAAAAAACACACACAAAAATGCAAAAAAAACACAAAAAAATGAAAAAAAAAAAACACAAAAAAATGCAAAAAAAATTGCAAAAAAATGCAAAAAAAAACACAAAAAAATGCAAAAAAAAAACGCAAAGAAATGCAAAAAAATCGCAAAAAAATGCAAAAAAATGCAAAAAAACCACAAAAAATGCAAAAAAAATACGAAATAAATGCAAAAAAAACAAAAAAAAATGCAAAAAAATGCAAAAAAAACCCACAAAAAAATGCACAAAAAATGCAAAAAATGCAAAAAAAAATGCAAAAAAAAGACCTAAAAATGCAAAAAAACCCACCAAAAAATGCAAAAAAAAACACAAAAAATGCAAAAAAAATGCAAAAAAAAAAATGCAAAAAAATGAAAAAAACACAAAAAAATGCAAAAAAAATGCAAAAAAAATGCAAAAAAACCACTAAAAAATGCAAAAAAAAAACACAAAAAATGCAAAAAAACATGAAATAAATGCAAAAAAATGCAAAAAAAATGCAAAAAAAATGCAAAAAAACACAAAAAATGCAAAAAAAAATGCAAAAAAAACACAAAAAATGCAAAAAAAAACCCACAAAAAAAGCAAAAAAAAACACAAAAAAATATGCAAAAAAAACACAAAAAATGCAAAAAAAAAACACAAAAAAATGCAAAAAAAACACAAAAAAAATGCAAAAAAAAATGCAAAAAATGCAAAAAAAACACAAAATAAATGTAAAAAAAAAACAAAAAAAAAATGCAAAAAAAATAAAAAAAAAACACAAAAAATGCAACAAAAAAAACCACAAAAAAATGCAAAAAAAACACAAAAAAATGCAAAAAAAAATGCAAAAAAAATGCAAAAAAAACACAAAAAATGCAAAAAAAACACAAAAATGCAAAAAAAATGCAAAAAAATGCAAAAAAAACCACAAAAAATGCAAAAAAACACAAAAAAATGCAAAAAAAAATGCAAAAAAAAACAAAAAAATGCAAAAAAACCACAAAATAAATGCAAAAAACCCCCAAAAAATGCAAAGAAAAATGCAAAAAAATGCAAAAAAAACACAAAATAAATGCAAAAAAACCCCCAAAAAATGCAAAAAAAACACAAAAAATGCAAAAAAAACACAAAAAATGCAAAAAAAACACAAAAAAATGCAAAAAAAATGCAAAAAATGCAAAAAAAACACAAAAAATGCAAAAAAAAAAAAATGCAAAAAAAATGAAAAAAACACAAAAGAATGCAAAAAAAACACACAAAAAAATGCAAAAAAAAAACACAAAAAAATGCAAAAAAAACACAAAAAAATGCAAAAAAAAATGCAAAAAAAAATGCAAAAAAAATGCAAAAAATGCAAAAAAAAAACACAAAAAAAATGCAAAAAAAATGCAAAAAAATGCAAAAAAAACACAAAAAATGCAAAAAAACAAAAAAATGCAAAAAAAAATGCAAAAAAAACCACAAAAAAATGCAAAAAAAACCACAAAATAAATGCAAAAAAAACCCAAAAAATGCAAAGAAAAATGCAAAAAAATGCAAAAAAAACACAAAATAAATGCAAAAAAAACCCAAAAAAAATGCAAAAAAAACACAAAAAATGCAAAAAAAAAATGCAAAAAATGCAAAAAAAACACAAAAAATGCAAAAAAAAAAAAATGCAAAAAAAATGAAAAAAACACAAAAGAATGCAAAAAAAACACACAAAAAAATGCAAAAAAAACACAAAAAAATGAAAAAAAAACACAAAAAAATGCAAAAAAAATTGCAAAAAAATGCAAAAAAAACACAAAAAAATGCAAAAAAAAAACGCAAAGAAATGCAAAAAAATCGCAAAAAAATGAAAAAAAATGCAAAAAACCCACCAAAAAATGCAAAAAAAACACAAAAAATGCAAAAAATGCAAAAAATAAACAAAAAAAATGCAAAAAAAAAAAACCACAAAAAAATGCAAAAAAAAATGCCAAAAAAACACAAAATAAATGCAAAAAAAACAAAAAAAAATGCAAAAAAAACCCACAAAAAAATGCAAAAAAAACACAAAAAATGCAAAAGAAAATGCAAAAAAAACCACCTAAAAATGCAAAAAACCCACCAAAAAATGCAAAAAAAAATGCAAAAAAATGCCAAAAAAACACAAAATAAATGCAAAAAAACAAAAAAAAATGCAAAAAAAACCCACAAAAAAATGCAAAAAAAACACAAAAAATGCAAAAGAAAATGCAAAAAAAACCACCTAAAAATGCAAAAAACCCACCAAAAAATGCAAAAAAAACACAAAAAATGCAAAAACCGCAAAAAAATGCAAAAAAACCCACAAAAAAATACAAAAAAACCCACCAAAAAATGCAAAAAAAACACAAAAAATGCAAAAAATGCAAAAAATAAATGCAAAAAAAACACAAAAAAATTAAAAAAAAAACAAAAAATGCAAAAAAAAAACAAAAAAAATGCAAAAAAAAAAACCACAAAAAAATGCAAAAAAAAATGCCAAAAAAACACAAAATAAATGCAAAAAAAACAAAAAAAAATGCAAAAAAAACCCACAAAAAAATGCAAAAAAAACACAAAAAATGCAAAAGAAAATGCAAAAAAAACCACCTAAAAATGCAAAAAACCCACCAAAAAATGCAAAAAAAAATGCAAAAAAATGCCAAAAAAACACAAAATAAATGCAAAAAAACAAAAAAAAATGCAAAAAAAACCCACAAAAAAATGCAAAAAAAACACAAAAAATGCAAAAGAAAATGCAAAAAAAACCACCTAAAAATGCAAAAAACCCACCAAAAAATGCAAAAAAAACACAAAAAATGCAAAAACCGCAAAAAAATGCAAAAAAACCCACAAAAAAATACAAAAAAACCCACAAAAAAATGCAAAAAAAATGCAAAAAAAAAACACAAAAAAAATGCAAAAAAAACACAAAATAAATGCAACAAAACCCCCAAAAAATGCAAAAAAAATGCAAAAAAAAAATGCAAAAAAATGAAAAAAACCACTAAAAAATGCAAAAAAAATTTCAAAAAAATGCAAAAAAAAAACACAAAAAATGCAAAAAAACACGAAATAAATGCAAAAAAATGCAAAAAAAATGCAAAAAAAAATGCAAAAAAACACAAAAAATGCAAAAAAAAATGCAAAAAAAACACAAAAAATGCAAAAAAAACCCACAAAAAATGCAAAAAAAACACAAAAAAATATGCAAAAAAAACACAAAAAATGCAAAAAAAAAACACAAAAAAATGCAAAAAAAACACAAAAAAAATGCAAAAAAAAATGCAAAAAAATGCAAAAAAAACACAAAATAAATGTAAAAAAAAAACAAAAAAAAATGCAAAAAAAATAAAAAAAAAACACAAAAAATGCAACAAAAAAAACCACAACAAAAATGCAAAAAAAATGCAAAAAAATGCAAAAAAAAATGCAAAAAAAATGCAAAAAAAATGCAAAAAATGCAAAAAAAACACAAAAAAATGCAAAAAAAATGCAAAAAAATGCAAAAAAAAACACAAAAAATGCAAAAAACACAAAAAAATGCAAAAAAAAAATGCAAAAAAAACAAAAAAATGCAAAAAAACCACAAAATAAATGCAAAAAACCCCCAAAAAATGCAAAGAAAAATGCAAAAAAATGCAAAAAAAACACAAAATAAATGCAAAAAAAACCCCAAAAAATGCAAAAAAAACACAAAAAATGCAAAAAAAACACAAAAAAATGCAAAAAAAATGCAAAAAATGCAAAAAAAACACAAAAAATGCAAAAAAAAAAAAATGCAAAAAAAATGAAAAAAACAAAAGAATGCAAAAAAAACACACAAAAAAATGCAAAAAAAAAACAAAAAAATGCAAAAAAAACACAAAAAAATGCAAAAAAAAATGCAAAAAAAATGCAAAAAAAAACACAAAAAATGCAAAAAAAAATGCAAAAAAATGCAAAAAAAAACACAAAAAAATGCAAAAAAAATGCAAAAAAATGCAAAAAAAAACACAAAAAATGCAAAAAAACACAAAAAAATGCAAAAAAAAATGCAAAAAAAACCACAAAAAAATGCAAAAAAAACCACAAAATAAATGCAAAAAAAACACAAAAAATGCAAAGAAAAATGCAAAAAAATGCAAAAAAAACACAAAATAAATGCAAAAAAAACCCAAAAAAAATGCAAAAAAAACACAAAAAATGCAAAAAAAAAATGCAAAAAATGCAAAAAAAACACAAAAAATGCAAAAAAAAAAAAATGCAAAAAAAATGAAAAAAACACAAAAGAATGCAAAAAAACACACAAAAAAATGCAAAAAAAACACAAAAAAATGAAAAAAAAACACAAAAAAATGCAAAAAAAATTGCAAAAAAATGAAAAAAAAAACACAAAAAAATGCAAAAAAAAAACGCAAAGAAATGCAAAAAAATCGCAAAAAAATGAAAAAAAATGCAAAAAAACCACAAAAAATGCAAAAAAAACACAAAAAATGCAAAAAAAAAATGCAAAAAATGCAAAAAAAACACAAAAAATGCAAAAAAAAAAAAATGCAAAAAAAATGAAAAAAACACAAAAGAATGCAAAAAAACACACAAAAAAATGCAAAAAAAACACAAAAAAATGAAAAAAAACACAAAAAAATGCAAAAAAAATTGCAAAAAAATGAAAAAAAAAACACAAAAAAATGCAAAAAAAAAACGCAAAGAAATGCAAAAAAATCGCAAAAAAATGAAAAAAAATGAAAAAAAAACACAAAAAATGCAAAAAAAAATACGAAATAAATGCAAAAAAAAAACAAAAAAATGCAAAAAAAATGCAAAAAATGCAAAAAAATGCAAAAAAATGCAAAAAAAAAACCAAAATAAATGCAAAAAAACCCCCAAAAAATGCAAAAAAAAATGCAAAAAAAAAACACAAAAAAAATGCAAAAAAAATGCAAAAAACACAAAAAAATGCAAATAAAAATGCAAAAAAAAAAATGCAAAAAAACACAAAATAAATGCAAAAAAAAACACAAAAAAATTAAAAAAAAAAAAAAAAATGCAAAAAAAAAACACAAAAAATGCAAAAAAAAATGCAAAAAAATGCCAAAAAAACACAAAATAAATGCAAAAAAACAAAAAAAATGCAAAAAAATGCAAAAAAACCCACAAAAAAATGCAAAAAAAACACAAAAAATGCAAAAAAAAATGCAAAAAAAACCACCTAAAAATGCAAAAAAAACACCAAAAAATGCAAAAAAAACACAAAAAATGCAAAAAATGCAAAAAATGCAAAAAAAACGCAAAAAAATGCAAAAAAACCCACAAAAAAATACAAAAAAACCCACAAAAAAATGCAAAAAAATGACACAAAATAAATGCAACAAAACCCCCAAAAAATGCAAAAAAAATGCAAAAAAAAATGCAAAAAAATGAAAAAAACACAAAAAAATGCAAAAAAAATGCAAAAAAAAATGTAAAAAAAACACTAAAAAATGCAAAAAAAAATTCAAAAAAATGCAAAAAAAAAACACAAAAAATGCAAAAAAAACACGAAATAAATGCAAAAAAATGCAAAAAAAATGCAAAAAAACACAAAAAATGCAAAAAAAATGCAAAAAAAACAAAAAATGCAAAAAAAACCCACAAAAAATGCAAAAAAAACAAAAAAATATGCAAAAAAAACACAAAAAATGCAAAAAAAAAAAACACAAAAAAATGCAAAAAAAACACAAAAAAAATGCAAAAAAAAATGCAAAAAAATGCAAAAAAAACACCAAATAAATGTAAAAAAAAAACAAAAAAAATTGCAAAAAAAATAAAAAAAAACACAAAAAAATGCAACAAAACCCCCCAAAAATGCAAAAAAAATGCAAAAAAAAAATGCAAAAAAATGAAAAAAACAAAAAAATGCAAAAAAAATGCAAAAAAAATGCAAAAAAAACACTAAAAAATGCAAAAAAAAATTCAAAAAAATGCAAAAAAAAAACACAAAAAATGCAAAAAAACACGAAATAAATGCAAAAAAATGCAAAAAAAATGCAAAAAAAAATGCAAAAAAACACAAAAAATGCAAAAAAAATGCAAAAAAAACAAAAAATGCAAAAAAAACCCACAAAAAATGCAAAAAAAACACAAAAAAATATGCAAAAAAAACACAAAAAATGCAAAAAAAAAAACACAAAAAAATGCAAAAAAAACACAAAAAAAATGCAAAAAAAAATGCAAAAAAAACACAAAATAAATGTAAAAAAAAAACAAAAAAAAATGCAAAAAAAATAAAAAAAAACACAAAAAATGCAACAAAAAAAACCACAAAAAAAATGCAAAAAAAACACAAAAAAATGCAAAAAAAAATGCAAAAAAAATGCAAAAAAAACACAAAAAATGCAAAAAAAAACACAAAAAAATGCAAAAAAAATGCAAAAAAATGCAAAAAAAACACAAAAAATGCAAAAAAACACAAAAAAATGCAAAAAAAAATGCAAAAAAAACACAAAAAAATGCAAAAAAACCACAAAATAAATGCAAAAAACCCCCAAAAAATGCAAAGAAAAATGCAAAAAAATGCAAAAAAAACACAAAATAAATGCAAAAAAAACCCAAAAAAATGCAAAAAAAACACAAAAAATGCAAAAAAAACACAAAAAAATGCAAAAAAATGCAAAAAATGCAAAAAAAAACACAAAAAATGCAAAAAAAAAAAAAATGCAAAAAAAATGAAAAAAACACAAAAGAATGCAAAAAAAACACACAAAAAATGCAAAAAAAAAACACAAAAAAATGCAAAAAAAATGCAAAAAAAAATGCAAAAAAAATGCAAAAAAAACCACAAAAAATGCAAAAAAAAAACACAAAAAAAATGCAAAAAAAATGCAAAAAAATGCAAAAAAAAACACAAAAAATGCAAAAAAACACAAAAAAATGCAAAAAAAAATGCAAAAAAAACCACAAAAAAATGCAAAAAAACCCACAAAATAAATGCAAAAAAACCCCAAAAAATGCAAAGAAAAATGCAAAAAAATGCAAAAAAAAACACAAAATGAATGCAAAAAAACCCCCAAAAAAATGCAAAAAAAACACAAAAAATGCAAAAAAAAATGCAAAAAATGCAAAAAAAACACAAAAAATGCAAAAAAAAAAATGCAAAAAAAATGAAAAAAACACAAAAGAATGCAAAAAAACACACAAAAAAATGCAAAAAAAACACAAAAAAATGAAAAAAAACACAAAAAAATGAAAAAAAAATTGCAAAAAAATGCAAAAAAAAACACAAAAAATGCAAAAAAAAACGCAAAGAAATGCAAAAAAATCGCAAAAAAATGAAAAAAAATGCAAAAAAACCACAAAAAATGCAAAAAAAATACGAAATAAATGCAAAAAAAACCACAAAAAAAATGCAAAAAAATGAAAAAAACACATAAAAAAATACAAAAAATAATGCAAAAAAAACACAAAAAAATGCAAAAAAAATGCAAAAAATGCAAAAAAAAAAACACAAAAAAATGCAAAAAAAAACACAAAAAATGCAAAAAAAAACACAAAAAATGCAAAAAACACGAAATAAATGCAAAAAAAAAAAAAAAATGCAAAAAAAAAATGCAAAAAAAAAATGCAAAAAAACACAAAAAAATGCAAAAAAAATGCAAAAAATGCAAAAAAAAAACACAAAAAAATGCAAAAAAAAAAAAAAAATGCAAAAAAAAAATGCAAAAAAAACACAAAATAAATGCAAAAAAATAAAAAAAAATGCAAAAAAAATAAAAAAAAATGCAAAAAAAATGCAAAAAAAACCACAAAAAAAATGCAAAAAAAAATTGCAAAAAAAACACAAAAAAATGCAAAAAAAACCACAAAAAATGCAAAAAATAATGCAAAAAAAACACAAAAAAATGCAAAAAAAATGCAAAAAATGCAAAAAAAAAACACAAAAAATGCAAAAAAAAATGCAAAAAAAACCACAAAAAAATGCAAAAAAAACCACAAAAAATGCAAAAAAAACACAAAAAAATGCAAAAAAAACACATAAAAATGCAAAAAAAAACACAAAAAAATACAAAAAAAAAAAAAAAAATGCAAAAAAAAAAGCAAAAAAACCCACAAAAAAAATGCAAAAAAAAAAACACAAAAAAAATGCAAAAAAAATCAAAAAAAAAATGCAAAAAAAATGCAAAAAAATGCAAAAAAACAAACAAAAAAATGCAAAAAAAAACACAAAAAATGCAAAAAAAAAACACAAAAAAATGCAAAAAAAAAAATGCAAAAAAAATGCAAAAAAACACAAAAAAATGCAAAAAAATGCAAAAAAAACCCACAAAAAATGCAAAAAAACACAAAATAAATGCAAAAAAAAAAATGCAAAAAAAAATGCTAAAAAAAACACAAAAAAAATTGAAAAAAAACACACTTTTTGTGTGTTTTTTTCAATTTTTTTGTGTTTTTTTTAGCATTTTTTTTGCAAAAAAAAACACAAAATAAATGCAAAAAAAAAAAAAAAAATGCAAAAAAAAAATGCAAAAAAAAACACAAAATAAATGCAAAAAAATAAAAAAAATGCAAAAAAAAAAAAAAAAAATGCAAAAAAAATTAAAAAAAAACCACACAAAAAATGCAAAAAAAATGCAAAAAAACACATAAAAAAATACAAAAAATAATGCAAAAAAAACACAAAAAAATGCAAAAAAAATGCAAAAAATGCAAAAAAAAAAACACAAAAAAAATGCAAAAAAAAACACAAAAAATGCAAAAAAAACCACAAAAAATGCAAAAAAACACGAAATAAATGCAAAAAAATAAACAAAAAAATGCAAAAAAAAAATGCAAAAAAAACACAAAATAAATGCAAAAAAATTAAAAAAATGCAAAAAAAATAAAAAAAAATTCAAAAAAAATGCAAAAAAAACCACAAAAAAAATGCAAAAAAAAAATGCAAAAAAACACAAAAAAATACAAAAAATAATGCAAAAAAAACACAAAAAAATGCAAAAAAAATGCAAAAAATGCAAAAAAAAACACAAAAAATGCAAAAAAAAATGCAAAAAAAAACACAAAAAAATGCAAAAAAACCACAAAAAATGCAAAAAAAACACAAAAAAATGCAAAAAAATGCAAAAAAAACACAAAAAAATGTAAAAAAAAAAAAAAAAAAACACAAAAAAATGCAAAAAAAAACATAAAAATGCAAAAAAAACCACAAAAAAATACAAAACAAAAAAAAAAAATGCAAAAAAAAGCAAAAAAACCCACAAAAAAAATGCAAAAAAAAAACACAAAAAAAATGCAAAAAAAATCAAAAAAAAAATGTAAAAAAAAATGCAAAAAAAACAAACAAAAAAATGCAAAAAAAACACAAAAAATGCAAAAAAAAAACACAAAAAAATGCAAAAAAAAAAATGCAAAAAAAATGCAAAAAAACACAAAAAAATGCAAAAAAATGCAAAAAAAAAACACAAAAAATGCAAAAAAACACAAAAAAATGCAAAAAAATGCAAAAAAAAAAAACCACAAAAAAATGCAAAAAAAAAATGCAAAAAAAATGCAAAAAAACACAAAAAAATGCAAAAAATGCAAAAAAAAAAACACAAAAAAAATGCAAAAAAAAAAACAAAAAATGCAAAAAAAACCACAAAAAATGCAAAAAACACGAAATAAATGCAAAAAAATAAACAAAAAAATGCAAAAAAAAACACAAAAAAATGCAAAAAAAAACACAAAAAATGCAAAAAAACACAAAAAAATGCAAAAAAAACAAAAAAAACACAAAAAAATGTAAAAAAAAAAAAAAAAAAACACAAAAAGATGCAAAAAAAAACACATAAAAATGCAAAAAAAACACAAAAAATGCAAAAAAAACAAAAAAAACACAAAAAAATGTAAAAAAAAAAAAAAAAAAACACAAAAAGATGCAAAAAAAAACACATAAAAATGCAAAAAAAACCCACAAAAAATGCAAAAAAAACACAAAAAAATATGCAAAAAAAACACAAAAAATGCAAAAAAAAAAACACAAAAAAATGCAAAAAAAACACAAAAAAAATGCAAAAAAAAATGCAAAAAAAACACAAAATAAATGTAAAAAAAAAACAAAAAAAAATGCAAAAAAAATAAAAAAAAACACAAAAAATGCAACAAAAAAAACCACAAAAAAAATGCAAAAAAAACACAAAAAAATGCAAAAAAAAATGCAAAAAAAATGCAAAAAAAACACAAAAAATGCAAAAAAAAACACAAAAAAATGCAAAAAAAATGCAAAAAAATGCAAAAAAAACACAAAAAATGCAAAAAAACACAAAAAAATGCAAAAAAAAATGCAAAAAAAACACAAAAAAATGCAAAAAAACCACAAAATAAATGCAAAAAACCCCCAAAAAATGCAAAGAAAAATGCAAAAAAATGCAAAAAAAACACAAAATAAATGCAAAAAAAACCCCAAAAAATGCAAAAAAAACACAAAAAATGCAAAAAAAAACACAAAAAAATGCAAAAAAAAATGCAAAAAATGCAAAAAAAACACAAAAAATGCAAAAAAAAAAAAAATGCAAAAAAAATGAAAAAAACACAAAAGAATGCAAAAAAAACACACAAAAAATGCAAAAAAAAAACACAAAAAAATGCAAAAAAAAATGCAAAAAAAAATGCAAAAAAAATGCAAAAAAAACCACAAAAAATGCAAAAAAAAAACACAAAAAAAATGCAAAAAAAATGCAAAAAAATGCAAAAAAAAACACAAAAAATGCAAAAAAACACAAAAAAATGCAAAAAAAAATGCAAAAAAAACCACAAAAAAATGCAAAAAAACCCACAAAATAAATGCAAAAAAACCCCAAAAAATGCAAAGAAAAATGCAAAAAAATGCAAAAAAAAACACAAAATGAATGCAAAAAAACCCCCAAAAAAATGCAAAAAAAACACAAAAAATGCAAAAAAAAATGCAAAAAATGCAAAAAAAACACAAAAAATGCAAAAAAAAAAAATGCAAAAAAAATGAAAAAAACACAAAAGAATGCAAAAAAAACACACAAAAAAATGCAAAAAAAACACAAAAAAATGAAAAAAAACACAAAAAAATGAAAAAAAAATTGCAAAAAAATGCAAAAAAAAACACAAAAAATGCAAAAAAAAACGCAAAGAAATGCAAAAAAATCGCAAAAAAATGAAAAAAAATGCAAAAAAACCACAAAAAATGCAAAAAAAATACGAAATAAATGCAAAAAAAACCACAAAAAAAATGCAAAAAAATGAAAAAAACACATAAAAAAATACAAAAAATAATGCAAAAAAAACACAAAAAAATGCAAAAAAAATGCAAAAAATGCAAAAAAAAAAACACAAAAAAATGCAAAAAAAAACACAAAAAATGCAAAAAAAAACACAAAAAATGCAAAAAACACGAAATAAATGCAAAAAAAAAAAAAAAATGCAAAAAAAAAATGCAAAAAAAAAATGCAAAAAAACACAAAAAAATGCAAAAAAAATGCAAAAAATGCAAAAAAAAAACACAAAAAAATGCAAAAAAAAAAAAAAAATGCAAAAAAAAAATGCAAAAAAAACACAAAATAAATGCAAAAAAATAAAAAAAAATGCAAAAAAAATAAAAAAAAATGCAAAAAAAATGCAAAAAAAACCACAAAAAAAATGCAAAAAAAAATTGCAAAAAAAACACAAAAAAATGCAAAAAAAACCACAAAAAATGCAAAAAATAATGCAAAAAAAACACAAAAAAATGCAAAAAAAATGCAAAAAATGCAAAAAAAAAACACAAAAAATGCAAAAAAAAATGCAAAAAAAACCACAAAAAAATGCAAAAAAAACCACAAAAAATGCAAAAAAAACACAAAAAAAAGCAAAAAAACCCACAAAAAAAATGCAAAAAAAAAAACACAAAAAAAATGCAAAAAAAATCAAAAAAAAAATGCAAAAAAAATGCAAAAAAATGCAAAAAAACAAACAAAAAAATGCAAAAAAAAACACAAAAAATGCAAAAAAAAAAACACAAAAAAATGCAAAAAAAAAAATGCAAAAAAAATGCAAAAAAACACAAAAAAATGCAAAAAAATGCAAAAAAAACCCACAAAAAATGCAAAAAAACACAAAATAAATGCAAAAAAAAAAATGCAAAAAAAAATGCTAAAAAAAACACAAAAAAAATTGAAAAAAAACACACTTTTTGTGTGTTTTTTTCAATTTTTTTGTGTTTTTTTTAGCATTTTTTTTGCAAAAAAAAACACAAAATAAATGCAAAAAAAAAAAAAAAAATGCAAAAAAAAAATGCAAAAAAAAACACAAAATAAATGCAAAAAAATAAAAAAAATGCAAAAAAAAAAAAAAAAAATGCAAAAAAAATTAAAAAAAAACCACACAAAAAATGCAAAAAAAATGCAAAAAAACACATAAAAAAATACAAAAAATAATGCAAAAAAAACACAAAAAAATGCAAAAAAAATGCAAAAAATGCAAAAAAAAAAACACAAAAAAAATGCAAAAAAAAACACAAAAAATGCAAAAAAAACCACAAAAAATGCAAAAAAACACGAAATAAATGCAAAAAAATAAACAAAAAAATGCAAAAAAAAAATGCAAAAAAAACACAAAATAAATGCAAAAAAATTAAAAAAATGCAAAAAAAAAAAAAAAAAATTCAAAAAAAATGCAAAAAAAACCACAAAAAAAATGCAAAAAAAAAATGCAAAAAAACACAAAAAAATACAAAAAATAATGCAAAAAAAACACAAAAAAATGCAAAAAAAATGCAAAAAATGCAAAAAAAAAACACAAAAAATGCAAAAAAAAATGCAAAAAAAAACACAAAAAAATGCAAAAAAACCACAAAAAATGCAAAAAAAACACAAAAAAATGCAAAAAAATGCAAAAAAAACACAAAAAAATGTAAAAAAAAAAAAAAAAAAAACACAAAAAAATGCAAAAAAAAACATAAAAATGCAAAAAAAACCACAAAAAAATACAAAACAAAAAAAAAAAATGCAAAAAAAAGCAAAAAAACCCACAAAAAAAATGCAAAAAAAAAACACAAAAAAAATGCAAAAAAAATCAAAAAAAAAATGTAAAAAAAAATGCAAAAAAAACAAACAAAAAAATGCAAAAAAAACACAAAAAATGCAAAAAAAAAACACAAAAAAATGCAAAAAAAAAAATGCAAAAAAAATGCAAAAAAACACAAAAAAATGCAAAAAAATGCAAAAAAAAAACACAAAAAATGCAAAAAAACACAAAAAAATGCAAAAAAATGCAAAAAAAAAACCACAAAAAAATGCAAAAAAAAAATGCAAAAAAAATGCAAAAAAACACAAAAAAATGCAAAAAATGCAAAAAAAAAAACACAAAAAAAATGCAAAAAAAAAAACAAAAAATGCAAAAAAAACCACAAAAAATGCAAAAAACACGAAATAAATGCAAAAAAATAAACAAAAAAATGCAAAAAAAAACACAAAAAAATGCAAAAAAAAACACAAAAAATGCAAAAAAACACAAAAAAATGCAAAAAAAACAAAAAAAACACAAAAAAATGTAAAAAAAAAAAAAAAAAAACACAAAAAGATGCAAAAAAAAACACATAAAAATGCAAAAAAAAACACAAAAAATACAAAAAAAACAAAAAAATGCAAAAAAAATGCAAAAAAACAAACAAAAAAATGCAAAAAAAACACAAAAAATGCAAAAAAAAAACACAAAAAAATGCAAAAAAAAAAATGCAAAAAAAATGCAAAAAAACACAAAAAAATGCAAAAAAAAAACACAAAAAATGCAAAAAAACACAAAATAAATGCAAAAAAAAAAAATGCAAAAAAAATGCTAAAAAAAACACAAAAAAAATTGAAAAAAAACACACTTTTTGTGTGTTTTTTTCAATTTTTTTGTGTTTTTTTTAGCATTTTTTTTGCAAAAAAAAACACAAAATAAATGCAAAAAAAAAAAAAAAAATGCAAAAAAAAATGCAAAAAAAAACACAAAATAAATGCAAAAAAATAAAAAAAAATGCAAAAAAAATAAAAAAAAACACATAAAAAAATACAAAAAATAATGCAAAAAAAACACAAAAAAATGCAAAAAAAATGCAAAAAATGCAAAAAAAAAAAAACACAAAAAAAATGCAAAAAAAAACACAAAAAATGCAAAAAAAAACACAAAAAATGCAAAAAACACGAAATAAATGCAAAAAAATAAACAAAAAAATGCAAAAAAAAACACAAAAAAATGCAAAAAAAAACACAAAAAATGCAAAAAAACACAAAAAAATGCAAAAAAAACAAAAAAAAACACAAAAAAATGTAAAAAAAAAAAAAAAAAACACAAAAAGATGCAAAAAAAAAACCACATAAAAATGCAAAAAAAAACACAAAAAATACAAAAAAAAACAAAAAAATGCAAAAAAAAATGCAAAAAAATGCAAAAAAACAAACAAAAAAATGCAAAAAAACAAACAAAAAAATGCAAAAAAAAATGCAAAAAAAAAACACAAAAAAATGCAAAAAAAAAAATGCAAAAAAATGCAAAAAAAACACAAAAAAATGCAAAAAAATGCAAAAAAAAACACAAAAAATGCAAAAAAACACAAAATAAATGCAAAAAAAAAAATGCAAAAAAAAATGCTAAAAAAAACACAAAAAAAATTGAAAAAAAACACACTTTTTGTGTTTTTTTCAATTTTTTTGTGTTTTTTTTAGCATTTTTTTTGCAAAAAAAACCACAAAAAAATGCAAAAAAAAATGCAAAAAAAATGCAAAAAAAACATAAAAAAATGCAAAAAAAAATGCAAAAAAAAACACAAAAAAATGCAAAAAAAAAATGCAAAAAAAACGCACAAAAAAATACTAAAAAAAACACAAAAAAATGCAAAAAAAAACACAAAAAATGCAAAAAAACACGAAATAAATGCAAAAAAAACAAACAAAAAAATGCAAAAAAACCCACAAAAAAATGCAAAAAAAATGCAAAAAAACACAAAAAAATACAAAAAATAATGCAAAAAAAACACAAAAAAATGCAAAAAAAACATAAAAAAATGCAAAAAAAAATGCAAAAAAAACACAAAAAAATGCAAAAAAAAAAAGCAAAAAAACCCACAAAAAAATACTAAAAAAAAACACAAAAAAATGCAAAAAAAAACACAAAAAATGCAAAAAAACACGAAATAAATGCAAAAAAAACAAACAAAAAAATGCAAAAAAATGCAAAAAAACCCACAAAAAAATGCAAAAAAAATGCAAAAAAACACATAAAAAAATACAAAAAATAATGCAAAAAAAATGCAAAAAAATGCAAAAAAAAACACAAAAAATGCAAAAAAAAAAACACAAAATAAATGCAAAAAAACCCCAAAAAAAATGCAAAAAAAAACACAAAAAATGCAAAAAAAAAAAAATGAAAAAAAAATGAAAAAAAACACAAAAGAATGCAAAAAAAACACACAAAAAAATGCAAAAAAAACACAAAAAAATGAAAAAAAAACACAAAAAAATGCAAAAAAAATTGCAAAAAAATGCAAAAAAAACCACAAAAAAATGCAAAAAAAAAACGCAAAGAAATGCAAAAAAATCGCAAAAAAATGAAAAAAAATGCAAAAAAACCACAAAAAATGCAAAAAAAATACGAAATAAATGCAAAAAAAACCACAAAAAAATGAAAAAAAATGCAAAAAAACACATAAAAAAATACAAAAAATAATGCAAAAAAAACACAAAAAAATGCAAAAAAAAATGCAAAAAATGCAAAAAAAAAAACACAAAAAAATGCAAAAAAACCCACCAAAAATGCAAAAAAAAAACACAAAAAATGCAAAAAACACGAAATAAATGCAAAAAAAAAAAAAAAAATGCAAAAAAAAAATGCAAAAAAAAAATGCAAAAAAACACAAAAAAATGCAAAAAAAATGCAAAAAATGCAAAAAAAAAAACACAAAAAAATGCAAAAAAAACCACAAAAAATGCAAAAAAACCCACAAAAAATGCAAAAAAACACGAAATAAATGCAAAAAAAAAAAAAAAATGCAAAAAAAAAATGCAAAAAAACACAAAATAAATGCAAAAAAATAAAAAAAAATGCAAAAAAAATAAAAAAAATGCAAAAAAAATGCAAAAAAAAACACAAAAAAAATGCAAAAAAAAAATGCAAAAAAACACATAAAAAAATACAAAAAATAATGCAAAAAAAACACAAAAAAATGCAAAAAAAATGCAAAAAAAAAAACACAAAAAATGCAAAAAAAAATGCAAAAAAAAACACAAAAAAATGCAAAAAAAACCACAAAAAATGCAAAAAAACATAAAAAAATGCAAAAAAATGCAAAAAAAACAAAAAAATGTAAAAAAAAAAAAAAAAAACACAAAAAAATGCAAAAAAAAACACATAAAAATGCAAAAAAAAACACAAAAAAAAAAAAAAAAAATGCAAAAAAAAAAGCAAAAAAACCCACAAAAAAATGCAAAAAAAAAACACAAAAAAAATGCAAAAAAAATCAAAAAAAAAATGCAAAAAAAAATGCAAAAAAATGCAAAAAAACAAACAAAAAAATGCAAAAAAAAACACAAAAAATGCAAAAAAAAAACACAAAAAAATGCAAAAAAAAAAATGCAAAAAAACACAAAAAAATGCAAAAAAATGCAAAAAAAAAACGCAAAAAATGCAAAAAAACACAAAATAAATGCAAAAAAAAAAAATGCAAAAAAAAATGCTAAAAAAACACAAAAAAAATTGAAAAAAAACACACTTTTTGTGTGTTTTTTTCAATTTTTTTGTGTTTTTTTTAGCATTTTTTTTTCAAAAAAAAACAAAATAAATGCAAAAAAAAAAAAAAAATGCAAAAAAAAAATGCAAAAAAAAACACAAAATAAATGCAAAAAAATAAAAAAAATGCAAAAAAAAAAAAAAAAAATGCAAAAAAAATAAAAAAAAAACCAAACAAAAAATGCAAAAAAAAATGCAAAAAAACACATAAAAAAATACAAAAAATAATGCAAAAAAAACACAAAAAAATGCAAAACAAATGCAAAAAATGCAAAAAAAATGCAAAAAAAAAACACAAAAAATGCAAAAAAAACCACAAAAAATGCAAAAAAACACGAAATAAATGCAAAAAAATAAACAAAAAAATGCAAAAAAAAAATGCAAAAAAAACACAAAATAAATGCAAAAAAATGCAAAAAAATGCAAAAAAAACACAAAAAAATGTAAAAAAAAAAAAAAAAAAACACAAAAAAATGCAAAAAAAACCACATAAAAATGCAAAAAAAAACACAAAAAAATACAAAAAAAAAAAAAAAAATGCAAAAAAAAAAGCAAAAAAACCCACAAAAAAAATGCAAAAAAAAAACACAAAAAAAATGCAAAAAAAATCAAAAAAAAAATGCAAAAAAAAATGCAAAAAAATGCAAAAAAACAAACAAAAAAATGCAAAAAAAACACAAAAAATGCAAAAAAAAAAACACAAAAAAATGCAAAAAAAAAAATGCAAAAAAAATTCAAAAAAACACAAAAAAATGCAAAAAAATGCAAAAAAAAAACACAAAAAATGCAAAAAAACACAAAATAAATGCAAAAAAAAAAATGCAAAAAAAATGCTAAAAAAACACAAAAAAAATTGAAAAAAAACACACTTTTTGTGTTTTTTTCAATTTTTTTGTGTTTTTTTTAGCATTTTTTTTGCAAAAAAAAACACAAAATAAATGCAAAAAAAAAAAAAAAAATGCAAAAAAAAAATGCAAAAAAAAACACAAAATAAATGCAAAAAAATAAAAAAAATGCAAAAAAAATAAAAAAAAACACATAAAAAAAATACAAAAAATAATGCAAAAAAAACACAAAAAAATGCAAAAAAAATACAAAAAATGCAAAAAAAAAAAACACAAAAAAAATGCAAAAAAAAACACAAAAAATGCAAAAAAAACCACAAAAAATGCAAAAAACACGAAATAAATGCAAAAAAATAAACAAAAAAATGCAAAAAAAACCACAAAAAAATGCAAAAAAAAACACAAAAAATGCAAAAAAACACAAAAAAATGCAAAAAAACAAAAAAAACACAAAAAAATGTAAAAAAAAAAAAAAAAAAACACAAAAAGATGCAAAAAAAAACACATAAAAATGCAAAAAAACACGAAATAAATGCAAAAAAAAAAAAAAAATGCAAAAAAAAAATGCAAAAAAAACACAAAATAAATGCAAAAAAATAAAAAAAAATGCAAAAAAAATAAAAAAAAATGCAAAAAAAATGCAAAAAAAAACACAAAAAAAATGCAAAAAAAAATGCAAAAAACACATAAAAAAATACAAAAAATAATGCAAAAAAAACACAAAAAAATGCAAAAAAAATGCAAAAAATGCAAAAAAAAAAAACACAAAAAATGCAAAAAAAAATGCAAAAAAAAACACAAAAAAATGCAAAAAAAACCACAAAAAATGCAAAAAAAACACAAAAAAATGCAAAAAAAAATGCAAAAAAAAACACAAAAAAATGCAAAAAAAACCACAAAATAAATGCAAAAAACCCCCAAAAAATGCAAAGAAAAATGCAAAAAAATGCAAAAAAAACACAAAATAAATGCAAAAAAAACCCAAAAAAATGCAAAAAAAACACAAAAAATGCAAAAAAAACACAAAAAAATGCAAAAAAAATGCAAAAAATGCAAAAAAAAACACAAAAAATGCAAAAAAAAAAAAAAATGCAAAAAAAATGAAAAAAACACAAAAGAATGCAAAAAAAACACACAAAAAATGCAAAAAAAAACCACAAAAAAATGCAAAAAAAATGCAAAAAAAAATGCAAAAAAAATGCAAAAAAAAACACAAAAAATGCAAAAAAAAAACACAAAAAAAATGCAAAAAAAATGCAAAAAAATGCAAAAAAAAACACAAAAAATGCAAAAAAACACAAAAAAATGCAAAAAAAAATGCAAAAAAAACCACAAAAAAATGCAAAAAAAACCACAAAATAAATGCAAAAAACCCCCAAAAAATGCAAAGAAAAATGCAAAAAAATGCAAAAAAAACACAAAATAAATGCAAAAAAAACCCCAAAAAAATGCAAAAAAAACACAAAAAATGCAAAAAAAAATGCAAAAAATGCAAAAAAAACACAAAAAATGCAAAAAAAAAAATGCAAAAAAAATGAAAAAAACACAAAAGAATGCAAAAAAAACACACAAAAAAATGCAAAAAAAACACAAAAAAATGAAAAAAAAACACAAAAAAATGCAAAAAAAATTGCAAAAAAATGCAAAAAAAAACACAAAAAATGCAAAAAAAAACGCAAAGAAATGCAAAAAAATCGCAAAAAAATGAAAAAAATGCAAAAAAACCACAAAAAATGCAAAAAAATACGAAATAAATGCAAAAAAACCACAAAAAAAATGCAAAAAAATGCAAAAAAACACATAAAAAAATACAAAAAATAATGCAAAAAAAACCACAAAAAAATGCAAAAAAAATGCAAAAAATGCAAAAAAAAAAACACAAAAAAATGCAAAAAAAAACACAAAAAATGCAAAAAAAAAACACAAAAAATGCAAAAAACACGAAATAAATGCAAAAAAAAAAAAAAAAATGCAAAAAAAAATGCAAAAAAAAAATGCAAAAAAACACAAAAAAATGCAAAAAAAATGCAAAAATTGCAAAAAAAAAACACAAAAAAATGCAAAAAAAAAAAAAAATGCAAAAAAAAATGCAAAAAAAACACAAAATAAATGCAAAAAAATAAAAAAAAATGCAAAAAAAATAAAAAAAAATGCAAAAAAAACCACAAAAAAAATGCAAAAAAAAATTGCAAAAAAACACATAAAAAAATACAAAAAATAATGCAAAAAAAACACAAAAAAATGCAAAAAAATGCAAAAAATGCAAAAAAAAAAAACACAAAAAATGCAAAAAAAAAATGCAAAAAAAAACACAAAAAAATGCAAAAAAATGCAAAAAAAAAAAAAAAAATGTAAAAAAAAAATGCAAAAAAAACACAAAATAAATGCAAAAAAATAAAAAAAAATGCAAAAAAAATAAAAAAAAAATGCAAAAAAAATGCAAAAAAAACCACAAAAAAAATGCAAAAAAAAAATGCAAAAAAACACATAAAAAAATACAAAAAATAATGCAAAAAAAACACAAAAAAATGCAAAAAAAATGCAAAAAATGCAAAAAAAAAAACACAAAAAATGCAAAAAAAAATGCAAAAAAAAACACAAAAAAATGCAAAAAAAACCACAAAAAATGCAAAAAAAACACAAAAAAATGCAAAAAAAAATGCAAAAAAAACACAAAAAAATGCAAAAAAACCACAAAATAAATGCAAAAAACCCCCAAAAAATGCAAAGAAAAATGCAAAAAAATGCAAAAAAAACACAAAATAAATGCAAAAAAAACCCAAAAAAATGCAAAAAAAACACAAAAAATGCAAAAAAAACACAAAAAAATGCAAAAAAAATGCAAAAAATGCAAAAAAAACACAAAAAATGCAAAAAAAAAAAAAAATGAAAAAAAAATGAAAAAAACACAAAAGAATGCAAAAAAAACACACAAAAAATGCAAAAAAAAAACACAAAAAAATGCAAAAAAAATGCAAAAAAAAATGCAAAAAAAATGCAAAAAAAACCACAAAAAATGCAAAAAAAAAACACAAAAAAAATGCAAAAAAAATGCAAAAAAATGCAAAAAAAAACACAAAATAAATGCAAAAAACCCCCAAAAAATGCAAAGAAAAATGCAAAAAAATGCAAAAAAAACACAAAATAAATGCAAAAAAACCCCCAAAAAAATGCAAAAAAAACACAAAAAATGCAAAAAAAAATGCAAAAAATGCAAAAAAAATGCAAAAAAAAATGCAAAAAAAATGCAAAAAAAACCACAAAAAATGCAAAAAAAAAACACAAAAAAAATGCAAAAAAAATGCAAAAAAATGCAAAAAAAAACACAAAATAAATGCAAAAAACCCCCAAAAAATGCAAAGAAAAATGCAAAAAAATGCAAAAAAAACACAAAATAAATGCAAAAAAAACCCCAAAAAAATGCAAAAAAAACACAAAAAATGCAAAAAAAAATGCAAAAAATGCAAAAAAAACACAAAAAATGCAAAAAAAAAAATGCAAAAAAAATGAAAAAAACACAAAAGAATGCAAAAAAAACACACAAAAAAATGCAAAAAAACCACAAAAAAATGAAAAAAAACACAAAAAAATGCAAAAAAAATTGCAAAAAAATGCAAAAAAAAACACAAAAAATGCAAAAAAAAAACGCAAAGAAATGCAAAAAAATCGCAAAAAAATGAAAAAAAATGCAAAAAAACCACAAAAAATGCAAAAAAAATACGAAATAAATGCAAAAAAACCACAAAAAAAATGCAAAAAAATGCAAAAAAACACATAAAAAAATACAAAAAATAATGCAAAAAAAACACAAAAAAATGCAAAAAAATGCAAAAAATGCAAAAAAAAAAACACAAAAAAATGCAAAAAAAAACACAAAAAATGCAAAAAAAAAACACAAAAAATGCAAAAAACACGAAATAAATGCAAAAAAAAAAAAAAAAATGCAAAAAAAAATGCAAAAAAAAAATGCAAAAAAACACAAAAAAATGCAAAAAAAATGCAAAAATTGCAAAAAAAAAAACACAAAAAAATGCAAAAAAAAAAAAAAAATGCAAAAAAAAAATGCAAAAAAAACACAAAATAAATGCAAAAAAATAAAAAAAAATGCAAAAAAAATAAAAAAAAATGCAAAAAAAATGCAAAAAAAAACCACAAAAAAAATGCAAAAAAAAATTGCAAAAAAACACATAAAAAAATACAAAAAATAATGCAAAAAAAACACAAAAAAATGCAAAAAAAATGCAAAAAATGCAAAAAAAAAAACACAAAAAATGCAAAAAAAAATGCAAAAAAAAACAAAAAAATGCAAAAAAATGCAAAAAAAAAAAAAAAAATGTAAAAAAAAAAAAAAAAAACACAAAAAAATGCAAAAAAAAACACATAAAAATGCAAAAAAAAACACAAAAAAATACAAAAAAAAAAAAGAAAAATGCAAAAAAAAAGCAAAAAAACCCACAAAAAAAATGCAAAAAAAAAAACACAAAAAAATGCAAAAAAAATCAAAAAAAAAATGCAAAAAAAAATGCAAAAAAATGCAAAAAAACAAACAAAAAAATGCAAAAAAAAACACAAAAAATGCAAAAAAAAAAACACAAAAAAATGCAAAAAAAAAAATGCAAAAAAAATGCAAAAAAACACAAAAAAATGCAAAAAAAATGCAAAAATTGCAAAAAAAAAAACACAAAAAAATGCAAAAAAAAAAAAAAAATGCAAAAAAAAAATGCAAAAAAAACACAAAATAAATGCAAAAAAATAAAAAAAAATGCAAAAAAAATAAAAAAAAATGCAAAAAAAATGCAAAAAAAAACCACAAAAAAAATGCAAAAAAAAATTGCAAAAAAACACATAAAAAAATACAAAAAATAATGCAAAAAAAACACAAAAAAATGCAAAAAAAATGCAAAAAATGCAAAAAAAAAAACACAAAAAATGCAAAAAAAAATGCAAAAAAAAACAAAAAAATGCAAAAAAATGCAAAAAAAAAAAAAAAAATGTAAAAAAAAAAAAAAAAAACACAAAAAAATGCAAAAAAAAACACATAAAAATGCAAAAAAAAACACAAAAAAATACAAAAAAAAAAAAGAAAAATGCAAAAAAAAAGCAAAAAAACCCACAAAAAAAATGCAAAAAAAAAAACACAAAAAAATGCAAAAAAAATCAAAAAAAAAATGCAAAAAAAAATGCAAAAAAATGCAAAAAAACAAACAAAAAAATGCAAAAAAAAACACAAAAAATGCAAAAAAAAAACACAAAAAAATGCAAAAAAAAAAATGCAAAAAAAATGCAAAAAAACACAAAAAAATGCAAAAAAATGCAAAAAAAAACACAAAAAATGCAAAAAAACACAAAATAAATGCAAAAAAAAAAAATGCAAAAAAAAATGCTAAAAAAAACACAAAAAAAATTGAAAAAAACACACTTTTTGTGTGTTTTTTTCAATTTTTTTGTGTTTTTTTTAGCATTTTTTTTGCAAAAAAAACACAAAATAAATGCAAAAAAAAAAAAAAAAATGCAAAAAAAAAATGCAAAAAAAAACACAAAATAAATGCAAAAAAATAAAAAAAATGCAAAAAAAAAAAAAAAAAAATGCAAAAAAAATTAAAAAAAAACCACACAAAAAATGCAAAAAAAAATGCAAAAAAACACATAAAAAAATACAAAAAAAATGCAAAAAAAAACACAAAAAATGCAAAAAAAACCACAAAAAATGCAAAAAACACGAAATAAATGCAAAAAAATAAACAAAAAAATGCAAAAAAAAAATGCAAAAAAAACACAAAATAAATGCAAAAAAATAAAAAAAATGCAAAAAAAATTAAAAAAAATTCAAAAAAAATGCAAAAAAAACCACAAAAAAAATGCAAAAAAAAAATGCAAAAAAACACAAAAAAATACAAAAAATAATGCAAAAAAAACACAAAAAAATGCAAAAAAAATGCAAAAAATGCAAAAAAAAAAACACAAAAAATGCAAAAAAAAAACACAAAAAAATGCAAAAAAAAACCACAAAAAATGCAAAAAAAACACAAAAAAATGCAAAAAAATGCAAAAAAAACACAAAAAAATGTAAAAAAAAAAAAAAAAAAACACAAAAAAATGCAAAAAAAAACATAAAAATGCAAAAAAAAACACAAAAAAATACAAAAAAAAAAAAAAAAATGCAAAAAAAAAGCAAAAAAACCCACAAAAAAAATGCAAAAAAAAAAACACAAAAAAATGCAAAAAAAATCAAAAAAAAAATGCAAAAAAAAATGCAAAAAAATGCAAAAAAACAAACAAAAAAATGCAAAAAAAAACACAAAAAATGCAAAAAAAAAACACAAAAAATGCAAAAAAAAAAATGCAAAAAAAATGCAAAAAAACACAAAAAAATGCAAAAAAATGCAAAAAAAAACACAAAAAATGCAAAAAAACACAAAATAAATGCAAAAAAAAAAAATGTAAAAAAAAAAAAAAAAAAACACAAAAAAATGCAAAAAAAAACATAAAAATGCAAAAAAAAACACAAAAAAATACAAAAAAAAAAAAAAAAATGCAAAAAAAAAGCAAAAAAACCCACAAAAAAAATGCAAAAAAAAAAACACAAAAAAATGCAAAAAAAATCAAAAAAAAAATGCAAAAAAAAATGCAAAAAAATGCAAAAAAACAAACAAAAAAATGCAAAAAAAAACACAAAAAATGCAAAAAAAAAACACAAAAAATGCAAAAAAAAAAATGCAAAAAAAATGCAAAAAAACACAAAAAAATGCAAAAAAATGCAAAAAAAAACACAAAAAATGCAAAAAAACACAAAATAAATGCAAAAAAAAAAAATGCAAAAAAAAATGCTAAAAAAAAACACAAAAAAAATTGAAAAAAACACACTTTTTGTGTGTTTTTTTCAATTTTTTTGTGTTTTTTTTAGCATTTTTTTTGCAAAAAAAACACAAAATAAATGCAAAAAAAAAAAAAAAAATGCAAAAAAAAAATGCAAAAAAAAACACAAAATAAATGCAAAAAAATAAAAAAAATGCAAAAAAAAAAAAAAAAAATGCAAAAAAAATTAAAAAAAAACCACACAAAAAATGCAAAAAAAAATGCAAAAAAACACATAAAAAAATACAAAAAAAATGCAAAAAAAAAACACAAAAAATGCAAAAAAAACCACAAAAAATGCAAAAAACACGAAATAAATGCAAAAAAATAAACAAAAAAATGCAAAAAAAAAATGCAAAAAAAACACAAAATAAATGCAAAAAAATAAAAAAAAATGCAAAGAAAATAAAAAAAAATTCAAAAAAAATGCAAAAAAAACCACAAAAAAAATGCAAAAAAAAAATGCAAAAAAACACAAAAAAATACAAAAAATAATGCAAAAAAAACACAAAAAAATGCAAAAAAATGCAAAAAATGCAAAAAAAAAAACACAAAAAATGCAAAAAAAAAACACAAAAAAATGCAAAAAAAAACCACAAAAAATGCAAAAAAAATGCAAAAAAATGCAAAAAAATGCAAAAAAAACACAAAAAAATGTAAAAAAAAAAAAAAAAAAACACAAAAAAATGCAAAAAAAAACATAAAAATGCAAAAAAAAACACAAAAAAATACAAAAAAAAAAAAAAAAATGCAAAAAAAAAAGCAAAAAAACCCACAAAAAAAATGCAAAAAAAAACACAAAAAAATGCAAAAAAAATCAAAAAAAAAATGCAAAAAAAAATGCAAAAAAATGCAAAAAAACAAACAAAAAAATGCAAAAAAAACACAAAAAATGCAAAAAAAAACACAAAAAAATGCAAAAAAAAAAATGCAAAAAAAATGCAAAAAAACACAAAAAAATGCAAAAAAATGCAAAAAAAAAACACAAAAAATGCAAAAAAACACAAAATAAATGCAAAAAAAAAAAATGCAAAAAAATGCTAAAAAAACACAAAAAAAATTGAAAAAAAACACACTTTTTGTGTGTTTTTTTCAATTTTTTTGTGTTTTTTTTAGCATTTTTTTTGCAAAAAAAAACACAAAATAAATGCAAAAAAAAAAAAAAAAATGCAAAAAAAAAATGCAAAAAAAACACAAAATAAATGCAAAAAAAACACAAAAAATGCAAAAAAAAACACAAAAAAATGCAAAAAAAAAAATGCAAAAAAAATGCAAAAAAACACAAAAAAATGCAAAAAAATGCAAAAAAAAAACACAAAAAATGCAAAAAAACACAAAATAAATGCAAAAAAAAAAAATGCAAAAAAATGCTAAAAAAACACAAAAAAAATTGAAAAAAAACACACTTTTTGTGTGTTTTTTTCAATTTTTTTGTGTTTTTTTTAGCATTTTTTTTGCAAAAAAAAACACAAAATAAATGCAAAAAAAAAAAAAAAAATGCAAAAAAAAAATGCAAAAAAAACACAAAATAAATGCAAAAAAATAAAAAAAAATGCAAAAAAAATTAAAAAAAACACATAAAAAAATACAAAAAATAATGCAAAAAAAACACAAAAAAATGCAAAAAAAATGCAAAAAATGCAAAAAAAAAAACACAAAAAAAATGCAAAAAAAAACACAAAAAATGCAAAAAAAACCACAAAAAATGCAAAAAACACGAAATAAATGCAAAAAAATAAACAAAAAAATGCAAAAAAAAAACACAAAAAAATGCAAAAAAAACACAAAAAATGCAAAAAAACACAAAAAAATGCAAAAAAAACAAAAAAAACACAAAAAAATGTAAAAAAAAAAAAAAAAAACACAAAAAGATGCAAAAAAAACACATAAAAATGCAAAAAAAACCACAAAAAATACAAAAAAAAAAAAAAAATGCAAAAAAAAAATGCAAAAAAAAACACAAAATAAATGCAAAAAAATAAAAAAAAATGCAAAAAAAATTAAAAAAAACACATAAAAAAATACAAAAAATAATGCAAAAAAAACACAAAAAAATGCAAAAAAAATGCAAAAAATGCAAAAAAAAAAACACAAAAAAAATGCAAAAAAAAACACAAAAAATGCAAAAAAAACCACAAAAAATGCAAAAAACACGAAATAAATGCAAAAAAATAAACAAAAAAATGCAAAAAAAAACACAAAAAAATGCAAAAAAAAAACACAAAAAATGCAAAAAAACACAAAAAAATGCAAAAAAAACAAAAAAAACACAAAAAAATGTAAAAAAAAAAAAAAAAAAACACAAAAAGATGCAAAAAAAACACATAAAAATGCAAAAAAAAACACAAAAAATACAAAAAAAAACAAAAAAATGCAAAAAAATGCAAAAAAACAAACAAAAAAATGCAAAAAAAACACAAAAAATGCAAAAAAAAAAACACAAAAAAATGCAAAAAAAAAAATGCAAAAAAAATGCAAAAAAACACAAAAAAATGCAAAAAAATGCAAAAAAAAAAACACAAAAAATGCAAAAAAAAAAAATAAATGCAAAAAAAAAAAATGCAAAAAAAATGAAAAAAACACAAAAGAATGCAAAAAAAACACACAAAAAAATGCAAAAAAACCACAAAAAAATGAAAAAAAACACAAAAAAATGCAAAAAAAATTGCAAAAAAATGCAAAAAAAAACAAAAAATGAAAAAAAAAACGCAAAGAAATGCAAAAAAATCGCAAAAAAATGAAAAAAAATGCAAAAAAACCACAAAAAATGCAAAAAAAATACGAAATAAATGCAAAAAAACCACAAAAAAAATGCAAAAAAATGCAAAAAAACACATAAAAAAATACAAAAAATAATGCAAAAAAAACACAAAAAAATGCAAAAAAAATGCAAAAAATGCAAAAAAAAAAAAAAAAAAAATGCAAAAAAAAACACAAAAAATGCAAAAAAAAAACACAAAAAATGCAAAAAACACGAAATAAATGCAAAAAAAAAAAAAAAAATGCAAAAAAAAATGCAAAAAAAAAATGCAAAAAAACACAAAAAAATGCAAAAAAAATGCAAAAATTGCAAAAAAAAAAACACAAAAAAATGCAAAAAAAAAAAAAAATGCAAAAAAAAAATGCAAAAAAAACACAAAATAAATGCAAAAAAATAAAAAAAAATGCAAAAAAAATAAAAAAAAATGCAAAAAAAATGCAAAAAAAACCACAAAAAAAATGCAAAAAAAAATTGCAAAAAAACACATAAAAAAATACAAAAAATAATGCAAAAAAAACACAAAAAAATGCAAAAAAAATGCAAAAAATGCAAAAAAAAAAACACAAAAAATGCAAAAAAAAATGCAAAAAAAAACAAAAAAATGCAAAAAAATGCAAAAAAAAAAAAAAAAATGTAAAAAAAAAAAAAAAAAACACAAAAAAATGCAAAAAAAAACACATAAAAATGCAAAAAAAAACACAAAAAAATACAAAAAAAAAAAAAAAAATGCAAAAAAAAAAGCAAAAAAACCCACAAAAAAAATGCAAAAAAAAAACACAAAAAAAATGCAAAAAAAATCAAAAAAAAAATGCAAAAAAACAAACAAAAAAATGCAAAAAAAAATGCAAAAAAAAAATGCAAAAAAAAAAATGCAAAAAAAAAAATGCAAAAAAAATGCAAAAAAACACAAAAAAATGCAAAAAAATGCAAAAAAAAAACACAAAAAATGCAAAAAAACACAAAATAAATGCAAAAAAAAAAAATGCAAAAAAAAATGCTAAAAAAAACACAAAAAAAATTGAAAAAAACACACTTTTTGTGTGTTTTTTTCAATTTTTTTGTGTTTTTTTTAGCATTTTTTTTGCAAAAAAAAACACAAAATAAATGCAAAAAAAAAAAAAAAAATGCAAAAAAAAAATGCAAAAAAAAACACAAAATAAATGCAAAAAAATAAAAAAAATGCAAAAAAAAAAAAAAAAAATGCAAAAAAAATTAAAAAAAAACCACACAAAAAATGCAAAAAAAAATGCAAAAAAACACATAAAAAAATACAAAAAAAATGCAAAAAAAAAACACAAAAAATGCAAAAAAAACCACAAAAAATGCAAAAAACACGAAATAAATGCAAAAAAATAAACAAAAAAATGCAAAAAAAAAATGCAAAAAAAACACAAAATAAATGCAAAAAAATAAAAAAAAATAAAAAAAAAATAAAAAAAAATTCAAAAAAAATGCAAAAAAAACCACAAAAAAAATGCAAAAAAAAAATGCAAAAAAACACAAAAAAATACAAAAAATAATGCAAAAAAAACACAAAAAAATGCAAAAAAAATGCAAAAAATGCAAAAAAAAAAACACAAAAAATGCAAAAAAAAAACACAAAAAAATGCAAAAAAAACCACAAAAAATGCAAAAAAAACACAAAAAAATGCAAAAAAATGCAAAAAAAACACAAAAAAATGTAAAAAAAAAAAAAAAAAAACACAAAAAAATGCAAAAAAAAACATAAAAATGCAAAAAAAAACACAAAAAAATACAAAAAAAAAAAAAAAAATGCAAAAAAAAAAGCAAAAAAACCCACAAAAAAAATGCAAAAAAAAACACAAAAAAAATGCAAAAAAAATCAAAAAAAAAATGCAAAAAAAAATGCAAAAAAATGCAAAAAAACAAACAAAAAAATGCAAAAAAAACACAAAAAATGCAAAAAAAAAACACAAAAAAATGCAAAAAAAAAAATGCAAAAAAAATGCAAAAAAACACAAAAAAATGCTAAAAAATGCAAAAAAAAAACACAAAAAATGCAAAAAAACACAAAATAAATGCAAAAAAAAAAAATGCAAAAAAAATGCTAAAAAAACACAAAAAAATTGAAAAAAAACACACTTTTTGTGTGTTTTTTTCAATTTTTTTGTGTTTTTTTTAGCATTTTTTTTGCAAAAAAAAACACAAAATAAATGCAAAAAAAAAAAAAAAAATGCAAAAAAAAAATGCAAAAAAAAACACAAAATAAATGCAAAAAAATAAAAAAAAATGCAAAAAAAATTAAAAAAAACACATAAAAAAATACAAAAAATAATGCAAAAAAAACACAAAAAAATGCAAAAAAAATGCAAAAAATGCAAAAAAAAAAAACACAAAAAAAATGCAAAAAAAAACACAAAAAATGCAAAAAAAACCACAAAAAATGCAAAAAACACGAAATAAATGCAAAAAAATAAACAAAAAAATGCAAAAAAAAACACAAAAAAATGCAAAAAAAAACACAAAAAATGCAAAAAAACACAAAAAAATGCAAAAAAAACAAAAAAAACACAAAAAAATGTAAAAAAAAAAAAAAAAAAAACACAAAAAGATGCAAAAAAAACACATAAAAATGCAAAAAAAAACACAAAAAATACAAAAAAAAACAAAAAAATGCAAAAAAATGCAAAAAAACAAACAAAAAAATGCAAAAAAAACACAAAAAATGCAAAAAAAAAACACAAAAAAATGCAAAAAAAAAATGCAAAAAAAATGCAAAAAAACACAAAAAAATGCAAAAAAATGCAAAAAAAAAACACAAAAAATGCAAAAAAACAAAATAAATGCAAAAAAAAAAAATGCAAAAAAAATGCTAAAAAAAACACAAAAAAAATTGAAAAAAAACACACTTTTTGTGTGTTTTTTTCAATTTTTTTGTGTTTTTTTTAGCATTTTTTTTGCAAAAAAAACAAAATAAATGCAAAAAAAAAAAAAAAATGCAAAAAAAAATGCAAAAAAAAACAAAATAAATGCAAAAAAATAAAAAAAAATGCAAAAAAAATAAAAAAAAACACATAAAAAAATACAAAAAATAATGCAAAAAAAACACAAAAAAATGCAAAAAAAATGCAAAAAATGCAAAAAAAAAAACACAAAAAAAATGCAAAAAAAAACACAAAAAATGCAAAAAAACCACAAAAAAATGCAAAAAACACGAAATAAATGCAAAAAAATAAACAAAAAAATGCAAAAAAAAACACAAAAAAATGCAAAAAAAAACACAAAAAATGCAAAAAAATGCAAAAAAAACAAAAAAAACAAAAAAATTTAAAAAAAAAAAAAAAAAAACACAAAAAGATGCAAAAAAAACACATAAAAATGCAAAAAAAAACACAAAAAATACAAAAAAAAACAAAAAAATGCAAAAAAATGCAAAAAAACAAACAAAAAAATGCAAAAAAAACACAAAAAATGCAAAAAAAAAACACAAAAAAATGCAAAAAAAATGCAAAAAAACACAAAAAAATGCAAAAAAATGCAAAAAAAAAACACAAAAAATGCAAAAAAACACAAAATAAATGCAAAAAAAAAAAAAGCAAAAAAAATGCTAAAAAAAACACAAAAAATGCAAAAAAAAAACACAAAAAAATGCAAAAAAAAAATGCAAAAAAAATACAAAAAAACACAAAAAAATGCAAAAAAATGCAAAAAAAAAACACAAAAAATGCAAAAAAAAAAAAAAAAATGCAAAAAAAAATGCAAAAAAAAACACAAAATAAATGCAAAAAAATAAAAAAAAATGCAAAAAAAATTAAAAAAAACACATAAAAAAATACAAAAAATAATGCAAAAAAACCACAAAAAAATGCAAAAAAAATGCAAAAAATGCAAAAAAAAAAACACAAAAAAAATGCAAAAAAAACACAAAAAATGCAAAAAAAACCACAAAAAAATGCAAAAAACACGAAATAAATGCAAAAAAATAAACAAAAAAATGCAAAAAAAAACACAAAAAAATGCAAAAAAAAACACAAAAAATTCAAAAAAAAACAAAAAAATGCAAAAAAAACAAAAAAAACACAAAAAAATGTAAAAAAAAAAAAAAAAAACACAAAAAGATGCAAAAAAAACACATAAAAATGCAAAAAAAAACACAAAAAATACAAAAAAAAACAAAAAAATGCAAAAAAATGCAAAAAAACAAACAAAAAAATGCAAAAAAACACAAAAAATGCAAAAAAAAAACACAAAAAAATGCAAAAAAAAAAATGCAAAAAAAATGCAAAAAAACACAAAAAAATGCAAAAAAATGCAAAAAAAAAACACAAAAAATGCAAAAAAACACAAAATAAATGCAAAAAAAAAAAAAGCAAAAAAAATGCAAAAAAACACAAAAAAATGCAAAAAAATGCAAAAAAAAAACACAAAAAATGCAAAAAAACACAAAATAAATGCAAAAAAAAAAAAAGCAAAAAAAATGCAAAAAAACACAAAAAAATGCAAAAAAAACAAAAAAAACACAAAAAAATGTAAAAAAAAACACAAAAAATACAAAAAAAAACAAAAAAATGCAAAAAAAAATGCAAAAAAATGCAAAAAAACAAACAAAAAAATGCAAAAAAACAAACAAAAAAATGCAAAAAAAAATGCAAAAAAAAAACACAAAAAAATGCAAAAAAAAAAATGCAAAAAAATGCAAAAAAAACACAAAAAAATGCAAAAAAATGCAAAAAAAAACACAAAAAATGCAAAAAAACACAAAAAAAATGCAAAAAAAAAATGCAAGAAAAAACACAAAATAAATGCAAAAAAATAAAAAAAAATGCAAAAAAAATAAAAAAAAACACATAAAAAAATACAAAAAATAATGCAAAAAAACACAAAAAATGCAAAAAAAATGCAAAAAATGCAAAAAAAAAAACACAAAAAAAATGCAAAAAAAAACACAAAAAATGCAAAAAAAAACACAAAAAATGCAAAAAACACGAAATAAATGCAAAAAAATAAACAAAAAAATGCAAAAAAAAACACAAAAAAATGCAAAAAAAAACACAAAAAATGCAAAAAAACACAAAAAAATGCAAAAAAAACAAAAAAAACACAAAAAAATGTAAAAAAAAACACAAAAAATACAAAAAAAAACAAAAAAATGCAAAAAAAAATGCAAAAAAATGCAAAAAAACAAACAAAAAAATGCAAAAAAACAAACAAAAAAATGCAAAAAAAAATGCAAAAAAAAAACACAAAAAAATGCAAAAAAAAAAATGCAAAAAAATGCAAAAAAAACACAAAAAAATGCAAAAAAATGCAAAAAAAAACACAAAAAATGCAAAAAAACACAAAATAAATGCAAAAAAAAAATGCAAAAAAAATGCTAAAAAAAACACAAAAAAAATTGAAAAAAAACACACTTTTTGTGTTTTTTTCAATTTTTTTGTGTTTTTTTTAGCATTTTTTTTGCAAAAAAAAACACAAAAAAATGCAAAAAAAAATGCAAAAAAAATGCAAAAAAAACATAAAAAAATGCAAAAAAAATGCAAAAAAAACACAAAAAAATGCAAAAAAAAAATGCAAAAAAACGCACAAAAAAATACTAAAAAAAAACACAAAAAAATGCAAAAAAAAACACAAAAAATGCAAAAAAAACACGAAATAAATGCAAAAAAAACAAACAAAAAAATGCAAAAAAATGCAAAAAAACCCACAAAAAAATGCAAAAAAATGCAAAAAAACACATAAAAAAATACAAAAAATAATGCAAAAAAAATGCAAAAAAATGCAAAAAAAAACACAAAAAATGCAAAAAAAAAAACACAAAATAAATGCAAAAAAAACCCCAAAAAAATGCAAAAAAAAACACAAAAAATGCAAAAAAAAAATGCAAAAAATGCAAAAAAAACACAAAAAATGCAAAAAAAAAAAAATGCAAAAAAAATGAAAAAAACACAAAAGAATGCAAAAAAACACACAAAAAAATGCAAAAAAAACACAAAAAAATGAAAAAAAACACAAAAAAATGCAAAAAAAATTGCAAAAAAATGCAAAAAAAAACACAAAAAAATGCAAAAAAAAAACGCAAAGAAATGCAAAAAAATCGCAAAAAAATGAAAAAAAATGCAAAAAAACCACAAAAAATGCAAAAAAAATACGAAATAAATGCAAAAAAAACCACAAAAAAAATGCAAAAAAACACATAAAAAAATACAAAAAAATAATGCAAAAAAACCACAAAAAAATGCAAAAAAAATGCAAAAAATGCAAAAAAAAAAAACACAAAAAAATGCAAAAAAAAACACAAAAAATGCAAAAAAAACACAAAAAATGCAAAAAACACGAAATAAATGCAAAAAAATGCAAAAAAAACACAAAATAAATGCAAAAAAAACCCAAAAAAATGCAAAAAAAACACAAAAAATGCAAAAAAAACACAAAAAAATGCAAAAAAAATGCAAAAAATGCAAAAAAAACACAAAAAATGCAAAAAAAAAAAAATGAAAAAAAAATGAAAAAAACACAAAAGAATGCAAAAAAAACACACAAAAAATGCAAAAAAAAAACACAAAAAAATGCAAAAAAAATGCAAAAAAAAATGCAAAAAAAATGCAAAAAAAACACAAAAAAATGCAAAAAAAAACACAAAAAATGCAAAAAAAACACAAAAAATGCAAAAAACACGAAATAAATGCAAAAAAATGCAAAAAAAACACAAAATAAATGCAAAAAAAACCCAAAAAAATACAAAAAAAAACAAAAAAATGCAAAAAAAAATGCAAAAAAATGCAAAAAAACAAACAAAAAAATGCAAAAAAACAAACAAAAAAATGCAAAAAAAAATGCAAAAAAAAAACACAAAAAAATGCAAAAAAAAAAATGCAAAAAAATGCAAAAAAAACACAAAAAAATGCAAAAAAATGCAAAAAAAAACACAAAAAATGCAAAAAAACACAAAATAAATGCAAAAAAAAAATGCAAAAAAAATGCTAAAAAAAACACAAAAAAAATTGAAAAAAAACACACTTTTTGTGTTTTTTTCAATTTTTTTGTGTTTTTTTTAGCATTTTTTTTGCAAAAAAAACCACAAAAAAATGCAAAAAAAAATGCAAAAAAAATGCAAAAAAAACATAAAAAAATGCAAAAAAAATGCAAAAAAAACACAAAAAAATGCAAAAAAAAAATGCAAAAAAACGCACAAAAAAATACTAAAAAAAAACACAAAAAAATGCAAAAAAAAACACAAAAAATGCAAAAAAAACACGAAATAAATGCAAAAAAAACAAACAAAAAAATGCAAAAAAATGCAAAAAAACCCACAAAAAAATGCAAAAAAATGCAAAAAAACACATAAAAAAATACAAAAAATAATGCAAAAAAAATGCAAAAAAAAACACAAAAAAAAACACAAAAAATGCAAAAAAAAAACACAAAATAAATGCAAAAAAACCCCCAAAAAAATGCAAAAAAAAACACAAAAAATGCAAAAAAAAAATGCAAAAAATGCAAAAAAAACACAAAAAATGCAAAAAAAAAAAAATGCAAAAAAAATGAAAAAAACACAAAAGAATGCAAAAAAACACACAAAAAAATGCAAAAAAAACACAAAAAAATGAAAAAAAACACAAAAAAATGCAAAAAAAATTGCAAAAAAATGCAAAAAAAAACACAAAAAAATGCAAAAAAAAAACGCAAAGAAATGCAAAAAAATCGCAAAAAAATGAAAAAAAATGCAAAAAAACCACAAAAAATGCAAAAAAAATACGAAATAAATGCAAAAAAAACCACAAAAAAATGCAAAAAAATGCAAAAAAACACATAAAAAAATACAAAAAAATAATGCAAAAAAACCACAAAAAAATGCAAAAAAAATGCAAAAAATGCAAAAAAAAAAACACAAAAAAATGCAAAAAAAAACACAAAAAATGCAAAAAAAACACAAAAAATGCAAAAAACACGAAATAAATGCAAAAAAATGCAAAAAAAACACAAAATAAATGCAAAAAAAACCCAAAAAAATGCAAAAAAAACACAAAAAATGCAAAAAAAACACAAAAAAATGCAAAAAAAATGCAAAAAATGCAAAAAAAACACAAAAAATGCAAAAAAAAAACACAAAAAAATGCAAAAAAAATGCAAAAAAAAATGCAAAAAAAATGCAAAAAAAACACAAAAAAATGCAAAAAAAAACACAAAAAATGCAAAAAAAACACAAAAAATGCAAAAAACACGAAATAAATGCAAAAAAATGCAAAAAAAACACAAAATAAATGCAAAAAAAACCCAAAAAAATGCAAAAAAAACACAAAAAATGCAAAAAAAACACAAAAAAATGCAAAAAAAATGCAAAAAATGCAAAAAAAACACAAAAAATGCAAAAAAAAAAAAAATGAAAAAAAAATGAAAAAAACACAAAAGAATGCAAAAAAAACACACAAAAAATGCAAAAAAAAAACACAAAAAAACACAAAAAAATGCAAAAAAAATGCAAAAAAAACCACAAAATAAATGCAAAAAAAACCCCAAAAAAATGCAAAAAAAACACAAAAAATGCAAAAAAAAATGCAAAAAATGCAAAAAAAACACAAAAAATGCAAAAAAACACAAAATAAATGCAAAAAAAAAATGCAAAAAAAATGCTAAAAAAAACACAAAAAAAATTGAAAAAAAACACACTTTTTGTGTTTTTTTCAATTTTTTTGTGTTTTTTTTAGCATTTTTTTTGCAAAAAAAACCACAAAAAAATGCAAAAAAAAATGCAAAAAAAATGCAAAAAAAACATAAAAAAATGCAAAAAAAATGCAAAAAAACCACAAAAAAATGCAAAAAAAAAATGCAAAAAAACGCACAAAAAAATACTAAAAAAAAACACAAAAAAATGCAAAAAAAAACACAAAAAATGCAAAAAAAACACGAAATAAATGCAAAAAAAACAAACAAAAAAATGCAAAAAAATGCAAAAAAACCCACAAAAAAATGCAAAAAAATGCAAAAAAACACATAAAAAAATACAAAAAATAATGCAAAAAAAATGCAAAAAAAAACACAAAAAAAAACACAAAAAATGCAAAAAAAAAACACAAAATAAATGCAAAAAAAACCCCAAAAAAATGCAAAAAAAAACACAAAAAATGCAAAAAAAAAATGCAAAAAATGCAAAAAAAACACAAAAAATGCAAAAAAAAAAAAATGCAAAAAAAATGAAAAAAACACAAAAGAATGCAAAAAAACACACAAAAAAATGCAAAAAAAACACAAAAAAATGAAAAAAAACACAAAAAAATGCAAAAAAAATTGCAAAAAAATGCAAAAAAAAACACAAAAAAATGCAAAAAAAAAACGCAAAGAAATGCAAAAAAATCGCAAAAAAATGAAAAAAAATGCAAAAAAACCACAAAAAATGCAAAAAAAATACGAAATAAATGCAAAAAAAACCACAAAAAAATGCAAAAAAATGCAAAAAAACACATAAAAAAATACAAAAAAATAATGCAAAAAAACCACAAAAAAATGCAAAAAAAATGCAAAAAATGCAAAAAAAAAAACACAAAAAAATGCAAAAAAAAACACAAAAAATGCAAAAAAAACACAAAAAATGCAAAAAACACGAAATAAATGCAAAAAAATGCAAAAAAAACACAAAATAAATGCAAAAAAAACCCAAAAAAATGCAAAAAAAACACAAAAAATGCAAAAAAAACACAAAAAAATGCAAAAAAAATGCAAAAAATGCAAAAAAAACACAAAAAATGCAAAAAAAAAACACAAAAAAATGCAAAAAAAATGCAAAAAAAAATGCAAAAAAAATGCAAAAAAAACACAAAAAAATGCAAAAAAAAACACAAAAAATGCAAAAAAAACACAAAAAATGCAAAAAACACGAAATAAATGCAAAAAAATGCAAAAAAAACACAAAATAAATGCAAAAAAAACCCAAAAAAATGCAAAAAAAACACAAAAAATGCAAAAAAAACACAAAAAAATGCAAAAAAAATGCAAAAAATGCAAAAAAAACACAAAAAATGCAAAAAAAAAAAAAATGAAAAAAAAATGAAAAAAACACAAAAGAATGCAAAAAAAACACACAAAAAATGCAAAAAAAAAACACAAAAAAACACAAAAAAATGCAAAAAAAATGCAAAAAAAAACACAAAATAAATGCAAAAAAAACCCCAAAAAAATGCAAAAAAAACACAAAAAATGCAAAAAAAAATGCAAAAAATGCAAAAAAAACACAAAAAATGCAAAAAAAAAAATGCAAAAAAAATGAAAAAAACACAAAAGAATGCAAAAAAAACACACAAAAAAATGCAAAAAAACCACAAAAAAATGAAAAAAAACACAAAAAAATGCAAAAAAAATTGCAAAAAAATGCAAAAAAAAACACAAAAAATGCAAAAAAAAACGCAAAGAAATGCAAAAAAATCGCAAAAAAATGAAAAAAAATGCAAAAAAACCACAAAAAATGCAAAAAAAATACGAAATAAATGCAAAAAAACCACAAAAAAAATGCAAAAAAATGCAAAAAAACACATAAAAAAATACAAAAAATAATGCAAAAAAAACACAAAAAAATGCAAAAAAATGCAAAAAATGCAAAAAAAAAAACACAAAAAAATGCAAAAAAAAACACAAAAAATGCAAAAAAAAAACACAAAAAATGCAAAAAACACGAAATAAATGCAAAAAAAAAAAAAAAAATGCAAAAAAAAATGCAAAAAAAAATGCAAAAAAACACAAAAAAATGCAAAAAAAATGCAAAAATTGCAAAAAAAAAAACACAAAAAAATGCAAAAAAAAAAAAAAAATGCAAAAAAAAAATGCAAAAAAAACACAAAATAAATGCAAAAAAATAAAAAAAAATGCAAAAAAAATAAAAAAAAATGCAAAAAAAATGCAAAAAAAACCACAAAAAAAATGCAAAAAAAAATTGCAAAAAAACACATAAAAAAATACAAAAAATAATGCAAAAAAAACACAAAAAAATGCAAAAAAAATGCAAAAAATGCAAAAAAAAAACACAAAAAATGCAAAAAAAAATGCAAAAAAAAACAAAAAAATGCAAAAAAATGCAAAAAAAAAAAAAAAAATGTAAAAAAAAAAAAAAAAAACGCAAAAAAATGCAAAAAAAAACACATAAAAATGCAAAAAAAAACACAAAAAAATACAAAAAAAAAAAAAAAAATGCAAAAAAAAAGCAAAAAAACCCACAAAAAAAATGCAAAAAAAAAACACAAAAAAAATGCAAAAAAAATCAAAAAAAAAATGCAAAAAAAAATGCAAAAAAATGCAAAAAAACAAACAAAAAAATGCAAAAAAAACACAAAAAATGCAAAAAAAAAAACACAAAAAAATGCAAAAAAAAAAATGCAAAAAAAATGCAAAAAAATGCAAAAAAAAACACAAAAAATGCAAAAAAAACACAAAATAAATGCAAAAAAAAAAAATGCAAAAAAAAATGCTAAAAAAAACACAAAAAAAATTGAAAAAAACACACTTTTTGTGTGTTTTTTTCAATTTTTTTGTGTTTTTTTTAGCATTTTTTTTGCAAAAAAAAACACAAAATAAATGCAAAAAAAAAAAAAAAAATGCAAAAAAAAAATGCAAAAAAAAACACAAAATAAATGCAAAAAAATAAAAAAAATGCAAAAAAAAAAAAAAAAAATGCAAAAAAAATTAAAAAAAAACCACACAAAAAATGCAAAAAAAATTGCA
The DNA here is from genome assembly GCA_023566125.1 of Zingel zingel. Classification (NCBI taxonomy): domain Eukaryota; kingdom Metazoa; phylum Chordata; class Actinopteri; order Perciformes; family Percidae; genus Zingel; species Zingel zingel. The sequence goes on from CM042317.1 coordinate 12,222,947, forward strand.
AAAAAACACATAAAAAAATACAAAAAAAATGCAAAAAAAACCACAAAAAATGCAAAAAAAACCACAAAAAATGCAAAAAAACACGAAATAAATGCAAAAAAATAAACAAAAAAATGCAAAAAAAAAATGCAAAAAAAACACAAAATAAATGCAAAAAAATAAAAAAAAATGCAAAAAAAATAAAAAAAAATTCAAAAAAAATGCAAAAAAAAACACAAAAAAAATGCAAAAAAAAAATGCAAAAAAACACAAAAAAATACAAAAAATAATGCAAAAAAAACACAAAAAAATGCAAAAAAAATGCAAAAAATGCAAAAAAAAAAACACAAAAAATGCAAAAAAAAAACACAAAAAAATGCAAAAAAAACCACAAAAAATGCAAAAAAAACACAAAAAAATGCAAAAAAATGCAAAAAAAACACAAAAAAATGTAAAAAAAAAAAAAAAAAACACAAAAAAATGCAAAAAAAACCATAAAAATGCAAAAAAAACACAAAAAAATACAAAAAAAAAAAAAAAAATGCAAAAAAAAAAGCAAAAAAACCCACAAAAAAAATGCAAAAAAAACCACAAAAAAAATGCAAAAAAAATCAAAAAAAAAATGCAAAAAAAAATGCAAAAAAATGCAAAAAAACAAACAAAAAAATGCAAAAAAAACACAAAAAATGCAAAAAAAAAACACAAAAAAATGCAAAAAAAAAAATGCAAAAAAAATGCAAAAAAACACAAAAAAATGCAAAAAAATGCAAAAAAAAACACAAAAAATGCAAAAAAACACAAAATAAATGCAAAAAAAAAAAATGCAAAAAAAATGCTAAAAAAACACAAAAAAAATTGAAAAAAAACACACTTTTTGTGTGTTTTTTTCAATTTTTTTGTGTTTTTTTTAGCATTTTTTTTGCAAAAAAAAACACAAAATAAATGCAAAAAAAAAAAAAAAATGCAAAAAAAAAATGCAAAAAAAAACACAAAATAAATGCAAAAAAATAAAAAAAAAATGCAAAAAAAATTTAAAAAAACACATAAAAAAATACAAAAAATAATGCAAAAAAAACACAAAAAAATGCAAAAAAAATGCAAAAAATGCAAAAAAAAAAACACAAAAAAAATGCAAAAAAAAACACAAAAAATGCAAAAAAAACCACAAAAAATGCAAAAAACACGAAATAAATGCAAAAAAATAAACAAAAAAATGCAAAAAAAAACACAAAAAAATGCAAAAAAAAAACACAAAAAATGCAAAAAAACACAAAAAAATGCAAAAAAAACAAAAAAAACACAAAAAAATGTAAAAAAAAAAAAAAAAAAACACAAAAAGATGCAAAAAAAACACATAAAAATGCAAAAAAAAACACAAAAAATACAAAAAAAAACAAAAAAATGCAAAAAAATGCAAAAAAACAAACAAAAAAATGCAAAAAAAACACAAAAAATGCAAAAAAAAAACACAAAAAAATGCAAAAAAAAAAATGCAAAAAAAATGCAAAAAAACACAAAAAAATGCAAAAAAATGCAAAAAAAACGCAAAAAATGCAAAAAAACAAAATAAATGCAAAAAATGCAAAAAAAAAAACACAAAAAAAATGCAAAAAAAACACAGAAAATGCAAAAAAAACCACAAAAAAATGCAAAAAACACGAAATAAATGCAAAAAAATAAACAAAAAAATGCAAAAAAAAACACAAAAAAATGCAAAAAAAAACACAAAAAATGCAAAAAAACACAAAAAAATGCAAAAAAAACAAAAAAAACACAAAAAAATGTAAAAAAAAAAAAAAAAAAAACACAAAAAGATGCAAAAAAAACACATAAAAATGCAAAAAAAAACACAAAAAATACAAAAAAAAACAAAAAAATGCAAAAAAATGCAAAAAAACAAACAAAAAAATGCAAAAAAAACACAAAAAATGCAAAAAAAAAAACACAAAAAAATGCAAAAAAAAAAAATGCAAAAAAACACAAAAAAATGCAAAAAAATGCAAAAAAAAAACACAAAAAATGCAAAAAAACACAAAATAAATGCAAAAAAAAAAAAAGCAAAAAAAATGCTAAAAAAAAAACAAAAAATGCAAAAAAAAAACACAAAAAATGCAAAAAAAAAATGCAAAAAAAATGCAAAAAAACACAAAAAAATGCAAAAAAATGCAAAAAAAAAACACAAAAAATGCAAAAAAACAAAATAAATGCAAAAAAAAAAAATGCAAAAAAAATGCTAAAAAAAACACAAAAAAAATTGAAAAAAAACACACTTTTTGTGTGTTTTTTTCAATTTTTTTGTGTTTTTTTTAGCATTTTTTTTGCAAAAAAAAACACAAAATAAATGCAAAAAAAAAAAAAAAAATGCAAAAAAAAATGCAAAAAAAACCACAAAAAAAATGCAAAAAAAAAATGCAAAAAAACACAAAAAAATACAAAAAATAATGCAAAAAAAACACAAAAAAATGCAAAAAAAATGCAAAAAATGCAAAAAAAAAAACACAAAAAATGCAAAAAAAAAACACAAAAAAATGCAAAAAAAACCACAAAAAATGCAAAAAAAATGCAAAAAAATGCAAAAAAATGCAAAAAAAACACAAAAAAATGTAAAAAAAAAAAAAAAAAACACAAAAAAATGCAAAAAAAACCATAAAAATGCAAAAAAAAACACAAAAAAATACAAAAAAAAAAAAAAAAATGCAAAAAAAAAAGCAAAAAAACCCACAAAAAAAATGCAAAAAAAAACACAAAAAAAATGCAAAAAAAATCAAAAAAAAAATGCAAAAAAAAATGCAAAAAAATGCAAAAAAACAAACAAAAAAATGCAAAAAAAACACAAAAAATGCAAAAAAAAAACACAAAAAAATGCAAAAAAAAAAATGCAAAAAAAATGCAAAAAAACACAAAAAAATGCAAAAAAATGCAAAAAAAAACACAAAAAATGCAAAAAAACACAAAATAAATGCAAAAAAAAAAAATGCAAAAAAAATGCTAAAAAAACACAAAAAAAATTGAAAAAAAACACACTTTTTGTGTGTTTTTTTCAATTTTTTTGTGTTTTTTTTAGCATTTTTTTTGCAAAAAAAAACACAAAATAAATGCAAAAAAAAAAAAAAAAATGCAAAAAAAAAATGCAAAAAAAAACACAAAATAAATGCAAAAAAATAAAAAAAAATGCAAAAAAAATTTAAAAAAACACATAAAAAAATACAAAAAATAATGCAAAAAAAACACAAAAAAATGCAAAAAAAATGCAAAAAATGCAAAAAAAAAAACACAAAAAAAATGCAAAAAAAAACACAAAAAATGCAAAAAAAACCACAAAAAATGCAAAAAACACGAAATAAATGCAAAAAAATAAACAAAAAAATGCAAAAAAAAACACAAAAAAATGCAAAAAAAAACACAAAAAATGCAAAAAAACACAAAAAATGCAAAAAAACACAAAATAAATGCAAAAAAAAAAAATGCAAAAAAAATGCTAAAAAAACACAAAAAAAATTGAAAAAAAACACACTTTTTGTGTGTTTTTTTCAATTTTTTTGTGTTTTTTTTAGCATTTTTTTTGCAAAAAAAAACACAAAATAAATGCAAAAAAAAAAAAAAAAATGCAAAAAAAAATGCAAAAAAAAACACAAAATAAATGCAAAAAAATAAAAAAAAATAAAAAAAAAATTTAAAAAAACACAAAAAAATGCAAAAAAAATGCAAAAAATGCAAAAAAAAAAACACAAAAAAATGCAAAAAAAAACACAAAAAATGCAAAAAAAACACAAAAAATGCAAAAAACACGAAATAAATGCAAAAAAATGCAAAAAAAACACAAAATAAATGCAAAAAAAACCCAAAAAAATGCAAAAAAAACACAAAAAATGCAAAAAAAACACAAAAAAATGCAAAAAAAATGCAAAAAATGCAAAAAAAAACACAAAAAATGCAAAAAAAAAAAAAATGAAAAAAAAATGAAAAAAACACAAAAGAATGCAAAAAAAACACACAAAAAATGCAAAAAAAAAAACACAAAAAAATGCAAAAAAAATGCAAAAAAAAATGCAAAAAAAATGCAAAAAAAACACAAAAAAATGCAAAAAAAAACACAAAAAATGCAAAAAAAACACAAAAAATGCAAAAAACACGAAATAAATGCAAAAAAATGCAAAAAAAACACAAAATAAATGCAAAAAAAACCCCAAAAAATGCAAAAAAAACACAAAAAATGCAAAAAAAACACAAAAAAATGCAAAAAAAATGCAAAAAATGCAAAAAAAACACAAAAAATGCAAAAAAAAAAAAAATGAAAAAAACACAAAAGAATGCAAAAAAAACACACAAAAAATGCAAAAAAAAAACACAAAAAAACACAAAAAAATGCAAAAAAAATGCAAAAAAAAACACAAAATAAATGCAAAAAAACCCCCAAAAAAATGCAAAAAAACACAAAAAATGCAAAAAAAAATGCAAAAAATGCAAAAAAAACACAAAAAATGCAAAAAAAAAAAATGCAAAAAAAATGAAAAAAACACAAAAGAATGCAAAAAAAACACACAAAAAAATTCAAAAAAACCACAAAAAAATGAAAAAAAACACAAAAAAATGCAAAAAAAATTGCAAAAAAATGCAAAAAAAAACAAAAAATGCAAAAAAAAACGCAAAGAAATGCAAAAAAATCGCAAAAAAATGAAAAAAAATGCAAAAAAACCACAAAAAATGCAAAAAAAATACGAAATAAATGCAAAAAAACCACAAAAAAAATGCAAAAAAATGCAAAAAAACACATAAAAAAATACAAAAAATAATGCAAAAAAAACACAAAAAAATGCAAAAAAATGCAAAAAATGCAAAAAAAAAACACAAAAAAATGCAAAAAAAAACACAAAAAATGCAAAAAAAAAACACAAAAAATGCAAAAAACACGAAATAAATGCAAAAAAAAAAAAAAAAATGCAAAAAAAAATGCAAAAAAAAAATGCAAAAAAACACAAAAAAATGCAAAAAAAATGCAAAAATTGCAAAAAAAAAAACACAAAAAAATGCAAAAAAAAAAAAAAAAATGCAAAAAAAAAATGCAAAAAAAACACAAAATAAATGCAAAAAAATAAAAAAAAATGCAAAAAAAATAAAAAAAAATGCAAAAAAAATGCAAAAAAAACCACAAAAAAAATGCAAAAAAAAATTGCAAAAAAACACATAAAAAAATACAAAAAATAATGCAAAAAAAACACAAAAAAATGCAAAAAAAATGCAAAAAATGCAAAAAAAAAACACAAAAAATGCAAAAAAAAATGCAAAAAAAAACAAAAAAATGCAAAAAAATGCAAAAAAAAAAAAAAAAATGTAAAAAAAAAAAAAAAAAACACAAAAAAATGCAAAAAAAAACACATAAAAATGCAAAAAAAAACACAAAAAAATACAAAAAAAAAAAAAAAAATGCAAAAAAAAAGCAAAAAAACCCACAAAAAAAATGCAAAAAAAAAAACACAAAAAAAATGCAAAAAAAATCAAAAAAAAAATGCAAAAAAAAATGCAAAAAAATGCAAAAAAACAAACAAAAAAATGCAAAAAAAAACACAAAAAATGCAAAAAAAAAAACACAAAAAAATGCAAAAAAAAAAATGCAAAAAAAATGCATAAAAACACAAAAAAATGCAAAAAAATGCAAAAAAAACACAAAAAATGCAAAAAAACACAAAATAAATGCAAAAAAAAAAAATGCAAAAAAAAATGCTAAAAAAAACACAAAAAAAATTGAAAAAAACACACTTTTTGTGTGTTTTTTTCAATTTTTTTGTGTTTTTTTTAGCATTTTTTTTGCAAAAAAAAACACAAAATAAATGCAAAAAAAAAAAAAAAAATGCAAAAAAAAAATGCAAAAAAAAACACAAAATAAATGCAAAAAAATAAAAAAAATGCAAAAAAAAAAAAAAAAAATGCAAAAAAAATTAAAAAAAAACCACACAAAAAATGCAAAAAAAATGCAAAAAAACACATAAAAAAATACAAAAAAAATGCAAAAAAAACCACAAAAAATGCAAAAAAAACCACAAAAAATGCAAAAAAACACGAAATAAATGCAAAAAAATAAACAAAAAAATGCAAAAAAAAAATGCAAAAAAAACACAAAATAAATGCAAAAAAATAAAAAAAAATGCAAAAAAAATAAAAAAAAATTCAAAAAAAATGCAAAAAAAACCACAAAAAAAATGCAAAAAAAAAATGCAAAAAAACACAAAAAAATACAAAAAATAATGCAAAAAAAACACAAAAAAATGCAAAAAAAATGCAAAAAATGCAAAAAAAAAAAACACAAAAAATGCAAAAAAAAAACACAAAAAAATGCAAAAAAAACCACAAAAAATGCAAAAAAAACACAAAAAAATGCAAAAAAATGCAAAAAAAACACAAAAAAATGTAAAAAAAAAAAAAAAAAACACAAAAAAATGCAAAAAAAACCATAAAAATGCAAAAAAAAACACAAAAAAATACAAAAAAAAAAAAAAAATGCAAAAAAAAAAGCAAAAAAACCCACAAAAAAAATGCAAAAAAAAACACAAAAAAAATGCAAAAAAAATCAAAAAAAAAATGCAAAAAAAAATGCAAAAAAATGCAAAAAAACAAACAAAAAAATGCAAAAAAAACACAAAAAATGCAAAAAAAAAAACACAAAAAAATGCAAAAAAAAAAAATGCAAAAAAAATGCAAAAAAACACAAAAAAATGCAAAAAAATGCAAAAAAAAAACACAAAAAATGCAAAAAAACACAAAATAAATGCAAAAAAAAAAAAATGCAAAAAAAATGCTAAAAAAACACAAAAAAAATTGAAAAAAAACACACTTTTTGTGTGTTTTTTTCAATTTTTTTGTGTTTTTTTTAGCATTTTTTTTGCAAAAAAAAACACAAAATAAATGCAAAAAAATAAAAAAAAATGCAAAAAAAATTAAAAAAAACACATAAAAAAATACAAAAAATAATGCAAAAAAAACACAAAAAAATGCAAAAAAAATGCAAAAAATGCAAAAAAAAAAACACAAAAAAAATGCAAAAAAAACACAGAAAATGCAAAAAAAACCACAAAAAAATGCAAAAAACACGAAATAAATGCAAAAAAATAAACAAAAAAATGCAAAAAAAAACACAAAAAAATGCAAAAAAAAACACAAAAAATGCAAAAAAACACAAAAAAATGCAAAAAAAACAAAAAAAACACAAAAAAATGTAAAAAAAAAAAAAAAAAAAACACAAAAAGATGCAAAAAAAACACATAAAAATGCAAAAAAAAACACAAAAAATACAAAAAAAAACAAAAAAATGCAAAAAAATGCAAAAAAACAAACAAAAAAATGCAAAAAAAACACAAAAAATGCAAAAAAAAAACACAAAAAAATGCAAAAAAAAAAAATGCAAAAAAAATGCAAAAAAACACAAAAAAATGCAAAAAAATGCAAAAAAAAAACACAAAAAATGCAAAAAAACACAAAATAAATGCAAAAAAAAAAAAAGCAAAAAAAATGCTAAAAAAAACACAAAAAATGCAAAAAAAAAACACAAAAAATGCAAAAAAAAAATGCAAAAAAAATGCAAAAAAACACAAAAAAATGCAAAAAAATGCAAAAAAAAAACACAAAAAATGCAAAAAAACAAAATAAATGCAAAAAAAAAAAATGCAAAAAAAATGCTAAAAAAAACACAAAAAAAATTGAAAAAAAACACACTTTTTGTGTGTTGTTTTCAATTTTTTTGTGGTTTTTTTAGCATTTTTTTTGCAAAAAAAAAACACAAAATAAATGCAAAAAAAAAAAAAAAAATGCAAAAAAAAAACACAAAAAATGCAAAAAACACGAAATAAATGCAAAAAAAAAAAAAAAAATGCAAAAAAAAATGCAAAAAAAAAATGCAAAAAAACACAAAAAAATGCAAAAAAAATGCAAAAATTGCAAAAAAAAAAACACAAAAAAATGCAAAAAAAAAAAAAAATGCAAAAAAAAAATGCAAAAAAAACACAAAATAAATGCAAAAAAATAAAAAAAAATGCAAAAAAAATAAAAAAAAATGCAAAAAAAATGCAAAAAAAACCACAAAAAAAATGCAAAAAAAAATTGCAAAAAAACACATAAAAAAATACAAAAAATAATGCAAAAAAAACACAAAAAAATGCAAAAAAAATGCAAAAAATGCAAAAAAAAAACACAAAAAATGCAAAAAAAAATGCAAAAAAAAACAAAAAAATGCAAAAAAATGCAAAAAAAAAAAAAAAAATGTAAAAAAAAAAAAAAAAAACACAAAAAAATGCAAAAAAAAACACATAAAAATGCAAAAAAAAACACAAAAAAATACAAAAAAAAAAAAAAAAATGCAAAAAAAAAGCAAAAAAACCCACAAAAAAAATGCAAAAAAAAAAACACAAAAAAAATGCAAAAAAAATCAAAAAAAAAATGCAAAAAAAAATGCAAAAAAATGCAAAAAAACAAACAAAAAAATGCAAAAAAAAACACAAAAAATGCAAAAAAAAAAACACAAAAAAATGCAAAAAAAAAAATGCAAAAAAAATGCAAAAAAACACAAAAAAATGCAAAAAAATGCAAAAAAAACACAAAAAATGCAAAAAAACACAAAATAAATGCAAAAAAAAAAAATGCAAAAAAAAATGCTAAAAAAAACACAAAAAAAATTGAAAAAAACACACTTTTTGTGTGTTTTTTTCAATTTTTTTGTGTTTTTTTTAGCATTTTTTTTGCAAAAAAAAACACAAAATAAATGCAAAAAAAAAAAAAAAAATGCAAAAAAAAAATGCAAAAAAAAACACAAAATAAATGCAAAAAAATAAAAAAAATGCAAAAAAAAAAAAAAAAAATGCAAAAAAAATTAAAAAAAAACCACACAAAAAATGCAAAAAAAATGCAAAAAAACACATAAAAAAATACAAAAAAAATGCAAAAAAAACCACAAAAAATGCAAAAAAAACCACAAAAAATGCAAAAAAACACGAAATAAATGCAAAAAAATAAACAAAAAAATGCAAAAAAAAAATGCAAAAAAAACACAAAATAAATGCAAAAAAATAAAAAAAAATGCAAAAAAAATAAAAAAAAATTCAAAAAAAATGCAAAAAAAACCACAAAAAAAATGCAAAAAAAAAATGCAAAAAACACAAAAAAATACAAAAAATAATGCAAAAAAAACACAAAAAAATGCAAAAAAAATGCAAAAAATGCAAAAAAAAAAACACAAAAAATGCAAAAAAAAAACACAAAAAAATGCAAAAAAAACCACAAAAAATGCAAAAAAAACACAAAAAAATGCAAAAAAATGCAAAAAAAACACAAAAAAATGTAAAAAAAAAAAAAAAAAACACAAAAAAATGCAAAAAAAACCATAAAAATGCAAAAAAAAACACAAAAAAATACAAAAAAAAAAAAAAAATGCAAAAAAAAAAGCAAAAAAACCCACAAAAAAAATGCAAAAAAAAACACAAAAAAAATGCAAAAAAAATCAAAAAAAAAATGCAAAAAAAAATGCAAAAAAATGCAAAAAAACAAACAAAAAAATGCAAAAAAAACACAAAAAATGCAAAAAAAAAACACAAAAAAATGCAAAAAAAAAAATGCAAAAAAAATGCAAAAAAACACAAAAAAATGCAAAAAAATGCAAAAAAAAAAACACAAAAAATGCAAAAAAACACAAAATAAATGCAAAAAAAAAAAATGCAAAAAAAATGCTAAAAAAACACAAAAAAAATTGAAAAAAAAACACACTTTTTGTGTGTTTTTTTCAATTTTTTTGTGTTTTTTTTAGCATTTTTTTTGCAAAAAAAAACACAAAATAAATGCAAAAAAATAAAAAAAAATGCAAAAAAAATTAAAAAAAACACATAAAAAAATACAAAAAATAATGCAAAAAAAACACAAAAAAATGCAAAAAAAATGCAAAAAATGCAAAAAAAAAAACACAAAAAAAATGCAAAAAAAACACAGAAAATGCAAAAAAAACCACAAAAAAATGCAAAAAACACGAAATAAATGCAAAAAAATAAACAAAAAAATGCAAAAAAAAACACAAAAAAATGCAAAAAAAAACACAAAAAATGCAAAAAAACACAAAAAAATGCAAAAAAAACAAAAAAAACACAAAAAAATGTAAAAAAAAAAAAAAAAAAAACACAAAAAGATGCAAAAAAAACACATAAAAATGCAAAAAAAAACACAAAAAATACAAAAAAAAACAAAAAAATGCAAAAAAATGCAAAAAAACAAACAAAAAAATGCAAAAAAAACACAAAAAATGCAAAAAAAAAACACAAAAAAATGCAAAAAAAAAAAATGCAAAAAAAATGCAAAAAAACACAAAAAAATGCAAAAAAATGCAAAAAAAAAACACAAAAAATGCAAAAAAACACAAAATAAATGCAAAAAAAAAAAAAGCAAAAAAAATGCTAAAAAAAACAAAAAATGCAAAAAAAAAACACAAAAAATGCAAAAAAAAAATGCAAAAAAAATGCAAAAAAACACAAAAAAATGCAAAAAAATGCAAAAAAAAAACACAAAAAATGCAAAAAAACAAAATAAATGCAAAAAAAAAAAATGCAAAAAAAATGCTAAAAAAAACACAAAAAAAATTGAAAAAAAACACACTTTTTGTGTGTTTTTTTCAATTTTTTTGTGTTTTTTTTAGCATTTTTTTTGCAAAAAAAAACACAAAATAAATGCAAAAAAAAAAAAAAAAATGCAAAAAAAAATGCAAAAAAACCCACAAAAAAAATGCAAAAAAAAAATGCAAAAAAACACAAAAAAATACAAAAAATAATGCAAAAAAAACACAAAAAAATGCAAAAAAAATGCAAAAAATGCAAAAAAAAAAACACAAAAAATGCAAAAAAAAAACACAAAAAAAAGCAAAAAAAACCACAAAAAATGCAAAAAAAACACAAAAAAATGCAAAAAAATGCAAAAAAAAACACAAAAAAATGTAAAAAAAAAAAAAAAAAACACAAAAAAATGCAAAAAAAACCATAAAAATGCAAAAAAAAACACAAAAAAATACAAAAAAAAAAAAAAAAATGCAAAAAAAAAAGCAAAAAAACCCACAAAAAAAATGCAAAAAAAACACAAAAAAAATGCAAAAAAAATCAAAAAAAAAATGCAAAAAAAAATGCAAAAAAATGCAAAAAAACAAACAAAAAAATGCAAAAAAAACACAAAAAAATGCAAAAAAAAAAATGCAAAAAAAATGCAAAAAAACACAAAAAAATGCAAAAAAATGCAAAAAAAAACACAAAAAATGCAAAAAAACACAAAATAAATGCAAAAAAAAAAAATGCAAAAAAAATGCTAAAAAAACACAAAAAAAATTGAAAAAAAACACTTTTTGTGTGTTTTTTTCAATTTTTTTGTGTTTTTTTTAGCATTTTTTTTGCAAAAAAAAACACAAAATAAATGCAAAAAAAAAAAAAAAAATGCAAAAAAAAAATGCAAAAAAAAACACAAAATAAATGCAAAAAAATAAAAAAAAATGCAAAAAAAATTTAAAAAAACACATAAAAAAATACAAAAAATAATGCAAAAAAAACACAAAAAAATGCAAAAAAAATGCAAAAAATGCAAAAAAAAAAACACAAAAAAAATGCAAAAAAAAACACAAAAAATGCAAAAAAAACCACAAAAAATGCAAAAAACACGAAATAAATGCAAAAAAATAAACAAAAAAATGCAAAAAAAAACACAAAAAAATGCAAAAAAAAACACAAAAAATGCAAAAAAACACAAAAAATGCAAAAAAACACAAAATAAATGCAAAAAAAAAAAATGCAAAAAAAATGCTAAAAAAACACAAAAAAAATTGAAAAAAAACACACTTTTTGTGTGTTTTTTTCAATTTTTTTGTGTTTTTTTTAGCATTTTTTTTGCAAAAAAAAACACAAAATAAATGCAAAAAAAAAAAAAAAAATGCAAAAAAAAAATGCAAAAAAAAACACAAAATAAATGCAAAAAAATAAAAAAAAATAAAAAAAAAATTTAAAAAAACACATAAAAAAATACAAAAAATAATGCAAAAAAAACACAAAAAATTGCAAAAAAAATGCAAAAAATGCAAAAAAAAAAACACAAAAAAATGCAAAAAAAAACACAAAAAATGCAAAAAAAACACAAAAAATGCAAAAAACACGAAATAAATGCAAAAAAATGCAAAAAAAACACAAAATAAATGCAAAAAAAACCCAAAAAAATGCAAAAAAAACACAAAAAATGCAAAAAAAACACAAAAAAATGCAAAAAAAATGCAAAAAATGCAAAAAAAACACAAAAAATGCAAAAAAAAAAAAAATGAAAAAAAAATGAAAAAAACACAAAAGAATGCAAAAAAAACACACAAAAAATGCAAAAAAAAACACAAAAAAATGCAAAAAAAATGCAAAAAAAAATGCAAAAAAAATGCAAAAAAAACACAAAAAAATGCAAAAAAAAACACAAAAAATGCAAAAAAAACACAAAAAATGCAAAAAACACGAAATAAATGCAAAAAAATGCAAAAAAAACACAAAATAAATGCAAAAAAAACCCCAAAAAATGCAAAAAAAACACAAAAAATGCAAAAAAAACACAAAAAAATGCAAAAAAAATGCAAAAAATGCAAAAAAAACACAAAAAATGCAAAAAAAAAAAAAATGAAAAAAAAATGAAAAAAACACAAAAGAATGCAAAAAAAACACACAAAAAATGCAAAAAAAAAACACAAAAAAACACAAAAAAATGCAAAAAAAATGCAAAAAAAAACACAAAATAAATGCAAAAAAAACCCCAAAAAAATGCAAAAAAAACACAAAAAATGCAAAAAAAAATGCAAAAAATGCAAAAAAAACACAAAAAATGCAAAAAAAAAAATGCAAAAAAAATGAAAAAAACACAAAAGAATGCAAAAAAAACACACAAAAAAATGCAAAAAAACCACAAAAAAATGAAAAAAAACACAAAAAAATGCAAAAAAAATTGCAAAAAAATGCAAAAAAAAACAAAAAATGCAAAAAAAAACGCAAAGAAATGCAAAAAAATCGCAAAAAAATGAAAAAAAATGCAAAAAAACCACAAAAAATGCAAAAAAAATACGAAATAAATGCAAAAAAACCACAAAAAAAATGCAAAAAAATGCAAAAAAACACATAAAAAAATACAAAAAATAATGCAAAAAAAACACAAAAAAATGCAAAAAAATGCAAAAAATGCAAAAAAAAAAACACAAAAAAATGCAAAAAAAAACACAAAAAATGCAAAAAAAAAAACACAAAAAATGCAAAAAACACGAAATAAATGCAAAAAAAAAAAAAAAAATGCAAAAAAAAATGCAAAAAAAAAATGCAAAAAAACACAAAAAAATGCAAAAAAAATGCAAAAATTGCAAAAAAAAAAAACACAAAAAAATGCAAAAAAAAAAAAAAAATGCAAAAAAAAAATGCAAAAAAAACACAAAATAAATGCAAAAAAATAAAAAAAAATGCAAAAAAAATAAAAAAAAATGCAAAAAAAATGCAAAAAAAACCACAAAAAAAATGCAAAAAAAAATTGCAAAAAAACACATAAAAAAATACAAAAAATAATGCAAAAAAAACACAAAAAAATGCAAAAAAAATGCAAAAAATGCAAAAAAAAAACACAAAAAATGCAAAAAAAAATGCAAAAAAAAACAAAAAAATGCAAAAAAATGCAAAAAAAAAAAAAAAAATGTAAAAAAAAAAAAAAAAAACACAAAAAAATGCAAAAAAAAACACATAAAAATGCAAAAAAAAACACAAAAAAATACAAAAAAAAAAAAAAAAATGCAAAAAAAAAGCAAAAAAACCCACAAAAAAAATGCAAAAAAAAAAACACAAAAAAAATGCAAAAAAAATCAAAAAAAAAATGCAAAAAAAAATGCAAAAAAATGCAAAAAAACAAACAAAAAAATGCAAAAAAAAACACAAAAAATGCAAAAAAAAAAACACAAAAAAATGCAAAAAAAAAAATGCAAAAAAAATGCAAAAAAATGCAAAAAAAAACACAAAAAATGCAAAAAAACACAAAATAAATGCAAAAAAAAAAAATGCAAAAAAAAATGCTAAAAAAAACACAAAAAAATTGAAAAAAACACACTTTTTGTGTGTTTTTTTCAATTTTTTTGTGTTTTTTTTAGCATTTTTTTTGCAAAAAAAAACACAAAATAAATGCAAAAAAAAAAAAAAAAATGCAAAAAAAAAATGCAAAAAAAAACACAAAATAAATGCAAAAAAATAAAAAAAATGCAAAAAAAAAAAAAAAAAATGCAAAAAAAATTAAAAAAAAACCACACAAAAAATGCAAAAAAAATTGCAAAAAAACACATAAAAAAATACAAAAAATAATGCAAAAAAAACACAAAAAAATGCAAAAAAAATGCAAAAAATGCAAAAAAAAAAAACACAAAAAAATGCAAAAAAAAAAAAAAAATGCAAAAAAAAAATGCAAAAAAAACACAAAATAAATGCAAAAAAATAAAAAAAAATGCAAAAAAAATAAAAAAAAATGCAAAAAAAATGCAAAAAAAACCACAAAAAAAATGCAAAAAAAAATTGCAAAAAAACACATAAAAAAATACAAAAAATAATGCAAAAAAAACACAAAAAAATGCAAAAAAAATGCAAAAAATGCAAAAAAAAAACACAAAAAATGCAAAAAAAAATGCAAAAAAAAACAAAAAAATGCAAAAAAATGCAAAAAAAAAAAAAAAAATGTAAAAAAAAAAAAAAAAAACACAAAAAAATGCAAAAAAAAACACATAAAAATGCAAAAAAAAAAAAAAAAAATACAAAAAAAAAAAAAAAAATGCAAAAAAAAAGCAAAAAAACCCACAAAAAAAATGCAAAAAAAAAAACACAAAAAAAATGCAAAAAAAATCAAAAAAAAAATGCAAAAAAAAATGCAAAAAAATGCAAAAAAACAAACAAAAAAATGCAAAAAAAAACACAAAAAATGCAAAAAAAAAAACACAAAAAAATGCAAAAAAAAAAATGCAAAAAAAATGCAAAAAAATGCAAAAAAAAACACAAAAAATGCAAAAAAACACAAAATAAATGCAAAAAAAAAAAATGCAAAAAAAAATGCTAAAAAAAACACAAAAAAATTGAAAAAAACACACTTTTTGTGTGTTTTTTTCAATTTTTTTGTGTTTTTTTTAGCATTTTTTTTGCAAAAAAAAACACAAAATAAATGCAAAAAAAAAAAAAAAAATGCAAAAAAAAAATGCAAAAAAAAACACAAAATAAATGCAAAAAAATAAAAAAAATGCAAAAAAAAAAAAAAAAAATGCAAAAAAAATTAAAAAAAAACCACACAAAAAATGCAAAAAAAATTGCAAAAAAACACATAAAAAAATACAAAAAAAATGCAAAAAAAAACACAAAAAATGCAAAAAAAACCACAAAAAATGCAAAAAAACACGAAATAAATGCAAAAAAATAAACAAAAAAATGCAAAAAAAAAATGCAAAAAAAACACAAAATAAATGCAAAAAAATAAAAAAAAATGCAAAAAAAATAAAAAAAAATTCAAAAAAAATGCAAAAAAAACCACAAAAAAAATGCAAAAAAAAAATGCAAAAAAACACAAAAAAATACAAAAAATAATGCAAAAAAAACACAAAAAAATGCAAAAAAAATGCAAAAAATGCAAAAAAAAAAACACAAAAAATGCAAAAAAAAAACACAAAAAAATGCAAAAAAAACCACAAAAAATGCAAAAAAAAACACAAAAAAATGCAAAAAAATGCAAAAAAAACACAAAAAAATGTAAAAAAAAAAAAAAAAAACACAAAAAAATGCAAAAAAAACCATAAAAATGCAAAAAAAACACAAAAAAATACAAAAAAAAAAAAAAAAATGCAAAAAAAAAAGCAAAAAAACCCACAAAAAAAATGCAAAAAAAACCACAAAAAAAATGCAAAAAAAATCAAAAAAAAAATGCAAAAAAAAATGCAAAAAAATGCAAAAAAACAAACAAAAAAATGCAAAAAAAACACAAAAAATGCAAAAAAAAAACACAAAAAAATGCAAAAAAAAAAATGCAAAAAAAATGCAAAAAAACACAAAAAAATGCAAAAAAATGCAAAAAAAAACACAAAAAATGCAAAAAAACACAAAATAAATGCAAAAAAAAAATGCAAAAAAAATGCTAAAAAAACACAAAAAAAATTGAAAAAAAACACACTTTTTGTGTGTTTTTTTCAATTTTTTTGTGTTTTTTTTAGCATTTTTTTTGCAAAAAAAAACACAAAATAAATGCAAAAAAAAAAAAAAAATGCAAAAAAAAAATGCAAAAAAAAACACAAAATAAATGCAAAAAAATAAAAAAAAAATGCAAAAAAAATGCAAAAAAAACACATAAAAAAATACAAAAAATAATGCAAAAAAAACACAAAAAAATGCAAAAAAAATGCAAAAAATGCAAAAAAAAAACCACAAAAAAAATGCAAAAAAAAACACAAAAAATGCAAAAAAAACCACAAAAAATGCAAAAAACACGAAATAAATGCAAAAAAATAAACAAAAAAATGCAAAAAAAAACACAAAAAAATGCAAAAAAAAACACAAAAAATGCAAAAAAACACAAAAAAATGCAAAAAAAACAAAAAAAACACAAAAAAATGTAAAAAAAAAAAAAAAAAAACACAAAAAGATGCAAAAAAAACACATAAAAATGCAAAAAAAAACACAAAAAATACAAAAAAAAAAAAAAAAATGCAAAAAAATGCAAAAAAACAAACAAAAAAATGCAAAAAAAACACAAAAAATGCAAAAAAAAAACACAAAAAAATGCAAAAAAAAAAATGCAAAAAAAATGCAAAAAAACACAAAAAAATGCAAAAAAATGCAAAAAAAACGCAAAAAATGCAAAAAAACAAAATAAATGCAAAAAAAAAAAATGCAAAAAAAATGCTAAAAAAAACACAAAAAAATTGAAAAAAAACACACTTTTTGTGTGTTTTTTTCAATTTTTTTGTGTTTTTTTTAGCATTTTTTTTGCAAAAAAAAACACAAAATAAATGCAAAAAAAAAAAAAAAAATGCAAAAAAAAATGCAAAAAAAAACACAAAATAAATGCAAAAAAATAAAAAAAAATGCAAAAAAAATTAAAAAAAACACATAAAAAAATACAAAAAATAATGCAAAAAAAACACAAAAAAATGCAAAAAAAATGCAAAAAATGCAAAAAAAAAAACACAAAAAAAATGCAAAAAAAACACAGAAAATGCAAAAAAAACCACAAAAAAATGCAAAAAACACGAAATAAATGCAAAAAAATAAACAAAAAAATGCAAAAAAAAACACAAAAAAATGCAAAAAAAAAACACAAAAAATGCAAAAAAACACAAAAAAATGCAAAAAAAACAAAAAAAACACAAAAAAATGTAAAAAAAAAAAAAAAAAAAACACAAAAAGATGCAAAAAAAACACATAAAAATGCAAAAAAAAACACAAAAAATACAAAAAAAAACAAAAAAATGCAAAAAAATGCAAAAAAACAAACAAAAAAATGCAAAAAAAACACAAAAAATGCAAAAAAAAAACACAAAAAAATGCAAAAAAAAAAAATGCAAAAAAACACAAAAAAATGCAAAAAAATGCAAAAAAAAACACAAAAAATGCAAAAAAACACAAAATAAATGCAAAAAAAAAAAAAGCAAAAAAAATGCTAAAAAAAACACAAAAAATGCAAAAAAAAAACACAAAAAATGCAAAAAAAAAATGCAAAAAAAATGCAAAAAAACACAAAAAAATGCAAAAAAATGCAAAAAAAAAACACAAAAAATGCAAAAAAACAAAATAAATGCAAAAAAAAAAAATGCAAAAAAAATGCTAAAAAAAACACAAAAAAAATTGAAAAAAAACACACTTTTTGTGTGTTTTTTTCAATTTTTTTGTGTTTTTTTTAGCATTTTTTTTGCAAAAAAAAACACAAAATAAATGCAAAAAAAAAAAAAAAAATGCAAAAAAAAATGCAAAAAAAACCACAAAAAAAATGCAAAAAAAAAATGCAAAAAAACACAAAAAAATACAAAAAATAATGCAAAAAAAACACAAAAAAATGCAAAAAAAATGCAAAAAATGCAAAAAAAAAAACACAAAAAATGCAAAAAAAAAACACAAAAAAATGCAAAAAAAACCACAAAAAATGCAAAAAAAACACAAAAAAATGCAAAAAAATGCAAAAAAAACACAAAAAAATGTAAAAAAAAAAAAAAAAAACACAAAAAAATGCAAAAAAAACCATAAAAATGCAAAAAAAAACACAAAAAAATACAAAAAAAAAAAAAAAAATGCAAAAAAAAAAGCAAAAAAACCCACAAAAAAAATGCAAAAAAAAACACAAAAAAAATGCAAAAAAAATCAAAAAAAAAATGCAAAAAAAAATGCAAAAAAATGCAAAAAAACAAACAAAAAAATGCAAAAAAAACACAAAAAATGCAAAAAAAAAACACAAAAAAATGCAAAAAAAAAAATGCAAAAAAAATGCAAAAAAACACAAAAAAATGCAAAAAAATGCAAAAAAAAACACAAAAAATGCAAAAAAACACAAAATAAATGCAAAAAAAAAAATGCAAAAAAAATGCTAAAAAAACACAAAAAAAATTGAAAAAAAACACACTTTTTGTGTGTTTTTTTCAATTTTTTTGTGTTTTTTTTAGCATTTTTTTTGCAAAAAAAAACACAAAATAAATGCAAAAAAAAAAAAAAAAATGCAAAAAAAAAATGCAAAAAAAAACACAAAATAAATGCAAAAAAATAAAAAAAAATGCAAAAAAAATTTAAAAAAACACATAAAAAAATACAAAAAATAATGCAAAAAAAACACAAAAAAATGCAAAAAAAATGCAAAAAATGCAAAAAAAAAAACACAAAAAAAATGCAAAAAAAAACACAAAAAATGCAAAAAAAACCACAAAAAATGCAAAAAACACGAAATAAATGCAAAAAAATAAACAAAAAAATGCAAAAAAAAACACAAAAAAATGCAAAAAAAACCACAAAAAATGCAAAAAAACACAAAAAATGCAAAAAAACACAAAATAAATGCAAAAAAAAAAAATGCAAAAAAAATGCTAAAAAAACACAAAAAAAATTGAAAAAAAACACACTTTTTGTGTGTTTTTTTCAATTTTTTTGTGTTTTTTTTAGCATTTTTTTTGCAAAAAAAAACACAAAATAAATGCAAAAAAAAAAAAAAAAATGCAAAAAAAAAATGCAAAAAAAAACACAAAATAAATGCAAAAAAATAAAAAAAAATAAAAAAAAAATTTAAAAAAACACATAAAAAAATACAAAAAATAATGCAAAAAAAACACAAAAAAATGCAAAAAAAATGCAAAAAATGCAAAAAAAAAAACACAAAAAAATGCAAAAAAAAACACAAAAAATGCAAAAAAAACACAAAAAATGCAAAAAACACGAAATAAATGCAAAAAAATGCAAAAAAAACACAAAATAAATGCAAAAAAAAACCCAAAAAAATGCAAAAAAAACACAAAAAATGCAAAAAAAACACAAAAAAATGCAAAAAAAATGCAAAAAATGCAAAAAAAAACACAAAAAATGCAAAAAAAAAAAAAATGAAAAAAAAATGAAAAAAACACAAAAGAATGCAAAAAAAACACACAAAAAATGCAAAAAAAAAAACACAAAAAAATGCAAAAAAAATGCAAAAAAAAATGCAAAAAAAATGCAAAAAAAACACAAAAAAATGCAAAAAAAAACACAAAAAATGCAAAAAAAACACAAAAAATGCAAAAAACACGAAATAAATGCAAAAAAATGCAAAAAAAACACAAAATAAATGCAAAAAAAACCCCAAAAAATGCAAAAAAAACACAAAAAATGCAAAAAAAACACAAAAAAATGCAAAAAAAATGCAAAAAATGCAAAAAAAACACAAAAAATGCAAAAAAAAAAAAAATGAAAAAAAAATGAAAAAAACACAAAAGAATGCAAAAAAAACACACAAAAAATGCAAAAAAAAAACACAAAAAAACACAAAAAAATGCAAAAAAAATGCAAAAAAAAACACAAAATAAATGCAAAAAAAACCCCAAAAAAATGCAAAAAAACACAAAAAATGCAAAAAAAAATGCAAAAAATGCAAAAAAAACACAAAAAATGCAAAAAAAAAAATGCAAAAAAAATGAAAAAAACACAAAAGAATGCAAAAAAAACACACAAAAAAATTCAAAAAAACCACAAAAAAATGAAAAAAAACACAAAAAAATGCAAAAAAAATTGCAAAAAAATGCAAAAAAAAACAAAAAATGCAAAAAAAAACGCAAAGAAATGCAAAAAAATCGCAAAAAAATGAAAAAAAATGCAAAAAAACCACAAAAAATGCAAAAAAAATACGAAATAAATGCAAAAAAACCACAAAAAAAATGCAAAAAAATGCAAAAAAACACATAAAAAAATACAAAAAATAATGCAAAAAAAACACAAAAAAATGCAAAAAAATGCAAAAAATGCAAAAAAAAAAACACAAAAAAATGCAAAAAAAAACACAAAAAATGCAAAAAAAAAACACAAAAAATGCAAAAAACACGAAATAAATGCAAAAAAAAAAAAAAAAATGCAAAAAAAAATGCAAAAAAAAAATGCAAAAAAACACAAAAAAATGCAAAAAAAATGCAAAAATTGCAAAAAAAAAAACACAAAAAAATGCAAAAAAAAAAAAAAAATGCAAAAAAAAAATGCAAAAAAAACACAAAATAAATGCAAAAAAATAAAAAAAAATGCAAAAAAAATAAAAAAAAATGCAAAAAAAATGCAAAAAAAACCACAAAAAAAATGCAAAAAAAAATTGCAAAAAAACACATAAAAAAATACAAAAAATAATGCAAAAAAAACACAAAAAAATGCAAAAAAAATGCAAAAAATGCAAAAAAAAAACACAAAAAATGCAAAAAAAAATGCAAAAAAAAACAAAAAAATGCAAAAAAATGCAAAAAAAAAAAAAAAATGTAAAAAAAAAAAAAAAAAAACACAAAAAAATGCAAAAAAAAACACATAAAAATGCAAAAAAAAACACAAAAAAATACAAAAAAAAAAAAAAAAATGCAAAAAAAAAGCAAAAAAACCCACAAAAAAAATGCAAAAAAAAAAACACAAAAAAAATGCAAAAAAAATCAAAAAAAAAATGCAAAAAAAAATGCAAAAAAATGCAAAAAAACAAACAAAAAAATGCAAAAAAAAACACAAAAAATGCAAAAAAAAAAACACAAAAAAATGCAAAAAAAAAAATGCAAAAAAAATGCAAAAAAACACAAAAAAATGCAAAAAAATGCAAAAAAAACACAAAAAATGCAAAAAAACACAAAATAAATGCAAAAAAAAAAAATGCAAAAAAAAATGCTAAAAAAAACACAAAAAAAATTGAAAAAAACACACTTTTTGTGTGTTTTTTTCAATTTTTTTGTGTTTTTTTTAGCATTTTTTTTGCAAAAAAAAACACAAAATAAATGCAAAAAAAAAAAAAAAAATGCAAAAAAAAAATGCAAAAAAAAACACAAAATAAATGCAAAAAAATAAAAAAAATGCAAAAAAAAAAAAAAAAAATGCAAAAAAAATTAAAAAAAAACCACACAAAAAATGCAAAAAAAAATGCAAAAAAACACATAAAAAAATACAAAAAAAATGCAAAAAAAACCACAAAAAATGCAAAAAAAACCACAAAAAATGCAAAAAAACACGAAATAAATGCAAAAAAATAAACAAAAAAATGCAAAAAAAAAATGCAAAAAAAACACAAAATAAATGCAAAAAAATAAAAAAAAATGCAAAAAAAATAAAAAAAAATTCAAAAAAAATGCAAAAAAAACCACAAAAAAAATGCAAAAAAAAAATGCAAAAAAACACAAAAAAATACAAAAAATAATGCAAAAAAAACACAAAAAAATGCAAAAAAAATGCAAAAAATGCAAAAAAAAAAACACAAAAAATGCAAAAAAAAAACACAAAAAAATGCAAAAAAAACCACAAAAAATGCAAAAAAAACACAAAAAAATGCAAAAAAATGCAAAAAAAACACAAAAAAATGTAAAAAAAAAAAAAAAAAACACAAAAAAATGCAAAAAAAACCATAAAAATGCAAAAAAAAACACAAAAAAATACAAAAAAAAAAAAAAAATGCAAAAAAAAAAGCAAAAAAACCCACAAAAAAAATGCAAAAAAAAACACAAAAAAAATGCAAAAAAAATCAAAAAAAAAATGCAAAAAAAAATGCAAAAAAATGCAAAAAAACAAACAAAAAAATGCAAAAAAAACACAAAAAATGCAAAAAAAAAAACACAAAAAAATGCAAAAAAAAAAAAATGCAAAAAAAATGCAAAAAAACACAAAAAAATGCAAAAAAAAAACACAAAAAATGCAAAAAAACACAAAATAAATGCAAAAAAAAAAAATGCAAAAAAAATGCTAAAAAAACACAAAAAAAATTGAAAAAAAACACACTTTTTGTGTGTTTTTTTCAATTTTTTTGTGTTTTTTTTAGCATTTTTTTTGCAAAAAAAAACACAAAATAAATGCAAAAAAATAAAAAAAAATGCAAAAAAAATTAAAAAAAACACATAAAAAAATACAAAAAATAATGCAAAAAAAACACAAAAAAATGCAAAAAAAATGCAAAAAATGCAAAAAAAAAAACACAAAAAAAATGCAAAAAAAACACAGAAAATGCAAAAAAAACCACAAAAAAATGCAAAAAACACGAAATAAATGCAAAAAAATAAACAAAAAAATGCAAAAAAAAACACAAAAAAATGCAAAAAAAAACACAAAAAATGCAAAAAAACACAAAAAAATGCAAAAAAAACAAAAAAAACACAAAAAAATGTAAAAAAAAAAAAAAAAAAAACACAAAAAGATGCAAAAAAAACACATAAAAATGCAAAAAAAAACACAAAAAATACAAAAAAAAACAAAAAAATGCAAAAAAATGCAAAAAAACAAACAAAAAAATGCAAAAAAAACACAAAAAATGCAAAAAAAAAACACAAAAAAATGCAAAAAAAAAAAATGCAAAAAAAATGCAAAAAAACACAAAAAAATGCAAAAAAATGCAAAAAAAAAACACAAAAAATGCAAAAAAACACAAAATAAATGCAAAAAAAAAAAAAGCAAAAAAAATGCTAAAAAAAACACAAAAAATGCAAAAAAAAAACACAAAAAATGCAAAAAAAAAATGCAAAAAAAATGCAAAAAAACACAAAAAAATGCAAAAAAATGCAAAAAAAAACACAAAAAATGCAAAAAAACAAAATAAATGCAAAAAAAAAAAATGCAAAAAAAATGCTAAAAAAAACACAAAAAAAATTGAAAAAAAACACACTTTTTGTGTGTTTTTTTCAATTTTTTTGTGTTTTTTTTAGCATTTTTTTTGCAAAAAAAAACACAAAATAAATGCAAAAAAAAAAAAAAAAATGCAAAAAAAAATGCAAAAAAAACCACAAAAAAAATGCAAAAAAAAAATGCAAAAAAACACAAAAAAATACAAAAAATAATGCAAAAAAAACACAAAAAAATGCAAAAAAAATGCAAAAAATGCAAAAAAAAAAACACAAAAAATGCAAAAAAAAAACACAAAAAAATGCAAAAAAAACCACAAAAAATGCAAAAAAAACACAAAAAAATGCAAAAAAATGCAAAAAAAACACAAAAAAATGTAAAAAAAAAAAAAAAAAACACAAAAAAATGCAAAAAAAACCATAAAAATGCAAAAAAAAACACAAAAAAATACAAAAAAAAAAAAAAAAATGCAAAAAAAAAAGCAAAAAAACCCACAAAAAAAATGCAAAAAAAAACACAAAAAAAATGCAAAAAAAATCAAAAAAAAAATGCAAAAAAAAATGCAAAAAAATGCAAAAAAACAAACAAAAAAATGCAAAAAAAACACAAAAAATGCAAAAAAAAAACACAAAAAAATGCAAAAAAAAAAATGCAAAAAAAATGCAAAAAAACACAAAAAAATGCAAAAAAATGCAAAAAAAAACACAAAAAATGCAAAAAAACACAAAATAAATGCAAAAAAAAAAAATGCAAAAAAAATGCTAAAAAAACACAAAAAAAATTGAAAAAAAACACTTTTTGTGTGTTTTTTTCAATTTTTTTGTGTTTTTTTTAGCATTTTTTTGCAAAAAAAAACACAAAATAAATGCAAAAAAAAAAAAAAAAATGCAAAAAAAAAATGCAAAAAAAAACACAAAATAAATGCAAAAAAATAAAAAAAAATGCAAAAAAAATTTAAAAAAACACATAAAAAAATACAAAAAATAATGCAAAAAAAACACAAAAAAATGCAAAAAAAATGCAAAAAATGCAAAAAAAAAAACACAAAAAAAATGCAAAAAAAAACACAAAAAATGCAAAAAAAACCACAAAAAATGCAAAAAACACGAAATAAATGCAAAAAAATAAACAAAAAAATGCAAAAAAAAACACAAAAAAATGCAAAAAAAAACACAAAAAATGCAAAAAAACACAAAAAATGCAAAAAAACACAAAATAAATGCAAAAAAAAAAAATGCAAAAAAAATGCTAAAAAAACACAAAAAAAATTGAAAAAAAACACACTTTTTGTGTGTTTTTTTCAATTTTTTTGTGTTTTTTTTAGCATTTTTTTTGCAAAAAAAAACACAAAATAAATGCAAAAAAAAAAAAAAAAATGCAAAAAAAAAATGCAAAAAAAAACACAAAATAAATGCAAAAAAATAAAAAAAAATAAAAAAAAAATTTAAAAAAACACATAAAAAAATACAAAAAATAATGCAAAAAAAACACAAAAAATTGCAAAAAAAATGCAAAAAATGCAAAAAAAAAAACACAAAAAAATGCAAAAAAAACACAAAAAATGCAAAAAAAACACAAAAAATGCAAAAAACACGAAATAAATGCAAAAAAATGCAAAAAAACACAAAAAAATGCAAAAAAATGCAAAAAAAACACAAAAAATGCAAAAAAACACAAAATAAATGCAAAAAAAAAAAATGCAAAAAAAAATGCAAAAAAATGCAAAAAAACAAACAAAAAAATGCAAAAAAAAACACAAAAAATGCAAAAAAAAAAACACAAAAAAATGCAAAAAAAAAAATGCAAAAAAAATGCAAAAAAACACAAAAAAATGCAAAAAAATGCAAAAAAAACACAAAAAATGCAAAAAAACACAAAATAAATGCAAAAAAAAAAAATGCAAAAAATAAATGCAAAAAAAACACAAAATAAATGCAAAAAAATAAAAAAAAATGCAAAAAAAATAAAAAAAAATGCAAAAAAAATAAAAAAAAAACCACAAAAAAAATGCAAAAAAAAATTGCAAAAAAACACATAAAAAAATACAAAAAATAATGCAAAAAAAACACAAAAAAATGCAAAAAAAATGCAAAAAATGCAAAAAAAAAACACAAAAAATGCAAAAAAAAATGCAAAAAAAAACAAAAAAATGCAAAAAAATGCAAAAAAAAAAAAAAAAATGTAAAAAAAAAAAAAAAAAACACAAAAAAATGCAAAAAAAAACACATAAAAATGCAAAAAAAAACACAAAAAAATACAAAAAAAAAAAAAAAAATGCAAAAAAAAAGCAAAAAAACCCACAAAAAAAATGCAAAAAAAAAAACACAAAAAAAATGCAAAAAAAATCAAAAAAAAAATGCAAAAAAAAATGCAAAAAAATGCAAAAAAACAAACAAAAAAATGCAAAAAAAAACACAAAAAATGCAAAAAAAAAAACACAAAAAAATGCAAAAAAAAAAATGCAAAAAAAATGCAAAAAAACACAAAAAAATGCAAAAAAATGCAAAAAAAACACAAAAAATGCAAAAAAACACAAAATAAATGCAAAAAAAAAAAATGCAAAAAAAAATGCTAAAAAAAACACAAAAAAAATTGAAAAAAACACACTTTTTGTGTGTTTTTTTCAATTTTTTTGTGTTTTTTTTAGCATTTTTTTTGCAAAAAAAAACACAAAATAAATGCAAAAAAAAAAAAAAAAATGCAAAAAAAAAATGCAAAAAAAAACACAAAATAAATGCAAAAAAATAAAAAAAATGCAAAAAAAAAAAAAAAAAATGCAAAAAAAATTAAAAAAAAACCACACAAAAAATGCAAAAAAAAATGCAAAAAAACACATAAAAAAATACAAAAAAAATGCAAAAAAAAACACAAAAAATGCAAAAAAAACCACAAAAAATGCAAAAAAACACGAAATAAATGCAAAAAAATAAACAAAAAAATGCAAAAAAAAAATGCAAAAAAAACACAAAATAAATGCAAAAAAATAAAAAAAAATGCAAAAAAAATAAAAAAAAATTCAAAAAAAATGCAAAAAAAACCACAAAAAAAATGCAAAAAAAAAATGCAAAAAAACACAAAAAAATACAAAAAATAATGCAAAAAAAACACAAAAAAATGCAAAAAAAATGCAAAAAATGCAAAAAAAAAAACACAAAAAATGCAAAAAAAAAACACAAAAAAATGCAAAAAAAACCACAAAAAATGCAAAAAAAACACAAAAAAATGCAAAAAAATGCAAAAAAAACACAAAAAAATGTAAAAAAAAAAAAAAAAAACACAAAAAAATGCAAAAAAAACCATAAAAATGCAAAAAAAACACAAAAAAATACAAAAAAAAAAAAAAAATGCAAAAAAAAAAGCAAAAAAACCCACAAAAAAAATGCAAAAAAAAACACAAAAAAATGCAAAAAAAATCAAAAAAAAAATGCAAAAAAAAATGCAAAAAAATGCAAAAAAACAAACAAAAAAATGCAAAAAAAACACAAAAAATGCAAAAAAAAAACACAAAAAAATGCAAAAAAAAAAATGCAAAAAAAATGCAAAAAAACACAAAAAAATGCAAAAAAATGCAAAAAAAAAACACAAAAAATGCAAAAAAACACAAAATAAATGCAAAAAAAAAAAATGCAAAAAAAATGCTAAAAAAACACAAAAAAAATTGAAAAAAAACACACTTTTTGTGTGTTTTTTTCAATTTTTTTGTGTTTTTTTTAGCATTTTTTTTGCAAAAAAAAACACAAAATAAATGCAAAAAAAAAAAAAAAAATGCAAAAAAAAAATGCAAAAAAAAACACAAAATAAATGCAAAAAAATAAAAAAAAATGCAAAAAAAATTTAAAAAAACACATAAAAAAATACAAAAAATAATGCAAAAAAAACACAAAAAAATGCAAAAAAAATGCAAAAAATGCAAAAAAAAAAACACAAAAAAAATGCAAAAAAAAACACAAAAAATGCAAAAAAAACCACAAAAAATGCAAAAAACACGAAATAAATGCAAAAAAATAAACAAAAAAATGCAAAAAAAAACACAAAAAAATGCAAAAAAAACACAAAAAATGCAAAAAAACACAAAAAAATGCAAAAAAAACAAAAAAAACACAAAAAAATGTAAAAAAAAAAAAAAAAAAACACAAAAAGATGCAAAAAAAACACATAAAAATGCAAAAAAAAACACAAAAAATACAAAAAAAAACAAAAAAATGCAAAAAAATGCAAAAAAACAAACAAAAAAATGCAAAAAAAACACAAAAAATGCAAAAAAAAAACACAAAAAAATGCAAAAAAAAAAATGCAAAAAAAATGCAAAAAAACACAAAAAAATGCAAAAAAATGCAAAAAAAAAACGCAAAAAATGCAAAAAAACAAAATAAATGCAAAAAAAAAAAATGCAAAAAAAATGCTAAAAAAAACACAAAAAAAATTGAAAAAAAACACACTTTTTGTGTGTTTTTTTCAATTTTTTTGTGTTTTTTTTAGCATTTTTTTTGCAAAAAAAAACACAAAATAAATGCAAAAAAAAAAAAAAAAATGCAAAAAAAAATGCAAAAAAAAACACAAAATAAATGCAAAAAAATAAAAAAAAATGCAAAAAAAATTAAAAAAAACACATAAAAAAATACAAAAAATAATGCAAAAAAAACACAAAAAAATGCAAAAAAAATGCAAAAAATGCAAAAAAAAAAACACAAAAAAAATGCAAAAAAAACACAGAAAATGCAAAAAAAACCACAAAAAAATGCAAAAAACACGAAATAAATGCAAAAAAATAAACAAAAAAATGCAAAAAAAAACACAAAAAAATGCAAAAAAAAACACAAAAAATGCAAAAAAACACAAAAAAATGCAAAAAAAACAAAAAAAACACAAAAAAATGTAAAAAAAAAAAAAAAAAAAACACAAAAAGATGCAAAAAAAACACATAAAAATGCAAAAAAAAACACAAAAAATACAAAAAAAAACAAAAAAATGCAAAAAAATGCAAAAAAACAAACAAAAAAATGCAAAAAAAACACACAAAATGCAAAAAAAAAACACAAAAAAATGCAAAAAAAAAAAATGCAAAAAAAATGCAAAAAAACACAAAAAAATGCAAAAAAATGCAAAAAAAAAACACAAAAAATGCAAAAAAACACAAAATAAATGCAAAAAAAAAAAAAGCAAAAAAAATGCTAAAAAAAACACAAAAAATGCAAAAAAAAAACACAAAAAATGCAAAAAAAAAATGCAAAAAAAATGCAAAAAAACACAAAAAAATGCAAAAAAATGCAAAAAAAAAACACAAAAAATGCAAAAAAACAAAATAAATGCAAAAAAAAAAAATGCAAAAAAAATGCTAAAAAAAACACAAAAAAAATTGAAAAAAAACACACTTTTTGTGTGTTTTTTTCAATTTTTTTGTGTTTTTTTTAGCATTTTTTTTGCAAAAAAAAACACAAAATAAATGCAAAAAAAAAAAAAAAAATGCAAAAAAAAATGCAAAAAAAAACACAAAATAAATGCAAAAAAATAAAAAAAAATGCAAAAAAAATTAAAAAAAACACATAAAAAAATACAAAAAATAATGCAAAAAAAACACAAAAAAATGCAAAAAAAATGCAAAAAATGCAAAAAAAAAAACACAAAAAAAATGCAAAAAAAACACAGAAAATGCAAAAAAAACCACAAAAAAATGCAAAAAACACGAAATAAATGCAAAAAAATAAACAAAAAAATGCAAAAAAAAACACAAAAAAATGCAAAAAAAAACACAAAAAATGCAAAAAAACACAAAAAAATGCAAAAAAAACAAAAAAAACACAAAAAAATGTAAAAAAAAAAAAAAAAAAAACACAAAAAGATGCAAAAAAAACACATAAAAATGCAAAAAAAAACACAAAAAATACAAAAAAAAACAAAAAAATGCAAAAAAATGCAAAAAAACAAACAAAAAAATGCAAAAAAAACACAAAAAATGCAAAAAAAAAACACAAAAAAATGCAAAAAAAAAAAATGCAAAAAAAATGCAAAAAAACACAAAAAAATGCAAAAAAATGCAAAAAAAAAACACAAAAAATGCAAAAAAACACAAAATAAATGCAAAAAAAAAAAAAGCAAAAAAAATGCTAAAAAAAACACAAAAAATGCAAAAAAAAAACACAAAAAATGCAAAAAAAAAATGCAAAAAAAATGCAAAAAAACACAAAAAAATGCAAAAAAATGCAAAAAAAAAACACAAAAAATGCAAAAAAACAAAATAAATGCAAAAAAAAAAAATGCAAAAAAAATGCTAAAAAAAACACAAAAAAAATTGAAAAAAAACACACTTTTTGTGTGTTTTTTTCAATTTTTTTGTGTTTTTTTTAGCATTTTTTTTGCAAAAAAAAACAAAATAAATGCAAAAAAAAAAAAAAAAATGCAAAAAAAAATGCAAAAAAAAACACAAAATAAATGCAAAAAAATAAAAAAAAATGCAAAAAAAATTAAAAAAAACATAAAAAAATACAAAAAATAATGCAAAAAAAACACAAAAAAATGCAAAAAAAATGCAAAAAATGCAAAAAAAAAATGCAAAAAAAAACACAAAAAATGCAAAAAAACCACAAAAAAATGCAAAAAACACGAAATAAATGCAAAAAAATAAACAAAAAAATGCAAAAAAAAACACAAAAAAATGCAAAAAAAACACAAAAAATGCAAAAAAACACAAAAAAATGCAAAAAAAACAAAAAAAACACAAAAAAATGTAAAAAAAAAAAAAAAAAAACACAAAAAGATGCAAAAAAAACACATAAAAATGCAAAAAAACCCACAAAAAATACAAAAAAAAAAAAAAAAATGCAAAAAAATGCAAAAAAACAAACAAAAAAATGCAAAAAAAACACAAAAAATGCAAAAAAAAAACACAAAAAAATGCAAAAAAAAAAATGCAAAAAAAATGCAAAAAAACACAAAAAATGCAAAAAAATGCAAAAAAAAAAACACAAAAAATGCAAAAAAACACAAAATAAATGCAAAAAAAAAAAAAGCAAAAAAAATGCTAAAAAAAACACAAAAAAAATTGAAAAAAAACACACTTTTTGTGTGTTTTTTTCAATTTTTTTGTGTTTTTTTTAGCATTTTTTTTGCAAAAAAAAAACACAAAATAAATGCAAAAAAAAAAAAAAAAAATGCAAAAAAAAAATGCAAAAAAAAACACAAAATAAATGCAAAAAAATAAAAAAAAATGCAAAAAAAATAAAAAAAAACATAAAAAAATACAAAAAATAATGCAAAAAAAACACAAAAAATGCAAAAAAAATGCAAAAAATGCAAAAAAAAAAACACAAAAAAATGCAAAAAAAAACACAAAAAATGCAAAAAAAAACACAAAAAATGCAAAAAACACGAAATAAATGCAAAAAAATAAACAAAAAAATGCAAAAAAAAACACAAAAAAATGCAAAAAAAAACACAAAAAATGCAAAAAAACACAAAAAAATGCAAAAAAAACAAAAAAAACACAAAAAAATGTAAAAAAAAAACACAAAAAATACAAAAAAAAACAAAAAAATGCAAAAAAAAATGCAAAAAAATGCAAAAAAACAAACAAAAAAATGCAAAAAAACAAACAAAAAAATGCAAAAAAAAAATGCAAAAAAAAAACACAAAAAAATGCAAAAAAAAAAATGCAAAAAAATGCAAAAAAAACACAAAAAAATGCAAAAAAATGCAAAAAAAAACACAAAAAATGCAAAAAAAACACAAAATAAATGCAAAAAAAAAATGCAAAAAAAATGCTAAAAAAAAACACAAAAAAAATTGAAAAAAAACACACTTTTTGTGTTTTTTTCAATTTTTTTGTGTTTTTTTTAGCATTTTTTTTGCAAAAAAAACCACAAAAAAATGCAAAAAAAAATGCAAAAAAAATGCAAAAAAAACATAAAAAAATGCAAAAAAAATGCAAAAAAAACACAAAAAAATGCAAAAAAAAACATAAAAAAATGCAAAAAAAAATGCAAAAAAAACACAAAAAAATGCAAAAAAAAAAGCAAAAAAACCCACAAAAAAATACAAAAAAAAAACACAAAAAAATGCAAAAAAAAACACAAAAAATGCAAAAAAAACACGAAATAAATGCAAAAAAAACAAACAAAAAAATGCAAAAAAATGCAAAAAAACCCACAAAAAAATGCAAAAAAAAAATGCAAAAAAACACAAAAAAATACAAAAAATAATGCAAAAAAAATGCAAAAAAATGCAAAAAAAAACACAAAAAATGCAAAAAAAAAACACAAAATAAATGCAAAAAAACCCCCAAAAAAATGCAAAAAAAAACACAAAAAATGCAAAAAAAAAATGCAAAAAATGCAAAAAAAACACAAAAAATGCAAAAAAAAAAAAATGCAAAAAAAATGAAAAAAACACAAAAGAATGCAAAAAAACACACAAAAAAATGCAAAAAAAACACAAAAAAATGAAAAAAAACACAAAAAAATGCAAAAAAAATTGCAAAAAAATGCAAAAAAAAACACAAAAAAATGCAAAAAAAAAACGCAAAGAAATGCAAAAAAATCGCAAAAAATGAAAAAAAATGCAAAAAAACCACAAAAAATGCAAAAAAAATACGAAATAAATGCAAAAAAAACCACAAAAAAAATGCAAAAAAATGCAAAAAAACACATAAAAAAATACAAAAAAATAATGCAAAAAAAACACAAAAAAATGCAAAAAAAAATGCAAAAAATGCAAAAAAAAACACAAAAAAATGCAAAAAAAACACAAAAAATGCAAAAAAAAACACAAAAAATGCAAAAAACACGAAATAAATGCAAAAAAAAAAAAAAAAATGCAAAAAAAAAATGCAAAAAAAAAATGCAAAAAAACACAAAAAAATGCAAAAAAAATGCAAAAAATGCAACAAAAAAAACACAAAAAAATGCAAAAAAAACCACAAAAAATGCAAAAAAAAACACAAAAAATGCAAAAAAACACGAAATAAATGCAAAAAAAAAAAAAAAATGCAAAAAAAAAATGCAAAAAAAACAAAATAAATGCAAAAAAATAAAAAAAAATGCAAAAAAAATAAAAAAAAATGCAAAAAAAATGCAAAAAAAACCACAAAAAAAATGCAAAAAAAAAATGCAAAAAAACACATAAAAAAATACAAAAAATAATGCAAAAAAAACACAAAAAAATGCAAAAAAAATGCAAAAAATGCAAAAAAAAAAACACAAAAAATGCAAAAAAAAATGCAAAAAAAACCACAAAAAAATGCAAAAAAAAACACAAAAAATGCAAAAAAAACACAAAAAAATGCAAAAAAATGCAAAAAAAACAAAAAAATGTAAAAAAAAAAAAAAAAAACACAAAAAAATGCAAAAAAAAACACATAAAAATGCAAAAAAAAACACAAAAAAATACAAAAAAAAAAAAAAAAAATGCAAAAAAAAAAGCAAAAAAACCCACAAAAAAA
Organism: Zingel zingel; assembly: GCA_023566125.1. Taxonomy (NCBI): domain Eukaryota; kingdom Metazoa; phylum Chordata; class Actinopteri; order Perciformes; family Percidae; genus Zingel; species Zingel zingel. The sequence goes on from CM042317.1 coordinate 12,255,674, forward strand.
ATGCAAAAAAAAAACACAAAAAAAAATGCAAAAAAAATCAAAAAAAAAATGCAAAAAAAAATGCAAAAACATGCAAAAAAACAAACAAAAAAATGCAAAAAAAAACACAAAAAATGCAAAAAAAAAACACAAAAAAATGGAAAAAAAAAATGCAAAAAAAATGCAAAAAAACACAAAAAAATGCAAAAAAATGCAAAAAAAACGCAAAAAATGCAAAAAAAACACAAAATAAATGCAAAAAAAAAAATGCAAAAAAAAATGCTAAAAAAACACAAAAAAAATTGAAAAAAAACACACTTTTTGTGTGTTTTTTTCAATTTTTTTGTGTTTTTTTTAGCATTTTTTTTGCAAAAAAAAACACAAAATAAATGCAAAAAAAAAAAAAAAAATGCAAAAAAAAAATGCAAAAAAAAAAAAAAAAAATGCAAAAAAAAAAAAAAAAAAACCACACAAAAAATGCAAAAAAAATGCAAAAAAACACATAAAAAAATACAAAAAATAATGCAAAAAAAACACAAAAAAATGCAAAAAAAATGCAAAAAATGCAAAAAAAAAAACACAAAAAAAATGCAAAAAAAAACACAAAAAATGCAAAAAAAACCACAAAAAATGCAAAAAAAAACACGAAATAAATGCAAAAAAATAAACAAAAAAATGCAAAAAAAAAATGCAAAAAAAACACAAAATAAATGCAAAAAAATAAAAAAAAATGCAAAAAAAATAAAAAAAAATGCAAAAAAAATGCAAAAAAAACCACAAAAAAAATGCAAAAAAAAATGCAAAAAAACACAAAAAAATACAAAAAATAATGCAAAAAAATGCAAAAAAATGCAAAAAAAATGCAAAAAATGCAAAAAAAAAAACACAAAAAATGCAAAAAAAAATGCAAAAAAAAACACAAAAAAATGCAAAAAAAACCACAAAAAATGCAAAAAAAACACAAAAAAATGCAAAAAAATGCAAAAAAAACACAAAAAAATGTAAAAAAAAAAAAAAAAAAACACAAAAAAATGCAAAAAAAAACACATAAAAATGCAAAAAAAAACACAAAAAAATACAAAAAAAAAAAAAAAAATGCAAAAAAAAAAGCAAAAAAACCCACAAAAAAAATGCAAAAAAAAAACACAAAAAAAATGCAAAAAAAATCAAAAAAAAAATGCAAAAAAAAATGCAAAAAAATGCAAAAAAACAAACAAAAAAATGCAAAAAAAACACAAAAAATGCAAAAAAAAAACACAAAAAAATGCAAAAAAAAAAATGCAAAAAAAATTCAAAAAAACACAAAAAAATGCAAAAAAATGCAAAAAAAAACACAAAAAATGCAAAAAAACACAAAATAAATGCAAAAAAAAAAAATGCAAAAAAAATGCTAAAAAAAACACAAAAAAAATTGAAAAAAAACACACTTTTTGTGTGTTTTTTTCAATTTTTTTGTGTTTTTTTTAGCATTTTTTTTGCCAAAAAAAACACAAAATAAATGCAAAAAAAAAAAAAAAATGCAAAAAAAAAATGCAAAAAAAAACACAAAATAAATGCAAAAAAATAAAAAAAAATGCAAAAAAAATAAAAAAAAACACATAAAAAAATACAAAAAATAATGCAAAAAAACACAAAAAAATACAAAAAATAATGCAAAAAAATGCAAAAAAATGCAAAAAAAAATGCAAAAAATGCAAAAAAAAAAACACAAAAAATGCAAAAAAAAATGCAAAAAAAAACACAAAAAAATGCAAAAAAAACCACAAAAAATGCAAAAAAAACACAAAAAAATGCAAAAAAATGCAAAAAAAACACAAAAAAATGTAAAAAAAAAAAAAAAAACACAAAAAAATGCAAAAAAAAACACATAAAAATGCAAAAAAAACACAAAAAAATACAAAAAAAAAAAAAAAAATGCAAAAAAAAAAGCAAAAAAACCCACAAAAAAAATGCAAAAAAAAAACACAAAAAAATGCAAAAAAAATCAAAAAAAAAATGCAAAAAAAAATGCAAAAAAATGCAAAAAAACAAACAAAAAAATGCAAAAAAAACACAAAAAATGCAAAAAAAAAACACAAAAAAATGCAAAAAAAAAAATGCAAAAAAAATTCAAAAAAACACAAAAAAATGCAAAAAAATGCAAAAAAAAACACAAAAAATGCAAAAAAACACAAAATAAATGCAAAAAAAAAAAATGCAAAAAAAATGCTAAAAAAAACACAAAAAAAATTGAAAAAAAACACACTTTTTGTGTGTTTTTTTCAATTTTTTGTGTTTTTTTTAGCATTTTTTTTGCCAAAAAAAACACAAAATAAATGCAAAAAAAAAAAAAAAAACACAAAAAAAAAATGCAAAAAAAAACACAAAATAAATGCAAAAAAATAAAAAAAAATGCAAAAAAAATAAAAAAAAACACATAAAAAAATACAAAAAATAATGCAAAAAAAACACAAAAAAATGCAAAAAAAATGCAAAAAATGCAAAAAAAAAAACACAAAAAAAATGCAAAAAAAAACACAAAAAATGCAAAAAAAACCACAAAAAATGCAAAAAACACGAAATAAATGCAAAAAAATAAACAAAAAAATGCAAAAAAAACCACAAAAAAATGCAAAAAAAAACACAAAAAATGCAAAAAAACACAAAAAAATGCAAAAAAAACAAAAAAAACACAAAAAAATGTAAAAAAAAAAAAAAAAAAACACAAAAAGATGCAAAAAAAAACACATAAAAATGCAAAAAAACACGAAATAAATGCAAAAAAAAAAAAAAAATGCAAAAAAAAAATGCAAAAAAAACACAAAATAAATGCAAAAAAATAAAAAAAAAATGCAAAAAAAATAAAAAAAAATGCAAAAAAAACCACAAAAAAAATGCAAAAAAAAATGCAAAAAAACACATAAAAAAATACGAAAAATAATGCAAAAAAAACACAAAAAATTGCAAAAAAAATGCAAAAAATGCAAAAAAAAAAAAAAAAAAATGCAAAAAAAAATGCAAAAAAATGCAAAAAAATGCAAAAAAAACAAAAAAAATGTAAAAAAAAAAAAAAAAAAACACAAAAAAATGCAAAAAAAAACACATAAAAATGCAAAAAAAACACAAAAAAATACAAAAAAAAAAAAAAAAAATGCAAAAAAAAGCAAAAAAACCCACAAAAAAAATGCAAAAAAAAAACACAAAAAAATGCAAAAAAAATCAAAAAAAAAATGCAAAAAAAAATGCAAAAAATGCAAAAAAACAAACAAAAAAATGCAAAAAAAATGCAAAAAAACACAAAAAAATGCAAAAAAATGCAAAAAAAAAACGCAAAAAATGCAAAAAAACAAAATAAATGCAAAAAAAAAAAATGCAAAAAAAATGCTAAAAAAAACACAAAAAAAATTGAAAAAAAACACACTTTTTGTGTGTTTTTTTCAATTTTTTTGTGTTTTTTTTAGCATTTTTTTTGCAAAAAAAAACACAAAATAAATGCAAAAAAAAAAAAAAAAATGCAAAAAAAAATGCAAAAAAAAACACAAAATAAATGCAAAAAAATAAAAAAAAATGCAAAAAAAATTAAAAAAAACACAAAAAAATACAAAAAATAATGCAAAAAAAACACAAAAAAATGCAAAAAAAATGCAAAAAATGCAAAAAAAAAAACACAAAAAAAATGCAAAAAAAACACAGAAAATGCAAAAAAAACCACAAAAAAATGCAAAAAACACGAAATAAATGCAAAAAAATAAACAAAAAAATGCAAAAAAAAACACAAAAAAATGCAAAAAAAAACACAAAAAATGCAAAAAAACACAAAAAAATGCAAAAAAAACAAAAAAAACACAAAAAAATGTAAAAAAAAAAAAAAAAAAACACAAAAAGATGCAAAAAAAACACATAAAAATGCAAAAAAAAACACAAAAAATACAAAAAAAAACAAAAAAATGCAAAAAAATGCAAAAAAACAAACAAAAAAATGCAAAAAAAACACAAAAAATGCAAAAAAAAACACAAAAAAATGCAAAAAAAAAAAATGCAAAAAAAATGCAAAAAAACACAAAAAAATGCAAAAAAATGCAAAAAAAAAACACAAAAAATGCAAAAAAACACAAAATAAATGCAAAAAAAAAAAAAGCAAAAAAAATGCTAAAAAAAACACAAAAAATGCAAAAAAAAAACACAAAAAAATGCAAAAAAAAAACACAAAAAAATGCAAAAAAAAAATGCAAAAAAAATGCAAAAAAACACAAAAAAATGCAAAAAAATGCAAAAAAAAAAACACAAAAAATGCAAAAAAACAAAATAAATGCAAAAAAAAAAAATGCAAAAAAAATGCTAAAAAAAACACAAAAAAAATTGAAAAAAAACACACTTTTTGTTTGTTTTTTTCAATTTTTTTGTGTTTTTTTTAGCATTTTTTTTGCAAAAAAAACACAAAATAAATGCAAAAAAAAAAAAAAAAATGCAAAAAAAAATGCAAAAAAAAACACAAAATAAATGCAAAAAAATAAAAAAAAATGCAAAAAAAATTAAAAAAAACACATAAAAAAATACAAAAAATAATGCAAAAAAAACACAAAAAAATGCAAAAAAAATGCAAAAAATGCAAAAAAAAAAACACAAAAAAAATGCAAAAAAAAACACAAAAAATGCAAAAAAAACCACAAAAAAATGCAAAAAACACGAAATAAATGCAAAAAAATAAACAAAAAAATGCAAAAAAAAAACACAAAAAAATGCAAAAAAAAACACAAAAAATGCAAAAAAACACAAAAAAATGCAAAAAAAACAAAAAAAACACAAAAAAATGTAAAAAAAAAAAAAAAAAAACACAAAAAGATGCAAAAAAAACACATAAAAATGCAAAAAAAACCACAAAAAATACAAAAAAAAACAAAAAAATGCAAAAAAATGCAAAAAAACAAACAAAAAAATGCAAAAAAAACACAAAAAATGCAAAAAAAAAACACAAAAAAATGCAAAAAAAAAAATGCAAAAAAAATGCAAAAAAACACAAAAAATGCAAAAAAATGCAAAAAAAAAACACAAAAAATGCAAAAAAACACAAAATAAATGCAAAAAAAAAAAAGCAAAAAAAATGCTAAAAAAACACAAAAAAAATTGAAAAAAAACACACTTTTTGTGTGTTTTTTTCAATTTTTTTGTGTTTTTTTTAGCATTTTTTTTGCAAAAAAAAAACACAAAATAAATGCAAAAAAAAAAAAAAAAATGCAAAAAAAAAATGCAAAAAAAACACAAAATAAATGCAAAAAATAAAAAAAAATGCAAAAAAAATAAAAAAAAATGCAAAAAAAATGCAAAAAAAACCACAAAAAAAATGCAAAAAAAAAATGCAAAAAAACACATAAAAAAATACAAAAAATAATGCAAAAAAAACACAAAAAAATGCAAAAAAAATGCAAAAAATGCAAAAAAAAAAAACACAAAAAATGCAAAAAAAAATGCAAAAAAAAACACAAAAAAATGTAAAAAAAAAACCACAAAAAATGCAAAAAAAACACAAAAAAATGCAAAAAAATGCAAAAAAAACAAAAAAAATGTAAAAAAAAAAAAAAAAAAACACAAAAAAATGCAAAAAAAAACACATAAAAATGCAAAAAAAACACAAAAAAATACAAAAAAAAAAAAAAAAATGCAAAAAAAAAGCAAAAAAACCCACAAAAAAAATGCAAAAAAAAAACACAAAAAAATGCAAAAAAAATCAAAAAAAAAATGCAAAAAAAAATGCAAAAAATGCAAAAAAACAAACAAAAAAATGCAAAAAAAATGCAAAAAAACACAAAAAAATGCAAAAAAATGCAAAAAAAAAACGCAAAAAATGCAAAAAAACAAAATAAATGCAAAAAAAAAATGCAAAAAAAATGCTAAAAAAAACACAAAAAAAATTGAAAAAAAACACACTTTTTGTGTGTTTTTTTCAATTTTTTTGTGTTTTTTTTAGCATTTTTTTTGCAAAAAAAAACACAAAATAAATGCAAAAAAAAAAAAAAAAATGCAAAAAAAAATGCAAAAAAAAACACAAAATAAATGCAAAAAAATAAAAAAAAATGCAAAAAAAATTAAAAAAAACACATAAAAAAATACAAAAAATAATGCAAAAAAAACACAAAAAAATGCAAAAAAAATGCAAAAAATGCAAAAAAAAAAACACAAAAAAAATGCAAAAAAAACACAGAAAATGCAAAAAAAACCACAAAAAAATGCAAAAAACACGAAATAAATGCAAAAAAATAAACAAAAAAATGCAAAAAAAAACACAAAAAAATGCAAAAAAAAACACAAAAAATGCAAAAAAACACAAAAAAATGCAAAAAAAACAAAAAAAACACAAAAAAATGTAAAAAAAAAAAAAAAAAAACACAAAAAGATGCAAAAAAAACACATAAAAATGCAAAAAAAAACACAAAAAATACAAAAAAAAACAAAAAAATGCAAAAAAATGCAAAAAAACAAACAAAAAAATGCAAAAAAAACACAAAAAATGCAAAAAAAAAACACAAAAAAATGCAAAAAAAAAAAATGCAAAAAAAATGCAAAAAAACACAAAAAAATGCAAAAAAATGCAAAAAAAAAACACAAAAAATGCAAAAAAACACAAAATAAATGCAAAAAAAAAAAAAGCAAAAAAAATGCTAAAAAAAACACAAAAAATGCAAAAAAAAAACACAAAAAAATGCAAAAAAAAAATGCAAAAAAAATGCAAAAAAACACAAAAAAATGCAAAAAAATGCAAAAAAAAAACGCAAAAAATGCAAAAAAACAAAATAAATGCAAAAAAAAAAAATGCAAAAAAAATGCTAAAAAAAACAAAAAAAAAATTGAAAAAAAACCCACTTTTTGTGTGTTTTTTTCAATTTTTTTGTGTTTTTTTTAGCATTTTTTTTGCAAAAAAAAACACAAAATAAATGCAAAAAAAAAAAAAAAAATGCAAAAAAAAATGCAAAAAAAAAACACAAAATAAATGCAAAAAAATAAAAAAAAATGCAAAAAAAATTAAAAAAAACACATAAAAAAATACAAAAAATAATGCAAAAAAAACACAAAAAAATGCAAAAAAAATGCAAAAAATGCAAAAAAAAAACACAAAAAAATGCAAAAAAAAAAAATGCAAAAAAAATGCAAAAAAACACAAAAAAATGCAAAAAAATGCAAAAAAAAAACACAAAAAATGCAAAAAAACACAAAATAAATGCAAAAAAAAAAAAAGCAAAAAAAATGCTAAAAAAAACACAAAAAATGCAAAAAAAAAACACAAAAAAATGCAAAAAAAAAATGCAAAAAAAATGCAAAAAAACACAAAAAAATGCAAAAAAATGCAAAAAAAAAACACAAAAAATGCAAAAAAAAAAAATAAATGCAAAAAAAAAAAATGCAAAAAAAATGCTAAAAAAAACACAAAAAAAATTGAAAAAAAACACACTTTTTGTGTGTTTTTTTCAATTTTTTTGTGGTTTTTTTAGCATTTTTTTTGCAAAAAAAAACACAAAATAAATGCAAAAAAAAAAAAAAAAATGCAAAAAAAAATGCAAAAAAAAACACAAAATAAATGCAAAAAAATAAAAAAAAATGCAAAAAAAATTAAAAAAAACACATAAAAAAATACAAAAAATAATGCAAAAAAAACACAAAAAAATGCAAAAAAAATGCAAAAAATGCAAAAAAAAAAACACAAAAAAAATGCAAAAAAAACACAGAAAATGCAAAAAAAACCACAAAAAAATGCAAAAAACACGAAATAAATGCAAAAAAATAAACAAAAAAATGCAAAAAAAAACACAAAAAAATGCAAAAAAAAACACAAAAAATGCAAAAAAACACAAAAAAATGCAAAAAAAACAAAAAAAACACAAAAAAATGTAAAAAAAAAAAAAAAAAAAACACAAAAAGATGCAAAAAAAACACATAAAAATGCAAAAAAAAAACACAAAAAATACAAAAAAAAACAAAAAAATGCAAAAAAATGCAAAAAAACAAACAAAAAAATGCAAAAAAAACACAAAAAATGCAAAAAAAAACACAAAAAAATGCAAAAAAAAAAAATGCAAAAAAAATGCAAAAAAACACAAAAAAATGCAAAAAAATGCAAAAAAAAAACACAAAAAATGCAAAAAAACACAAAATAAATGCAAAAAAAAAAAAAGCAAAAAAAATGCTAAAAAAAACACAAAAAATGCAAAAAAAAAACACAAAAAAATGCAAAAAAAAAACACAAAAAAATGCAAAAAAAAAATGCAAAAAAAATGCAAAAAAACACAAAAAAATGCAAAAAAATGCAAAAAAAAAAACACAAAAAATGCAAAAAAACAAAATAAATGCAAAAAAAAAAAAATGCAAAAAAAATGCTAAAAAAAACACAAAAAAAATTGAAAAAAAACACACTTTTTGTGTGTTTTTTTCAATTTTTTTGTGTTTTTTTTAGCATTTTTTTTGCAAAAAAAACACAAAATAAATGCAAAAAAAAAAAAAAAAATGCAAAAAAAAATGCAAAAAAAAACACAAAATAAATGCAAAAAAATAAAAAAAAATGCAAAAAAAATTAAAAAAAACACATAAAAAAATACAAAAAATAATGCAAAAAAAACACAAAAAAATGCAAAAAAAATGCAAAAAATGCAAAAAAAAAAACACAAAAAAAATGCAAAAAAAAACACAAAAAATGCAAAAAAAACCACAAAAAAATGCAAAAAACACGAAATAAATGCAAAAAAATAAACAAAAAAATGCAAAAAAAAAACACAAAAAAATGCAAAAAAAAACACAAAAAATGCAAAAAAACACAAAAAAATGCAAAAAAAACAAAAAAAACACAAAAAAATGTAAAAAAAAAAAAAAAAAACACAAAAAGATGCAAAAAAAAACACATAAAAATGCAAAAAAAACCACAAAAAATACAAAAAAAAAACAAAAAAATGCAAAAAAATGCAAAAAAACAAACAAAAAAATGCAAAAAAAACACAAAAAATGCAAAAAAAAAACACAAAAAAATGCAAAAAAAAAAATGCAAAAAAAATGCAAAAAAACACAAAAAATGCAAAAAAATGCAAAAAAAAAACACAAAAAATGCAAAAAAACACAAAATAAATGCAAAAAAAAAAAAGCAAAAAAAATGCTAAAAAAACACAAAAAAAATTGAAAAAAAACACACTTTTTGTGTGTTTTTTTCAATTTTTTTGTGTTTTTTTTAGCATTTTTTTTGCAAAAAAAAAACACAAAATAAATGCAAAAAAAAAAAAAAAAATGCAAAAAAAAAATGCAAAAAAAACACAAAATAAATGCAAAAAATAAAAAAAAATGCAAAAAAAATAAAAAAAAATGCAAAAAAAATGCAAAAAAAACCACAAAAAAAATGCAAAAAAAAAATGCAAAAAAACACATAAAAAAATACAAAAAATAATGCAAAAAAAACACAAAAAAATGCAAAAAAAATGCAAAAAATGCAAAAAAAAAAAACACAAAAAATGCAAAAAAAAATGCAAAAAAAAACACAAAAAAATGTAAAAAAAAAACCACAAAAAATGCAAAAAAAACACAAAAAAATGCAAAAAAATGCAAAAAAAACAAAAAAAATGTAAAAAAAAAAAAAAAAAAACACAAAAAAATGCAAAAAAAAACACATAAAAATGCAAAAAAAACACAAAAAAATACAAAAAAAAAAAAAAAAATGCAAAAAAAAAGCAAAAAAACCCACAAAAAAAATGCAAAAAAAAAACACAAAAAAATGCAAAAAAAATCAAAAAAAAAATGCAAAAAAAAATGCAAAAAATGCAAAAAAACAAACAAAAAAATGCAAAAAAAATGCAAAAAAACACAAAAAAATGCAAAAAAATGCAAAAAAAAAACGCAAAAAATGCAAAAAAACAAAATAAATGCAAAAAAAAAATGCAAAAAAAATGCTAAAAAAAACACAAAAAAAATTGAAAAAAAACACACTTTTTGTGTGTTTTTTTCAATTTTTTTGTGTTTTTTTTAGCATTTTTTTTGCAAAAAAAAACACAAAATAAATGCAAAAAAAAAAAAAAAAATGCAAAAAAAAATGCAAAAAAAAACACAAAATAAATGCAAAAAAATAAAAAAAAATGCAAAAAAAATTAAAAAAAACACATAAAAAAATACAAAAAATAATGCAAAAAAAACACAAAAAAATGCAAAAAAAATGCAAAAAATGCAAAAAAAAAAACACAAAAAAAATGCAAAAAAAACACAGAAAATGCAAAAAAAACCACAAAAAAATGCAAAAAACACGAAATAAATGCAAAAAAATAAACAAAAAAATGCAAAAAAAAACACAAAAAAATGCAAAAAAAAACACAAAAAATGCAAAAAAACACAAAAAAATGCAAAAAAAACAAAAAAAACACAAAAAAATGTAAAAAAAAAAAAAAAAAAACACAAAAAGATGCAAAAAAAACACATAAAAATGCAAAAAAAAACACAAAAAATACAAAAAAAAACAAAAAAATGCAAAAAAATGCAAAAAAACAAACAAAAAAATGCAAAAAAAACACAAAAAATGCAAAAAAAAAACACAAAAAAATGCAAAAAAAAAAAATGCAAAAAAAATGCAAAAAAACACAAAAAAATGCAAAAAAATGCAAAAAAAAAACACAAAAAATGCAAAAAAACACAAAATAAATGCAAAAAAAAAAAAAGCAAAAAAAATGCTAAAAAAAACACAAAAAATGCAAAAAAAAAACACAAAAAAATGCAAAAAAAAAATGCAAAAAAAATGCAAAAAAACACAAAAAAATGCAAAAAAATGCAAAAAAAAAACGCAAAAAATGCAAAAAAACAAAATAAATGCAAAAAAAAAAAATGCAAAAAAAATGCTAAAAAAAACAAAAAAAAAATTGAAAAAAAACCCACTTTTTGTGTGTTTTTTTCAATTTTTTTGTGTTTTTTTTAGCATTTTTTTTGCAAAAAAAAACACAAAATAAATGCAAAAAAAAAAAAAAAAATGCAAAAAAAAATGCAAAAAAAAAACACAAAATAAATGCAAAAAAATAAAAAAAAATGCAAAAAAAATTAAAAAAAACACATAAAAAAATACAAAAAATAATGCAAAAAAAACACAAAAAAATGCAAAAAAAATGCAAAAAATGCAAAAAAAAAACACAAAAAAATGCAAAAAAAAAAAATGCAAAAAAAATGCAAAAAAACACAAAAAAATGCAAAAAAATGCAAAAAAAAAACACAAAAAATGCAAAAAAACACAAAATAAATGCAAAAAAAAAAAAAGCAAAAAAAATGCTAAAAAAAACACAAAAAATGCAAAAAAAAAACACAAAAAAATGCAAAAAAAAAATGCAAAAAAAATGCAAAAAAACACAAAAAAATGCAAAAAAATGCAAAAAAAAAACACAAAAAATGCAAAAAAAAAAAATAAATGCAAAAAAAAAAAATGCAAAAAAAATGCTAAAAAAAACACAAAAAAAATTGAAAAAAAACACACTTTTTGTGTGTTTTTTTCAATTTTTTTGTGGTTTTTTTAGCATTTTTTTTGCAAAAAAAAACACAAAATAAATGCAAAAAAAAAAAAAAAAATGCAAAAAAAAATGCAAAAAAAAACACAAAATAAATGCAAAAAAATAAAAAAAAATGCAAAAAAAATTAAAAAAAACACATAAAAAAATACAAAAAATAATGCAAAAAAAACACAAAAAAATGCAAAAAAAATGCAAAAAATGCAAAAAAAAAAACACAAAAAAAATGCAAAAAAAAACACAAAAAATGCAAAAAAAACCACAAAAAAATGCAAAAAACACGAAATAAATGCAAAAAAATAAACAAAAAAATGCAAAAAAAAACACAAAAAAATGCAAAAAAAAACACAAAAAATGCAAAAAAACACAAAAAAATGCAAAAAAAACAAAAAAAACACAAAAAAATGTAAAAAAAAAAAAAAAAAAACACAAAAAGATGCAAAAAAAACACATAAAAATGCAAAAAAAAACACAAAAAATACAAAAAAAAACAAAAAAATGCAAAAAAATGCAAAAAAACAAACAAAAAAATGCAAAAAAAACACAAAAAATGCAAAAAAAAAACACAAAAAAATGCAAAAAAAATGCAAAAAAACACAAAAAAATGCAAAAAAATGCAAAAAAAAAACACAAAAAATGCAAAAAAACACAAAATAAATGCAAAAAAAAAAAAAGCAAAAAAAATGCTAAAAAAAACACAAAAAATGCAAAAAAAAAACACAAAAAAATGCAAAAAAAAAATGCAAAAAAAATGCAAAAAAACACAAAAAAATGCAAAAAAATGCAAAAAAAAACGCAAAAAATGCAAAAAAAAAAAATAAATGCAAAAAAAAAAAATGCAAAAAAAATGCTAAAAAAAACACAAAAAAAATTGAAAAAAAACACACTTTTTGTGTGTTTTTTTCAATTTTTTTGTGTTTTTTTTAGCATTTTTTTTGCAAAAAAAAACACAAAATAAATGCAAAAAAAAAAAAAAAAATGCAAAAAAAAATGCAAAAAAAAACACAAAATAAATGCAAAAAAATAAAAAAAAATGCAAAAAAAATTAAAAAAAACACATAAAAAAATACAAAAAATAATGCAAAAAAAACACAAAAAAATGCAAAAAAAATGCAAAAAATGCAAAAAAAAAAACACAAAAAAAATGCAAAAAAAACACAGAAAATGCAAAAAAAAACACAAAAAAATGCAAAAAACACGAAATAAATGCAAAAAAATAAACAAAAAAATGCAAAAAAAAACACAAAAAAATGCAAAAAAAAACACAAAAAATGCAAAAAAACACAAAAAAATGCAAAAAAAACAAAAAAAACACAAAAAAATGTAAAAAAAAAAAAAAAAAAACACAAAAAGATGCAAAAAAAACACATAAAAATGCAAAAAAAAACACAAAAAATACAAAAAAAAACAAAAAAATGCAAAAAAATGCAAAAAAACAAACAAAAAAATGCAAAAAAAACACAAAAAATGCAAAAAAAAAACACAAAAAAATGCAAAAAAAAAAAATGCAAAAAAAATGCAAAAAAACACAAAAAAATGCAAAAAAATGCAAAAAAAAAACACAAAAAATGCAAAAAAACACAAAATAAATGCAAAAAAAAAAAAAGCAAAAAAAATGCTAAAAAAAACACAAAAAATGCAAAAAAAAAACACAAAAAAATGCAAAAAAAAAATGCAAAAAAAATGCAAAAAAACACAAAAAAATGCAAAAAAATGCAAAAAAAAAACACAAAAAATGCAAAAAAACAAAATAAATGCAAAAAAAAAAAATGCAAAAAAAATGCTAAAAAAAACACAAAAAAAATTGAAAAAAAACACACTTTTTGTGTGTTTTTTTCAATTTTTTTGTGTTTTTTTTAGCATTTTTTTTGCAAAAAAAAACACAAAATAAATGCAAAAAAAAAAAAAAAAATGCAAAAAAAAATGCAAAAAAAACACAAAATAAATGCAAAAAAATAAAAAAAAATGCAAAAAAAATTAAAAAAAACACATAAAAAAATACAAAAAATAATGCAAAAAAAACACAAAAAAATGCAAAAAAAATGCAAAAAATGCAAAAAAAAAAACACAAAAAAAATGCAAAAAAAACCACAAAAAATGCAAAAAAAACCACAAAAAAATGCAAAAAACACGAAATAAATGCAAAAAAATAAACAAAAAAATGCAAAAAAAAACACAAAAAAATGCAAAAAAAAACACAAAAAATGCAAAAAAACACAAAAAAATGCAAAAAAAACAAAAAAAACACAAAAAAATGTAAAAAAAAAAAAAAAAAACACAAAAAGATGCAAAAAAAACACATAAAAATGCAAAAAAAAACCACAAAAAATACAAAAAAAAACAAAAAAATGCAAAAAAACAAACAAAAAAATGCAAAAAAAACACAAAAAATGCAAAAAAAAAACACAAAAAAATGCAAAAAAAAAAATGCAAAAAAAATGCAAAAAAACACAAAAAATGCAAAAAAATGCAAAAAAAAAACACAAAAAATGCAAAAAAAACACAAAATAAATGCAAAAAAAAAAAAGCAAAAAAAATGCTAAAAAAAACACAAAAAAAATTGAAAAAAAACACACTTTTTGTGTGTTTTTTTCAATTTTTTTGTGTTTTTTTTAGCATTTTTTTTGCAAAAAAAAAACACAAAATAAATGCAAAAAAAAAAAAAAAAAATGCAAAAAAAAAATGCAAAAAAAAACACAAAATAAATGCAAAAAAATAAAAAAAAATGCAAAAAAAATAAAAAAAAACACATAAAAAAATACAAAAAATAATGCAAAAAAAACACAAAAAATGCAAAAAAAAACACAAAAAATGCAAAAAAAAACACAAAAAATGCAAAAAACACGAAATAAATGCAAAAAAATAAACAAAAAAATGCAAAAAAAAACACAAAAAAATGCAAAAAAAAACAAAAAATGCAAAAAAACACAAAAAAATGCAAAAAAAACAAAAAAAACACAAAAAAATGTAAAAAAAACCACAAAAAATACAAAAAAAAAACAAAAAAATGCAAAAAAAAATGCAAAAAAATGCAAAAAAACAAACAAAAAAATGCAAAAAAACAAACAAAAAAATGCAAAAAAAAAACACAAAAAAATGCAAAAAAAAAAATGCAAAAAAATGCAAAAAAAACACAAAAAAATGCAAAAAAATGCAAAAAAAAACACAAAAAATGCAAAAAAAACACAAAATAAATGCAAAAAAAAAATGCAAAAAAAATGCTAAAAAAAACACAAAAAAAATTGAAAAAAAACACACTTTTTGTGTTTTTTTCAATTTTTTTGTGTTTTTTTTAGCATTTTTTTTGCAAAAAAAACCACAAAAAAATGCAAAAAAAAATGCAAAAAAAATGCAAAAAAAACATAAAAAAATGCAAAAAAAATGCAAAAAAAACACAAAAAAATGCAAAAAAAAAATGCAAAAAAATGCAAAAAAAAACACAAAAAATGCAAAAAAAACACGAAATAAATGCAAAAAAAACAAACAAAAAAATGCAAAAAAATGCAAAAAAACCCACAAAAAAATGCAAAAAAAATGCAAAAAAACACATAAAAAAATACAAAAAATAATGCAAAAAAAACACAAAAAAATGCAAAAAAAACATAAAAAAATGCAAAAAAAAATGCAAAAAAAACACAAAAAAATGCAAAAAAAAAGCAAAAAAACCCACAAAAAAATACTAAAAAAAAACACAAAAAAATGCAAAAAAAAACACAAAAAATGCAAAAAAAACACGAAATAAATGCAAAAAAAACAAACAAAAAAATGCAAAAAAATGCAAAAAAACCCACAAAAAAATGCAAAAAAAAAATGCAAAAAAACACAAAAAAATACAAAAAATAATGCAAAAAAAATGCAAAAAAATGCAAAAAAAAACACAAAAAATGCAAAAAAAAAACACAAAATAAATGCAAAAAAACCCCCAAAAAAATGCAAAAAAAAACACAAAAAATGCAAAAAAAAATGCAAAAAATGCAAAAAAAACACAAAAAATGCAAAAAAAAAAAATGCAAAAAAAATGAAAAAAACACAAAAGAATGCAAAAAAACACACAAAAAAATGCAAAAAAAACACAAAAAAATGAAAAAAAACACAAAAAAATGCAAAAAAAATTGCAAAAAAATGCAAAAAAAACACAAAAAAATGCAAAAAAAAAACGCAAAGAAATGCAAAAAAATCGCAAAAAATGAAAAAAAATGCAAAAAAACCACAAAAAATGCAAAAAAAATACGAAATAAATGCAAAAAAAACCACAAAAAAAATGCAAAAAAATGCAAAAAAACACATAAAAAAATACAAAAAAATAATGCAAAAAAAACACAAAAAAATGCAAAAAAAAATGCAAAAAATGCAAAAAAAAAACACAAAAAAATGCAAAAAAAAACACAAAAAATGCAAAAAAAAACACAAAAAATGCAAAAAACACGAAATAAATGCAAAAAAAAAAAAAAAAATGCAAAAAAAAAATGCAAAAAAAAAATGCAAAAAAACACAAAAAAATGCAAAAAAAATGCAAAAAATGCAACAAAAAAAACACAAAAAAATGCAAAAAAAACCACAAAAAATGCAAAAAAAAACACAAAAAATGCAAAAAAACACGAAATAAATGCAAAAAAAAAAAAAAAAATGCAAAAAAAAAATGCAAAAAAAACAAAATAAATGCAAAAAAATAAAAAAAAATGCAAAAAAAATGCAAAAAAAACCACAAAAAAAATGCAAAAAAAAAATGCAAAAAAACACATAAAAAAATACAAAAAATAATGCAAAAAAAACACAAAAAAATGCAAAAAAAATGCAAAAAATGCAAAAAAAAAAACACAAAAAATGCAAAAAAAAATGCAAAAAAAACCACAAAAAAATGCAAAAAAAAACACAAAAAATGCAAAAAAAACACAAAAAAATGCAAAAAAATGCAAAAAAAACAAAAAAATGTAAAAAAAAAAAAAAAAAACACAAAAAAATGCAAAAAAAAACACATAAAAATGCAAAAAAAAACACAAAAAAATACAAAAAAAAAAAAAAAAAATGCAAAAAAAAAAGCAAAAAAACCCACAAAAAAAATGCAAAAAAAAACACAAAAAAAATGCAAAAAAAATCAAAAAAAAATGCAAAAAAAAATGCAAAAACATGCAAAAAAACAAACAAAAAAATGCAAAAAAAAACACAAAAAATGCAAAAAAAAAACACAAAAAAATGCAAAAAAAAAAATGCAAAAAAAATGCAAAAAAACACAAAAAAATGCAAAAAAATGCAAAAAAAAAAACGCAAAAAATGCAAAAAAACACAAAATAAATGCAAAAAAAAAAATGCAAAAAAAAATGCTAAAAAAACACAAAAAAAATTGAAAAAAAACACACTTTTTGTGTGTTTTTTTCAATTTTTTTGTGTTTTTTTTAGCATTTTTTTTGCAAAAAAAAACACAAAATAAATGCAAAAAAAAAAAAAAAAATGCAAAAAAAAAATGCAAAAAAAATAAAAAAAAATGCAAAAAAAAAAAAAAAAAAACCACACAAAAAATGCAAAAAAAAATGCAAAAAAACACATAAAAAATACAAAAAATAATGCAAAAAAAACACAAAAAAATGCAAAAAAAATGCAAAAAATGCAAAAAAAAAAACACAAAAAAAATGCAAAAAAAACCACAAAAAATGCAAAAAAAACCACAAAAAATGCAAAAAAAAACACGAAATAAATGCAAAAAAATAAACAAAAAAATGCAAAAAAAAAATGCAAAAAAAACACAAAATAAATGCAAAAAAATAAAAAAAAATGCAAAAAAAATAAAAAAAAATGCAAAAAAAATGCAAAAAAAACCACAAAAAAAATGCAAAAAAAATGCAAAAAAACACAAAAAAATACAAAAAATAATGCAAAAAAATGCAAAAAAATGCAAAAAAATGCAAAAAATGCAAAAAAAAAAAACACAAAAAATGCAAAAAAAAATGCAAAAAAAAACACAAAAAAATGCAAAAAAAAACACAAAAAATGCAAAAAAAACACAAAAAAATGCAAAAAAATGCAAAAAAAACACAAAAAAATGTAAAAAAAAAAAAAAAAAACACAAAAAAATGCAAAAAAAACACATAAAAATGCAAAAAAAAACACAAAAAAATACAAAAAAAAAAAAAAAAATGCAAAAAAAAAAGCAAAAAAACCCACAAAAAAAATGCAAAAAAAAAACACAAAAAAAATGCAAAAAAAATCAAAAAAAAAATGCAAAAAAAAATGCAAAAAAATGCAAAAAAACAAACAAAAAAATGCAAAAAAAACACAAAAAATGCAAAAAAAAAAAACACAAAAAAATGCAAAAAAAAAAATGCAAAAAAAATTCAAAAAAACACAAAAAAATGCAAAAAAATGCAAAAAAAAACACAAAAAATGCAAAAAAACACAAAATAAATGCAAAAAAAAAAAATGCAAAAAAAATGCTAAAAAAAACACAAAAAAAATTGAAAAAAAACACACTTTTTGTGTGTTTTTTTCAATTTTTTTGTTTTTTTTAGCATTTTTTTTGCCAAAAAAAACACAAAATAAATGCAAAAAAAAAAAAAAAAATGCAAAAAAAAAATGCAAAAAAAAACACAAAATAAATGCAAAAAAATAAAAAAAAATGCAAAAAAAATAAAAAAAAACACATAAAAAAATACAAAAAATAATGCAAAAAAACACAAAAAAATACAAAAAATAATGCAAAAAAATGCAAAAAAATGCAAAAAAAATGCAAAAAATGCAAAAAAAAAAACACAAAAAATGCAAAAAAAAATGCAAAAAAAAACACAAAAAAATGCAAAAAAAACCACAAAAAATGCAAAAAAAACACAAAAAAATGCAAAAAAATGCAAAAAAAACACAAAAAAATGTAAAAAAAAAAAAAAAAAAACACAAAAAAATGCAAAAAAAAACACATAAAAATGCAAAAAAAAACACAAAAAAATACAAAAAAAAAAAAAAAATGCAAAAAAAAAAGCAAAAAAACCCACAAAAAAAATGCAAAAAAAAACACAAAAAAAATGCAAAAAAAATCAAAAAAAAAATGCAAAAAAAAATGCAAAAAAATGCAAAAAAACAAACAAAAAAATGCAAAAAAAAACACAAAAAATGCAAAAAAAAAACACAAAAAAATGCAAAAAAAAAAATGCAAAAAAAATTCAAAAAAACACAAAAAAATGCAAAAAAATGCAAAAAAAACCACAAAAAATGCAAAATAAATGCAAAAAAAAAAAATGCAAAAAAAATGCTAAAAAAAACACAAAAAAAATTGAAAAAAAACACACTTTTTGTGTGTTTTTTTCAATTTTTTTGTGTTTTTTTTAGCATTTTTTTTGCCAAAAAAAACACAAAATAAATGCAAAAAAAAAAAAAAAAATGCAAAAAAAAAATGCAAAAAAAAACACAAAATAAATGCAAAAAAATAAAAAAAAATGCAAAAAAAATAAAAAAAAACACATAAAAAAATACAAAAAATAATGCAAAAAAAACACAAAAAAATGCAAAAAAAATGCAAAAAATGCAAAAAAAAAAACACAAAAAAAATGCAAAAAAAAACACAAAAAATGCAAAAAAAACCACAAAAAATGCAAAAAACACGAAATAAATGCAAAAAAATAAACAAAAAAATGCAAAAAAAAACACAAAAAAATGCAAAAAAAAACACAAAAAATGCAAAAAAACACAAAAAAAACAAAAAAAACACAAAAAAATGTAAAAAAAAAAAAAAAAAACACAAAAAGATGCAAAAAAAAACACATAAAAATGCAAAAAAACACGAAATAAATGCAAAAAAAAAAAAAAAATGCAAAAACATGCAAAAAAACAAACAAAAAAATGCAAAAAAAAACACAAAAAATGCAAAAAAAAAACACAAAAAAATGCAAAAAAAAAAATGCAAAAAAAATGCAAAAAAACACAAAAAAATGCAAAAAAATGCAAAAAAAAAAAACGCAAAAAATGCAAAAAAACACAAAATAAATGCAAAAAAAAAAATGCAAAAAAAAATGCTAAAAAAACACAAAAAAAATTGAAAAAAAACACACTTTTTGTGTGTTTTTTTCAATTTTTTTGTGTTTTTTTTAGCATTTTTTTTGCAAAAAAAAACACAAAATAAATGCAAAAAAAAAAAAAAAAATGCAAAAAAAAAATGCAAAAAAAAAAAAAAAAAATGCAAAAAAAAAAAAAAAAAAAACCACACAAAAAATGCAAAAAAAAATGCAAAAAAACACATAAAAAATACAAAAAATAATGCAAAAAAAACACAAAAAAATGCAAAAAAAATGCAAAAAATGCAAAAAAAAAAACACAAAAAAAATGCAAAAAAAACCACAAAAAATGCAAAAAAAACCACAAAAAATGCAAAAAAAAACACGAAATAAATGCAAAAAAATAAACAAAAAAATGCAAAAAAAAAATGCAAAAAAAACACAAAATAAATGCAAAAAAATAAAAAAAAATGCAAAAAAAATAAAAAAAAATGCAAAAAAAATGCAAAAAAAACCACAAAAAAAATGCAAAAAAAATGCAAAAAAACACAAAAAAATACAAAAAATAATGCAAAAAAATGCAAAAAAATGCAAAAAAATGCAAAAAATGCAAAAAAAAAAAACACAAAAAATGCAAAAAAAAATGCAAAAAAAAACACAAAAAAATGCAAAAAAAAACACAAAAAATGCAAAAAAAACACAAAAAAATGCAAAAAAATGCAAAAAAAACACAAAAAAATGTAAAAAAAAAAAAAAAAAACACAAAAAAATGCAAAAAAAACACATAAAAATGCAAAAAAAAACACAAAAAAATACAAAAAAAAAAAAAAAAATGCAAAAAAAAAAGCAAAAAAACCCACAAAAAAAATGCAAAAAAAAAACACAAAAAAAATGCAAAAAAAATCAAAAAAAAAATGCAAAAAAAAATGCAAAAAAATGCAAAAAAACAAACAAAAAAATGCAAAAAAAACACAAAAAATGCAAAAAAAAAAAACACAAAAAAATGCAAAAAAAAAAATGCAAAAAAAATTCAAAAAAACACAAAAAAATGCAAAAAAATGCAAAAAAAAACACAAAAAATGCAAAAAAACACAAAATAAATGCAAAAAAAAAAAATGCAAAAAAAATGCTAAAAAAAACACAAAAAAAATTGAAAAAAAACACACTTTTTGTGTGTTTTTTTCAATTTTTTTGTTTTTTTTAGCATTTTTTTTGCCAAAAAAAACACAAAATAAATGCAAAAAAAAAAAAAAAAATGCAAAAAAAAAATGCAAAAAAAAACACAAAATAAATGCAAAAAAATAAAAAAAAATGCAAAAAAAATAAAAAAAAACACATAAAAAAATACAAAAAATAATGCAAAAAAACACAAAAAAATACAAAAAATAATGCAAAAAAATGCAAAAAAATGCAAAAAAAATGCAAAAAATGCAAAAAAAAAAACACAAAAAATGCAAAAAAAAATGCAAAAAAAAACACAAAAAAATGCAAAAAAAACCACAAAAAATGCAAAAAAAACACAAAAAAATGCAAAAAAATGCAAAAAAAACACAAAAAAATGTAAAAAAAAAAAAAAAAAACACAAAAAAATGCAAAAAAAAAC
The DNA here is from genome assembly GCA_023566125.1 of Zingel zingel. Taxonomy (NCBI): domain Eukaryota; kingdom Metazoa; phylum Chordata; class Actinopteri; order Perciformes; family Percidae; genus Zingel; species Zingel zingel. The sequence goes on from CM042317.1 coordinate 12,276,715, forward strand.
ACATAAAAATGCAAAAAAAAACACAAAAAAATACAAAAAAAAAAAAAAAATGCAAAAAAAAAAGCAAAAAAACCCACAAAAAAAATGCAAAAAAAAACACAAAAAAAATGCAAAAAAAATCAAAAAAAAAATGCAAAAAAAAATGCAAAAAAATGCAAAAAAACAAACAAAAAAATGCAAAAAAAAACACAAAAAATGCAAAAAAAAAACACAAAAAAATGCAAAAAAAAAAATGCAAAAAAAATTCAAAAAAACACAAAAAAATGCAAAAAAATGCAAAAAAAACCACAAAAAATGCAAAATAAATGCAAAAAAAAAAAATGCAAAAAAAATGCTAAAAAAAACACAAAAAAAATTGAAAAAAAACACACTTTTTGTGTGTTTTTTTCAATTTTTTTGTGTTTTTTTTAGCATTTTTTTTGCCAAAAAAAACACAAAATAAATGCAAAAAAAAAAAAAAAAATGCAAAAAAAAAATGCAAAAAAAAACACAAAATAAATGCAAAAAAATAAAAAAAAATGCAAAAAAAATAAAAAAAAACACATAAAAAAATACAAAAAATAATGCAAAAAAAACACAAAAAAATGCAAAAAAAATGCAAAAAATGCAAAAAAAAAAACACAAAAAAAATGCAAAAAAAAACACAAAAAATGCAAAAAAAACCACAAAAAATGCAAAAAACACGAAATAAATGCAAAAAAATAAACAAAAAAATGCAAAAAAAACCACAAAAAAATGCAAAAAAAAACACAAAAAATGCAAAAAAACACAAAAAAAACAAAAAAAACACAAAAAAATGTAAAAAAAAAAAAAAAAAACACAAAAAGATGCAAAAAAAAACACATAAAAATGCAAAAAAACACGAAATAAATGCAAAAAAAAAAAAAAAATGCAAAAAAAAAATGCAAAAAAAAACACAAAATAAATGCAAAAAAATAAAAAAAAATAAAAAAAAAATAAAAAAAAATGCAAAAAAAATGCAAAAAAAACCACAAAAAAAATGCAAAAAAAAAATGCAAAAAAAACACAAAATAAATGCAAAAAAATAAAAAAAAATGCAAAAAAAATAAAAAAAAATGCAAAAAAAATGCAAAAAAAACCACAAAAAAAATGCAAAAAAAAACACAAAAAAAATGCAAAAAAAATCAAAAAAAAAATGCAAAAAAAAATGCAAAAACATGCAAAAAAACAAACAAAAAAATGCAAAAAAAAACACAAAAAATGCAAAAAAAAACACAAAAAAATGCAAAAAAAAAAATGCAAAAAAAATGCAAAAAAACACAAAAAAATGCAAAAAAATGCAAAAAAAAAAACGCAAAAAATGCAAAAAAACACAAAATAAATGCAAAAAAAAAAATGCAAAAAAAAATGCTAAAAAAACACAAAAAAAATTGAAAAAAAACACACTTTTTGTGTGTTTTTTTCAATTTTTTTGTGTTTTTTTTAGCATTTTTTTTGCAAAAAAAAACACAAAATAAATGCAAAAAAAAAAAAAAAAATGCAAAAAAAAAATGCAAAAAAAAAAAAAAAAAATGCAAAAAAAAAAAAAAAAAAACCACACAAAAAATGCAAAAAAAACCACAAAAAATGCAAAATAAATGCAAAAAAAAAAAATGCAAAAAAAATGCTAAAAAAAACACAAAAAAAATGCAAAAAAAAAAAAAAAAATGCAAAAAAAAACACAAAATAAATGCAAAAAAATAAAAAAAAATGCAAAAAAAATAAAAAAAAAAAACACAAAATAAATGCAAAAAAATAAAAAAAAATGCAAAAAAAATAAAAAAAAACACATAAAAAAATACAAAAAATAATGCAAAAAAAACACAAAAAAATGCAAAAAAAATGCAAAAAATGCAAAAAAAAAAACACAAAAAAAATGCAAAAAAAAACACAAAAAATGCAAAAAAAACCACAAAAAATGCAAAAAACACGAAATAAATGCAAAAAAATAAACAAAAAAATGCAAAAAAAACCACAAAAAAATGCAAAAAAAAACACAAAAAATGCAAAAAAACACAAAAAAAACAAAAAAAACACAAAAAAATGTAAAAAAAAAAAAAAAAAACACAAAAAGATGCAAAAAAAAACACATAAAAATGCAAAAAAACACGAAATAAATGCAAAAAAAAAAAAAAAATGCAAAAAAAAAATGCAAAAAAAAACACAAAATAAATGCAAAAAAATAAAAAAAAATGCAAAAAAAATAAAAAAAAATGCAAAAAAAATGCAAAAAAAACCACAAAAAAAATGCAAAAAAAAAATGCAAAAAAAACACAAAATAAATGCAAAAAAATAAAAAAAAATGCAAAAAAAATAAAAAAAAATGCAAAAAAAATGCAAAAAAAACCACAAAAAAAATGCAAAAAAAAAATGCAAAAAAACACAAAAAAATACAAAAAATAATGCAAAAAAAACACAAAAAAATGCAAAAAAAATGCAAAAAATGCAAAAAAAAAAAACACAAAAAATGCAAAAAAAAAATGCAAAAAAAAACACAAAAAAATGTTAAAAAAAAACCACAAAAAATGCAAAAAAAACACAAAAAAATGCAAAAAAATGCAAAAAAAACAAAAAAAATGTAAAAAAAAAAAAAAAAAAACACAAAAAAATGCAAAAAAAAACACATAAAAATGCAAAAAAAACACAAAAAAATACAAAAAAAAAAAAAAAAAATGCAAAAAAAAAGCAAAAAAACCCACAAAAAAAATGCAAAAAAAAAACACAAAAAAATGCAAAAAAAATCAAAAAAAAAATGCAAAAAAAAATGCAAAAAATGCAAAAAAACAAACAAAAAAATGCAAAAAAAAACACAAAAAATGCAAAAAAAAAACAAAAAAATGCAAAAAAAAAAATGCAAAAAAAAATGCTAAAAAAAACACAAAAAAAATTGAAAAAAAACACACTTTTTGTGTGTTTTTTTCAATTTTTTTGTGTTTTTTTTAGCATTTTTTTTGCAAAAAAAAACACAAAATAAATGCAAAAAAAAAAAAAAAAATGCAAAAAAAAAATGCAAAAAAAAAACAAAATAAATGCAAAAAAATAAAAAAAATGCAAAAAAAAAAAAAAAAAATGCAAAAAAAATAAAAAAAAAACCACACAAAAAATGCAAAAAAAATTGCAAAAAAACACATAAAAAAATACAAAAAATAATGCAAAAAAAACACAAAAAAATGCAAAAAAAATGCAAAAAATGCAAAAAAAAAAACACAAAAAAAATGCAAAAAAAAACACAAAAAATGCAAAAAAACCCACAAAAAATGCAAAAAAACACGAAATAAATGCAAAAAAATAAACAAAAAAATGCAAAAAAAAACACAAAAAAATGCAAAAAAAAAACACAAAAAATGCAAAAAAACACAAAAAAATGCAAAAAAAACAAAAAAAACACAAAAAAATGTAAAAAAAAAAAAAAAAAAACACAAAAAGATGCAAAAAAAAACACATAAAAATGCAAAAAAAACCACAAAAAATACAAAAAAAAACAAAAAAATGCAAAAAAATGCAAAAAAACAAACAAAAAAATGCAAAAAAACCACAAAAATGCAAAAAAAAAAATGCAAAAAAAATGCAAAAAAACACAAAAAAATGCAAAAAAATGCAAAAAAAACACACAAAAAATGCAAAAAAACACAAAATAAATGCAAAAAAAAAAATGCAAAAAAAATGCTAAAAAAAACACAAAAAAAATTGAAAAAAAACACACTTTTTGTGTGTTTTTTTCAATTTTTTTGTGTTTTTTTTAGCATTTTTTTTGCAAAAAAAAACACAAAATAAATGCAAAAAAAAAAAAAAAAAATGCAAAAAAAAAATGCAAAAAAAAACACAAAATAAATGCAAAAAAATAAAAAAAAATGCAAAAAAAAAAAAAAAAAACACAAAAAAATACAAAAAATAATGCAAAAAAAACACAAAAAAATGCAAAAAAAAATGCAAAAAATGCAAAAAAAAAAACACAAAAAAAATGCAAAAAAAACACAAAAAATGCAAAAAAAACCACAAAAAATGCAAAAAACACGAAATAAATGCAAAAAAATAAACAAAAAAATGCAAAAAAAAACACAAAAAAATGCAAAAAAAAACACAAAAAATGCAAAAAAACACAAAAAAATGCAAAAAAAACAAAAAAAACACAAAAAAATGTAAAAAAAAAAAAAAAAAACACAAAAAGATGCAAAAAAAAACACATAAAAATGCAAAAAAAAACACAAAAAATACAAAAAAAAACAAAAAAATGCAAAAAAAAATGCAAAAAAATGCAAAAAAACAAACAAAAAAATGCAAAAAAACAAACAAAAAAATGCAAAAAAAAATGCAAAAAAAAACACAAAAAAATGCAAAAAAAAAAATGCAAAAAAATGCAAAAAAAACACAAAAAAAATGCAAAAAAATGCAAAAAAAAACACAAAAAATGCAAAAAAACACAAAATAAATGCAAAAAAAAAAAAATGCAAAAAAAAATGCTAAAAAAAACAAAAAAAATTGAAAAAAAACACACTTTTTGTGTTTTTTTCAATTTTTTTGTGTTTTTTTTAGCATTTTTTTTGCAAAAAAACCCACAAAAAAATGCAAAAAAAAATGCAAAAAAAATGCAAAAAAAACATAAAAAAATGCAAAAAAAAATGCAAAAAAAACACAAAAAAATGCAAAAAAAAAATGCAAAAAAACGCACAAAAAAATACTAAAAAAAAAACACAAAAAAATGCAAAAAAAAACACAAAAAATGCAAAAAAACACGAAATAAATACAAAAAAAACACACAAAAAAATGCAAAAAAATGCAAAAAAACCCACAAAAAAATGCAAAAAAATGCAAAAAAACACATAAAAAAATACAAAAAATAATGCAAAAAAAACACAAAAAATGCAAAAAAAACATAAAAAAATGCAAAAAAAAATGCAAAAAAAACACAAAAAAATGCAAAAAAAAAAGCAAAAAAACCCACAAAAAAATACTAAAAAAAAACACAAAAAAATGCAAAAAAAAACACAAAAAATGCAAAAAAACACGAAATAAATGCAAAAAAAACAAACAAAAAAATGCAAAAAAATGCAAAAAACCCACAAAAAAATGCAAAAAAAAATGCAAAAAAACACATAAAAAAATACAAAAAATAATGCAAAAAAAATGCAAAAAAATGCAAAAAAAAACACAAAAAATGCAAAAAAAAACACAAAAAATGCAAAAAAAAACACAAAAAATGCAAAAAAAAAATGCAAAAAATGCAAAAAAAATGCAAAAAAAAAAAATGCAAAAAAAATGAAAAAAACACAAAAGAATGCAAAAAAAACACACAAAAAAATGCAAAAAAAACAAAAAAATGCAAAAAAAACACAAAAAAATGCAAAAAAAAAACGCAAAGAAATGCAAAAAAATCGCAAAAAAATGAAAAAAAATGCAAAAAAATGCAAAAAAAACCACAAAAAATGCAAAATAAATGCAAAAAAAAAAAATGCAAAAAAAATGCTAAAAAAAACACAAAAAAAATTGAAAAAAAACACACTTTTTGTGTGTTTTTTTCAATTTTTTTGTGTTTTTTTTAGCATTTTTTTTGCCAAAAAAAACACAAAATAAATGCAAAAAAAAAAAAAAAAATGCAAAAAAAAACACAAAATAAATGCAAAAAAATAAAAAAAAATGCAAAAAAAATAAAAAAAAACACATAAAAAAATACAAAAAATAATGCAAAAAAAACACAAAAAAATGCAAAAAAAATGCAAAAAATGCAAAAAAAAAAACACAAAAAAAATGCAAAAAAAAACACAAAAAATGCAAAAAAAACCACAAAAAATGCAAAAAACACGAAATAAATGCAAAAAAATAAACAAAAAAATGCAAAAAAAACCACAAAAAAATGCAAAAAAAAACACAAAAAATGCAAAAAAACACAAAAAAATGCAAAAAAAACAAAAAAAACACAAAAAAATGTAAAAAAAAAAAAAAAAAAACACAAAAAGATGCAAAAAAAAACACATAAAAATGCAAAAAAACACGAAATAAATGCAAAAAAAAAAAAAAAATGCAAAAAAAAAATGCAAAAAAAACACAAAATAAATGCAAAAAAATAAAAAAAAATGCAAAAAAAATAAAAAAAAATGCAAAAAAAATGCAAAAAAAACCACAAAAAAAATGCAAAAAAAAATGCAAAAAAAACACAAAATAAATGCAAAAAAAAAAAAAAAAATGCAAAAAAAAAATGCAAAAAAAAACACAAAATAAATGCAAAAAAATAAAAAAAAATGCAAAAAAAAAAAAAAAAAACACAAAAAAATACAAAAAATAATGCAAAAAAAACACAAAAAAATGCAAAAAAAAATGCAAAAAATGCAAAAAAAAAAACACAAAAAAAATGCAAAAAAAACACAAAAAATGCAAAAAAAACCACAAAAAATGCAAAAAACACGAAATAAATGCAAAAAAATAAACAAAAAAATGCAAAAAAAAACACAAAAAAATGCAAAAAAAAACACAAAAAATGCAAAAAAACACAAAAAAATGCAAAAAAAACAAAAAAAACACAAAAAAATGTAAAAAAAAAAAAAAAAAACACAAAAAGATGCAAAAAAAAACACATAAAAATGCAAAAAAAAACACAAAAAATACAAAAAAAAACAAAAAAATGCAAAAAAAAATGCAAAAAAATGCAAAAAAACAAACAAAAAAATGCAAAAAAACAAACAAAAAAATGCAAAAAAAAATGCAAAAAAAAACACAAAAAAATGCAAAAAAAAAAATGCAAAAAAATGCAAAAAAAACACAAAAAAAATGCAAAAAAATGCAAAAAAAAACACAAAAAATGCAAAAAAACACAAAATAAATGCAAAAAAAAAAAAATGCAAAAAAAAATGCTAAAAAAAACAAAAAAAATTGAAAAAAAACACACTTTTTGTGTTTTTTTCAATTTTTTTGTGTTTTTTTTAACATTTTTTTTGCAAAAAAACCCACAAAAAAATGCAAAAAAAAATGCAAAAAAAATGCAAAAAAAACATAAAAAAATGCAAAAAAAAATGCAAAAAAAACACAAAAAAATGCAAAAAAAAAATGCAAAAAAACGCACAAAAAAATACTAAAAAAAAAACACAAAAAAATGCAAAAAAAAACACAAAAAATGCAAAAAAACACGAAATAAATACAAAAAAAACACACAAAAAAATGCAAAAAAATGCAAAAAAACCCACAAAAAAATGCAAAAAAATGCAAAAAAACACATAAAAAAATACAAAAAATAATGCAAAAAAAACACAAAAAATGCAAAAAAAACATAAAAAAATGCAAAAAAAAATGCAAAAAAAACACAAAAAAATGCAAAAAAAAAAGCAAAAAAACCCACAAAAAAATACTAAAAAAAAACACAAAAAAATGCAAAAAAAAACACAAAAAATGCAAAAAAACACGAAATAAATGCAAAAAAAACAAACAAAAAAATGCAAAAAAATGCAAAAAACCCACAAAAAAATGCAAAAAAAAATGCAAAAAAACACATAAAAAAATACAAAAAATAATGCAAAAAAAATGCAAAAAAATGCAAAAAAAAACACAAAAAATGCAAAAAAAAACACAAAAAATGCAAAAAAAAACACAAAAAATGCAAAAAAAAAATGCAAAAAATGCAAAAAAAATGCAAAAAAAAAAAATGCAAAAAAAATGAAAAAAACACAAAAGAATGCAAAAAAAACACACAAAAAAATGCAAAAAAAACAAAAAAATGCAAAAAAAACACAAAAAAATGCAAAAAAAAAACGCAAAGAAATGCAAAAAAATCGCAAAAAAATGAAAAAAAATGCAAAAAAATGCAAAAAAAACCACAAAAAATGCAAAATAAATGCAAAAAAAAAAAATGCAAAAAAAATGCTAAAAAAAACACAAAAAAATTGAAAAAAAACACACTTTTTGTGTGTTTTTTTCAATTTTTTTGTGTTTTTTTTAGCATTTTTTTTGCCAAAAAAAACACAAAATAAATGCAAAAAAAAAAAAAAAAATGCAAAAAAAAAATGCAAAAAAAAACACAAAATAAATGCAAAAAAATAAAAAAAAATGCAAAAAAAATAAAAAAAAACACATAAAAAAATACAAAAAATAATGCAAAAAAAACACAAAAAAATGCAAAAAAAATGCAAAAAATGCAAAAAAAAAAACACAAAAAAAATGCAAAAAAAAACACAAAAAATGCAAAAAAAACCACAAAAAATGCAAAAAACACGAAATAAATGCAAAAAAATAAACAAAAAAATGCAAAAAAAACCACAAAAAAATGCAAAAAAAAACACAAAAAATGCAAAAAAACACAAAAAAATGCAAAAAAAACAAAAAAAACACAAAAAAATGTAAAAAAAAAAAAAAAAAACACAAAAAGATGCAAAAAAAAACACATAAAAATGCAAAAAAACACGAAATAAATGCAAAAAAAAAAAAAAAATGCAAAAAAAAAATGCAAAAAAAACACAAAATAAATGCAAAAAAATAAAAAAAAATGCAAAAAAAATAAAAAAAAATGCAAAAAAAATGCAAAAAAAACCACAAAAAAAATGCAAAAAAAAAATGCAAAAAAAACACAAAATAAATGCAAAAAAATAAAAAAAAATGCAAAAAAAATAAAAAAAAATGCAAAAAAAATGCAAAAAAAACCACAAAAAAAATGCAAAAAAAAAATGCAAAAAAACACAAAAAAATACAAAAAATAATGCAAAAAAAACACAAAAAAATGCAAAAAAAATGCAAAAAATGCAAAAAAAAAAAACACAAAAAATGCAAAAAAAAATGCAAAAAAAAACACAAAAAAATGTTAAAAAAAACCCACAAAAAATGCAAAAAAAACACAAAAAAATGCAAAAAAATGCAAAAAAAACAAAAAAAATGTAAAAAAAAAAAAAAAAAAACACAAAAAAATGCAAAAAAAAACACATAAAAATGCAAAAAAAACACAAAAAAATACAAAAAAAAAAAAAAAAAATGCAAAAAAAAAGCAAAAAAACCCACAAAAAAAATGCAAAAAAAAAACACAAAAAAATGCAAAAAAAATCAAAAAAAAAATGCAAAAAAAAATGCAAAAAATGCAAAAAAACAAACAAAAAAATGCAAAAAAAAACACAAAAAATGCAAAAAAAAAACAAAAAAATGCAAAAAAAAAAATGCAAAAAAAAATGCTAAAAAAAACACAAAAAAAATTGAAAAAAAACACACTTTTTGTGTGTTTTTTTCAATTTTTTTGTGTTTTTTTTAGCATTTTTTTTGCAAAAAAAAACACAAAATAAATGCAAAAAAAAAAAAAAAATGCAAAAAAAAAATGCAAAAAAAAAACAAAATAAATGCAAAAAAATAAAAAAAATGCAAAAAAAAAAAAAAAAAATGCAAAAAAAATAAAAAAAAAACCACACAAAAAATGCAAAAAAAATTGCAAAAAAACACATAAAAAAATACAAAAAATAATGCAAAAAAAACACAAAAAAATGCAAAAAAAATGCAAAAAATGCAAAAAAAAAAACACAAAAAAAATGCAAAAAAAAACACAAAAAATGCAAAAAAACCCACAAAAAATGCAAAAAAACACGAAATAAATGCAAAAAAATAAACAAAAAAATGCAAAAAAAAACACAAAAAAATGCAAAAAAAAACACAAAAAATGCAAAAAAACACAAAAAAATGCAAAAAAAACAAAAAAAACACAAAAAAATGTAAAAAAAAAAAAAAAAAAACACAAAAAGATGCAAAAAAAAACACATAAAAATGCAAAAAAAACCACAAAAAATACAAAAAAAAACAAAAAAATGCAAAAAAATGCAAAAAAACAAACAAAAAAATGCAAAAAAACCACAAAAATGCAAAAAAAAAAATGCAAAAAAAATGCAAAAAAACACAAAAAAATGCAAAAAAATGCAAAAAAAACACACAAAAAATGCAAAAAAACACAAAATAAATGCAAAAAAAAAAATGCAAAAAAAATGCTAAAAAAAACACAAAAAAAATTGAAAAAAAACACACTTTTTGTGTGTTTTTTTCAATTTTTTTGTGTTTTTTTTAGCATTTTTTTTGCAAAAAAAAACACAAAATAAATGCAAAAAAAAAAAAAAAAAATGCAAAAAAAAAATGCAAAAAAAAACACAAAATAAATGCAAAAAAATAAAAAAAAATGCAAAAAAAAAAAAAAAAAACACATAAAAAAATACAAAAAATAATGCAAAAAAAACACAAAAAAATGCAAAAAAAAATGCAAAAAATGCAAAAAAAAAAACACAAAAAAAATGCAAAAAAAACACAAAAAATGCAAAAAAAACCACAAAAAATGCAAAAAACACGAAATAAATGCAAAAAAATAAACAAAAAAATGCAAAAAAAAACACAAAAAAATGCAAAAAAAAACACAAAAAATGCAAAAAAACACAAAAAAATGCAAAAAAAACAAAAAAAACACAAAAAAATGTAAAAAAAAAAAAAAAAAACACAAAAAGATGCAAAAAAAAACACATAAAAATGCAAAAAAAAAACACAAAAAATACAAAAAAAAACAAAAAAATGCAAAAAAAAATGCAAAAAAATGCAAAAAAACAAACAAAAAAATGCAAAAAAACAAACAAAAAAATGCAAAAAAAAATGCAAAAAAAAACACAAAAAAATGCAAAAAAAAAAATGCAAAAAAATGCAAAAAAAACACAAAAAAAATGCAAAAAAATGCAAAAAAAAACACAAAAAATGCAAAAAAACACAAAATAAATGCAAAAAAAAAAAAAATGCAAAAAAAATGCTAAAAAAAACAAAAAAAATTGAAAAAAAACACACTTTTTGTGTTTTTTTCAATTTTTTTGTGTTTTTTTTAGCATTTTTTTTGCAAAAAAACCCACAAAAAAATGCAAAAAAAAATGCAAAAAAAATGCAAAAAAAACATAAAAAAATGCAAAAAAAAATGCAAAAAAAACACAAAAAAATGCAAAAAAAAAATGCAAAAAAACGCACAAAAAAATACTAAAAAAAAAACACAAAAAAATGCAAAAAAAAACACAAAAAATGCAAAAAAACACGAAATAAATACAAAAAAAACACACAAAAAAATGCAAAAAAATGCAAAAAAACCCACAAAAAAATGCAAAAAAATGCAAAAAAACACATAAAAAAATACAAAAAATAATGCAAAAAAAACACAAAAAATGCAAAAAAAACATAAAAAAATGCAAAAAAAAATGCAAAAAAAACACAAAAAAATGCAAAAAAAAAAGCAAAAAACCCACAAAAAAATACTAAAAAAAAACACAAAAAAATGCAAAAAAAAACACAAAAAATGCAAAAAAACACGAAATAAATGCAAAAAAAACAAACAAAAAAATGCAAAAAAATGCAAAAAACCCACAAAAAAATGCAAAAAAAAATGCAAAAAAACACATAAAAAAATACAAAAAATAATGCAAAAAAAATGCAAAAAAATGCAAAAAAAAACACAAAAAATGCAAAAAAAAACACAAAAAATGCAAAAAAAAACACAAAAAATGCAAAAAAAAAATGCAAAAAATGCAAAAAAAATGCAAAAAAAAAAAATGCAAAAAAAATGAAAAAAACACAAAAGAATGCAAAAAAAACACACAAAAAAATGCAAAAAAAACAAAAAAATGCAAAAAAAACACAAAAAAATGCAAAAAAAAAACGCAAAGAAATGCAAAAAAATCGCAAAAAAATGAAAAAAAATGCAAAAAAACCACAAAAAATGCAAAAAAAAATACGAAATAAATGCAAAAAAAACCACAAAAAAAATGCAAAAAAATGCAAAAAAACACATAAAAAAATACAAAAAATAATGCAAAAAAAACACAAAAAAATGCAAAAAAAATGCAAAAAATGCAAAAAAAAAAACACAAAAAAATGCAAAAAAAAACACAAAAAATGCAAAAAAAAACACAAAAAATGCAAAAAAAACACAAAAAAATGCAAAAAAAAAACGCAAAGAAATGCAAAAAAATCGCAAAAAAATGAAAAAAAATGCAAAAAAACCACAAAAAATGCAAAAAAAAATACGAAATAAATGCAAAAAAAACCACAAAAAAAATGCAAAAAAATGCAAAAAAACACATAAAAAAATACAAAAAATAATGCAAAAAAAACACAAAAAAATGCAAAAAAAATGCAAAAAATGCAAAAAAAAAAACACAAAAAATGCAAAAAAAAATGCAAAAAAAACCACAAAAAAATGCAAAAAAAACCACAAAAAATGCAAAAAAAACACAAAAAAATGCAAAAAAATGCAAAAAAAACACAAAAAAATGTAAAAAAAAAAAAAAAAAAACACAAAAAAATGCAAAAAAAACACAAAAAATGCAAAAAAAAAACACAAAAAAATGCAAAAAAAAAAAATGCAAAAAAAATGCAAAAAAACACAAAAAAATGCAAAAAAATGCAAAAAAAAACACAAAAAATGCAAAAAAACACAAAATAAATGCAAAAAAAAAAACACAAAAAAATGCAAAAAAAATCAAAAAAAAAATGCAAAAAAAAATGCAAAAAAATGCAAAAAAACAAACAAAAAAATGCAAAAAAAAACACAAAAAATGCAAAAAAAAACACAAAAAAATGCAAAAAAAAAAAATGCAAAAAAAATGCAAAAAAACACAAAAAAATGCAAAAAAATGCAAAAAAAAACACAAAAAATGCAAAAAAACACAAAATAAATGCAAAAAAAAAAATGCAAAAAAAAATGCTAAAAAAAACACAAAAAAAATTGAAAAAAAACACACTTTTTGTGTGTTTTTTTCAATTTTTTTGTGTTTTTTTTAGCATTTTTTTTGCAAAAAAAACACAAAATAAATGCAAAAAAAAAAAAAAAAATGCAAAAAAAAAATGCAAAAAAAAACACAAAATAAATGCAAAAAAATAAAAAAAATGCAAAAAAAAAAAAAAAAAATGCAAAAAAAATAAAAAAAAACCACACAAAAAATGCAAAAAAAAATGCAAAAAAACACATAAAAAAATACAAAAAATAATGCAAAAAAAACACAAAAAAATGCAAAAAAAATGCAAAAAATGCAAAAAAAAAAACACAAAAAAAATGCAAAAAAAACCACAAAAAATGCAAAAAAAACCACAAAAAATGCAAAAAAAACACGAAATAAATGCAAAAAAATAAACAAAAAAATGCAAAAAAAAATGCAAAAAAAACACAAAATAAATGCAAAAAAATAAAAAAAAATGCAAAAAAAATAAAAAAAAATGCAAAAAAAATGCAAAAAAAACCACAAAAAAAATGCAAAAAAAAAAATGCAAAAAAACACATAAAAAAATACAAAAAATAATGCAAAAAAAACACAAAAAAATGCAAAAAAATGCAAAAAATGCAAAAAAAAAAACACAAAAAATGCAAAAAAAAATGCAAAAAAAAACACAAAAAAATGCAAAAAAAAACACAAAAAATGCAAAAAAAACACAAAAAAATGCAAAAAAATGCAAAAAAAACACAAAAAAATGTAAAAAAAAAAAAAAAAAAAAAAAAAAAATGCAAAAAAAACATAAAAATGCAAAAAAAACCACAAAAAAATACAAAAAAAAAAAAAAAAATGCAAAAAAAAAGCAAAAAAACCCACAAAAAAAATGCAAAAAAAAAACACAAAAAAATGTAAAAAAAAAAAAAAAAAAACACAAAAAAATGCAAAAAAAACCACATAAAAATGCAAAAAAAACACAAAAAAATGCAAAAAAAAAAACACAAAAAAAATGCAAAAAAAATCAAAAAAAAAATGCAAAAAAAAATGCAAAAAAATGCAAAAAAACAAACAAAAAAATGCAAAAAAAAACACAAAAAATGCAAAAAAAAAACACAAAAAAATGCAAAAAAAAAAAATGCAAAAAAAATGCAAAAAAACACAAAAAAATGCAAAAAAATGCAAAAAAAAACACAAAAAATGCAAAAAAACACAAAATAAATGCAAAAAAAAAAACACAAAAAAATGCAAAAAAAATCAAAAAAAAAATGCAAAAAAAAATGCAAAAAAATGCAAAAAAACAAACAAAAAAATGCAAAAAAAACACAAAAAATGCAAAAAAAAACACAAAAAAATGCAAAAAAAAAAAATGCAAAAAAAATGCAAAAAAACACAAAAAAATGCAAAAAAATGCAAAAAAAACCACAAAAAATGCAAAAAAACACAAAATAAATGCAAAAAAAAAAATGCAAAAAAAAATGCTAAAAAAAACACAAAAAAAATTGAAAAAAAACACACTTTTTGTGTGTTTTTTTCAATTTTTTTGTGTTTTTTTTAGCATTTTTTTTGCAAAAAAAACACAAAATAAATGCAAAAAAAAAAAAAAAAATGCAAAAAAAAAATGCAAAAAAAAAACACAAAATAAATGCAAAAAAATAAAAAAAATGCAAAAAAAAAAAAAAAAATGCAAAAAAAATAAAAAAAAACCACACAAAAAATGCAAAAAAAAATGCAAAAAAACACATAAAAAAATACAAAAAATAATGCAAAAAAAACACAAAAAAATGCAAAAAAAATGCAAAAAATGCAAAAAAAAAAACACAAAAAAAATGCAAAAAAAACCACAAAAAATGCAAAAAAAACCACAAAAAATGCAAAAAAACACGAAATAAATGCAAAAAAATAAACAAAAAAATGCAAAAAAAAAATGCAAAAAAAACACAAAATAAATGCAAAAAAATAAAAAAAAATGCAAAAAAAATAAAAAAAAATGCAAAAAAAATGCAAAAAAAACCACAAAAAAAATGCAAAAAAAAAATGCAAAAAAACACATAAAAAAATACAAAAAATAATGCAAAAAAAACACAAAAAAATGCAAAAAAATGCAAAAAATGCAAAAAAAAAAACACAAAAAATGCAAAAAAAAATGCAAAAAAAAACACAAAAAAATGCAAAAAAAAACACAAAAAATGCAAAAAAAACACAAAAAAATGCAAAAAAAAACACAAAAAATGCAAAAAAAACACAAAAAAATACAAAAAAAAAAAAAAAAATGCAAAAAAAAAGCAAAAAAACCCACAAAAAAAATGCAAAAAAAAAACACAAAAAAAATGCAAAAAAAATCAAAAAAAAAATGCAAAAAAAAATGCAAAAAAATGCAAAAAAACAAACAAAAAAATGCAAAAAAAACACAAAAAATGCAAAAAAAAAACACAAAAAAATGCAAAAAAAAAAATGCAAAAAAAATGCAAAAAAACACAAAAAAATGCAAAAAAATGCAAAAAAAAAACACAAAAAATGCAAAAAAACACAAAATAAATGCAAAAAAAAAAATGCAAAAAAAAAATGCTAAAAAAAACACAAAAAAAATTGAAAAAAAACACACTTTTTGTGTGTTTTTTTCAATTTTTTTGTGTTTTTTTTAGCATTTTTTTTGCAAAAAAAACACAAAATAAATGCAAAAAAAAAAAAAAAAATGCAAAAAAAAATGCAAAAAAAAACACAAAATAAATGCAAAAAAATAAAAAAAAATGCAAAAAAAATAAAAAAAAATAAAAAAAAAATAAAAAAAAAACCACACAAAAAATGCAAAAAAATGCAAAAAAACACATAAAAAAATACAAAAAATAATGCAAAAAAAACACAAAAAAATGCAAAAAAAATGCAAAAAATGCAAAAAAAAAAACACAAAAAAAATGCAAAAAAAAACACAAAAAATGCAAAAAAAACCCACAAAAAATGCAAAAAACACGAAATAAATGCAAAAAAATAAACAAAAAAATGCAAAAAAAAATGCAAAAAAAACCACAAAAAAATGCAAAAAAACCCACAAAAAATGCAAAAAAAACAAAAAAAAACACAAAAAGATGCAAAAAAAAACACATAAAAATGCAAAAAAAAACACAAAAAATACAAAAAAAAACAAAAAAATGCAAAAAAAATGCAAAAAAATGCAAAAAAACAAACAAAAAAATGCAAAAAAACAAACAAAAAAATGCAAAAAAAAATGCAAAAAAAAAACACAAAAAAATGCAAAATAAAAAATGCAAAAAAATGCAAAAAAACACAAAAAAATGCAAAAAAAAACACAAAAAAATGCAAAAAAAAATGCAAAAAAACGCACAAAAAATACTAAAAAAAAAACACAAAAAAATGCAAAAAAAAACACAAAAAAATGCAAAAAAAACATAAAAAAATGCAAAAAAAATGCAAAAAAAAACACAAAAAAATGCAAAAAAAACATAAAAAAATGCAAAAAAAATAAAAAAAATGCAAAAAAAATGCAAAAAAAACCACAAAAAAAATGCAAAAAAAAAATGCAAAAAAACACATAAAAAAATACAAAAAATAATGCAAAAAAAACACAAAAAAATGCAAAAAAATGCAAAAAATGCAAAAAAAAAAACACAAAAAATGCAAAAAAAAATGCAAAAAAAAACACAAAAAAATGCAAAAAAAAACACAAAAAATGCAAAAAAAACACAAAAAAATGCAAAAAAAATGCAAAAAAAACACAAAAAAATGTAAAAAAAAAAAAAAAAAAAAAAAAAAATGCAAAAAAAACATAAAAATGCAAAAAAAAACACAAAAAAATACAAAAAAAAAAAAAAAAATGCAAAAAAAAAGCAAAAAAACCCACAAAAAAAATGCAAAAAAAAAACAAAAAAAATGCAAAAAAAATCAAAAAAAAAATGCAAAAAAAAATGCAAAAAAATGCAAAAAAACAAACAAAAAAATGCAAAAAAAACACAAAAAATGCAAAAAAAAAACACAAAAAAATGCAAAAAAAAAAATGCAAAAAAAATGCAAAAAAACACAAAAAAATGCAAAAAAATGCAAAAAAAAAACACAAAAAATGCAAAAAAACACAAAATAAATGCAAAAAAAAAAATGCAAAAAAAAAATGCTAAAAAAAACACAAAAAAAATTGAAAAAAAACACACTTTTTGTGTGTTTTTTTCAATTTTTTTGTGTTTTTTTTAGCATTTTTTTTGCAAAAAAAACACAAAATAAATGCAAAAAAAAAAAAAAAAATGCAAAAAAAAATGCAAAAAAAAACACAAAATAAATGCAAAAAAATAAAAAAAAATGCAAAAAAAATACAAAAAATAATGCAAAAAAAACACAAAAAAATGCAAAAAAAATGCAAAAAATGCAAAAAAAAAAACACAAAAAAAATGCAAAAAAAAACACAAAAAATGCAAAAAAACCCACAAAAAATGCAAAAAACACGAAATAAATGCAAAAAAATAAACAAAAAAATGCAAAAAAAAATGCAAAAAAAACCACAAAAAAATGCAAAAAAACCCACAAAAAATGCAAAAAAAACAAAAAAAAACACAAAAAGATGCAAAAAAAACACATAAAAATGCAAAAAAAAACACAAAAAATACAAAAAAAAACAAAAAAATGCAAAAAAAATGCAAAAAAATGCAAAAAAACACAAAAAAATGCAAAAAAACAAACAAAAAAATGCAAAAAAAAATGCAAAAAAAAAACACAAAAAAATGCAAAATAAAAAATGCAAAAAAATGCAAAAAAACACAAAAAAATGCAAAAAAAAACACAAAAAAATGCAAAAAAAAATGCAAAAAAACGCACAAAAAATACTAAAAAAAAAACACAAAAAAATGCAAAAAAAAACACAAAAAAATGCAAAAAAAACATAAAAAAATGCAAAAAAAATGCAAAAAAAAACACAAAAAAATGCAAAAAAAACATAAAAAAATGCAAAAAAAATGCAAAAAAAACACAAAAAAATGAAAAAAAAAAAATGCAAAAAAACCCACAAAAAAATACTAAAAAAAAACACAAAAAAATGCAAAAAAAAACACAAAAAATGCAAAAAAACACGAAATAAATGCAAAAAAAATGCAAAAAAAACACAAAAAATGCAAAAAAAACCACAAAAAATGCAAAAAAAACACAAAAAAATGCAAAAAAATGCAAAAAAACACAAAAAAATGTAAAAAAAAAAAAAAAAAAACACAAAAAGATGCAAAAAAAAACACATAAAAATGCAAAAAAAAACACAAAAAATACAAAAAAAAACAAAAAAATGCAAAAAAAATGCAAAAAAATGCAAAAAAACAAACAAAAAAATGCAAAAAAACAAACAAAAAAATGCAAAAAAAAATGCAAAAAAAAAACACAAAAAAATGCAAAATAAAAAATGCAAAAAAATGCAAAAAAACACAAAAAAATGCAAAAAAATGCAAAAAAAAACACAAAAAAATGCAAAAAAAAAATGCAAAAAAACGCACAAAAAATACTAAAAAAAAACACAAAAAAATGCAAAAAAAAACACAAAAAAATGCAAAAAAAACATAAAAAAATGCAAAAAAAATGCAAAAAAAAACACAAAAAAATGCAAAAAAAACATAAAAAAATGCAAAAAAAATGCAAAAAAAACAAAAAAATGAAAAAAAAAAAATGCAAAAAAACCCACAAAAAAATACTAAAAAAAAACACAAAAAAATGCAAAAAAAAACACAAAAAATGCAAAAAAACACGAAATAAATGCAAAAAAAACAAACAAAAAAATGCAAAAAAATGCAAAAAAACCCACAAAAAAATGCAAAAAAAATGCAAAAAAACACATAAAAAAATACAAAAAATAATGCAAAAAAATGCAAAAAAATGCAAAAAAAAACACAAAAAATGCAAAAAAAAAAACACAAAAAAAATGCAAAAAAAAAAAACAAAATAAATGCAAAAAAAAAAAAAAAAATGCAAACAAAAAATGCAAAAAAAAACACAAAATAAATGCAAAAAAATAAAAAAAAATGCAAAAAAAATCACAAAAAAAATGCAAAAAAAAAATGCAAAAAAACACATAAAAAAAACCACAAAAAATGCAAAAAAAAACACAAAAAATGCAAAAAATGCAAAAAAACCCACAAAAAAATGCAAAAAAACCCACAAAAAATGCAAAAAAAACCACAAAAAATGCAAAAAAACACGAAATAAATGCAAAAAAATAAACAAAAAAATGCAAAAAAAAATGCAAAAAAAAACACAAAAAAATGCAAAAAAAACACAAAAAATGCAAAAAAAACACAAAAAAATGCAAAAAAATGCAAAAAAACAAACACAAAAAATGCAAAAAAACACAAAATAAATGCAAAAAAAAAAAAATGCAAAAAAAAATGCTAAAAAAAACACAAAAAAAATTGAAAAAAAACACACTTTTTGTGTGTTTTTTTCAATTTTTTTGTTTTTTTTAGCATTTTTTTTGCAAAAAAAAACACAAAAAAATGCAAAAAAAAATGCAAAAAAAAGGCAAAAAAATGCAAAAAAAAATGCAAAAAAAAATGCAAAAAAATGCAAAAAAAAATGCAAAAAAATGCAAAAAAAATGCAAAAAAATGCAAAAAAAATGCAAAAAAAATGCAAAAAAAATGCAAAAAAACAAAAAAATGCAAAAAAAAATGCAAAAAAAAATGCAAAAAAAATGCAAAAAAATGCAAAAAAAATGCAAAAAAAATGCAAAAAAAATGCAAAAAAATGCAAAAAAAATGCAAAAAAATGCAAAAAAATGCAAAAAAAATGCAAAAAAAATGCAAAAAAAATGCAAAAAAAATGCAAAAAAAATGCAAAAAAAAATGCAAAAAAAATGCAAAAAATGCAAAAAAAAATGCAAAAAAATGCAAAAAAAAATGCAAAAAAATGCAAAAAAATGCAAAAAAAAGCAAAAAAACAAAAAAATGCAAAAAAAAAAACACAAAAAAATGCAAAAAAAATCAAAAAAAAAATGCAAAAAAAAATGCAAAAAAATGCAAAAAAACAAACAAAAAAATGCTAAAAAAATGCAAAAAAAAACACAAAAAAATGCAAAAAAAAAAATGCAAAAAGATGCAAAAAAACACAAAAAAATGCAAAAAAATGCAAAAAAAAAAACACAAAAAATGCAAAAAAACACAAAATAAATGCAAAAAAAAAAATGCAAAAAAAATGCTAAAAAAAACACAAAAAAAATTGAAAAAAACACACTTTTTGTGTGTTTTTTTCAATTTTTTTGTGTTTTTTTTAGCATTTTTTTTGCAAAAAAAAACACAAAAAAATGCAAAAAAAAAAACACAAAAAAAATGCAAAAAAAACAAAAAAAATGCAAAAAAAATGCAAAAAAAAAAATACAAAAAAATGCAAAAAAAAATGCAAAAAAATGCAAAAAAAACACGAAATAAATGCAAAAAAAAACAAAAAAATGCAAAAAAATGCAAAAAAACCCACAAAAAATGCAAAAAAGAAATGCAAAAAATGCAAAAAAAAACACAAAAAAATGCAAAAAAACACAAAAAAATGCAAAAAAAAATGCAAAAAAATGCAAAAAAAACACAAAAAAAATGTAAAAAAAAAAAACACAAAAAAATGCAAAAAAAACATAAAAATGCAAAAAAAACACAAAAAAATGAAAAAACAATGCAAAAAAATGCAAAAAAAATGCAAAAAAACCACAAAAAATGCAAAAAAAATGCAAAAAAATGCAAAAAAAATGCAAAAAAAACAAAAAAAATGCAAAAAAAAAAAGCAAAAAAAAACATGAAAAAATGCAAAAAAAATGCAAAAAAAACAAAAAAATGCAAAAAAAATGCAAAAAAATGCAAAAAAACACAAAAAATGCAAAAAAAATGCAAAAAAATGCAAAAAAAACACAAAAAATGCAAAAAAATGCAAAAAAAAACAAAAAAATGCAAAAAAAAATGCAAAAAATGCAAAAAAAACACAAAAAATGCAAAAAAACAAAAAAATGCAAAAAAAATGCAAAAAAACCACAAAAAAAATGTAAAAAAAAAAACACAAAAAAATGCAAAAAAAACACATAAAAATGCAAAAAAAATGCAAAAAAATGCAAAAACAATGCAAAAAAATGCTAAAAAAATTGATAAAAAACAAAAAAATGCAAAAAAAAAACAAAAAATGCAAAAAAACACGAAATAAATGCAAAAAAACAAACAAAAAAATGCAAAAAAATGCAAAAAAACCCACAAAAAAATGCAAAAAAAACACATAAAAAAATACAAAAAATAATGCAAAAAAAACCACACAAAAAATGCAAAAAAAAACACAAAAAAAATGCAAAAAAAACACAAAATAAATGCAAAAAAAAAAAAAAAAATGCAAAAAAAAATGCAAAAAAAAACACAAAATAAATGCAAAAAAATAAAAAAAAATGCAAAAAAAATAAAAAAAAATGCAAAAAAAAATGCAAAAAAACCACAAAAAAAATGCAAAAAAAAAATGCAAAAAAACACATAAAAAAATACAAAAAATAATGCAAAAAAAACACGAAATAAATGCAAAAAAAAACAAAAAAATGCAAAAAAACCCACAAAAAATGCAAAAAAGAAATGCAAAAAATGCAAAAAAATGCAAAAAAACACAAAAAAATGCAAAAAAAAAATGCAAAAAAATGCAAAAAAAACACAAAAAAAATGTTAAAAAAAAAAAACACAAAAAAATGCAAAAAAAACATAAAAATGCAAAAAAAACACAAAAAATTGAAAAAACAATGCAAAAAAATGCAAAAAAAATGCAAAAAAAACACAAAAAATGCAAAAAAAATGCAAAAAAATGCAAAAAAATGCAAAAAAAACAAAAAAAATGCAAAAAAAAAGCAAAAAAAAACATGAAAAAATGCAAAAAAAAATGCAAAAAAAACACAAAAAAATGCAAAAAAATGCAAAAAAATGCAAAAAAAACACAAAAAATGCAAAAAAAACCACAAAAAATGCAAAAAAATGCAAAAAAAAACACAAAAAAATGCAAAAAAAAATGCAAAAAATGCAAAAAAACACAAAAAAATGCAAAAAAACAAAAAAATGCAAAAAAATGCAAAAAAACCACAAAAAAAATGTAAAAAAAAAAACACAAAAAAATGCAAAAAAAACACATAAAAATGCAAAAAAAATGCAAAAAAATGCAAAAACAATGCAAAAAAATGCTAAAAAAATTGATAAAAAACACAAAAAAATGCAAAAAAAAAAACAAAAAATGCAAAAAACACGAAATAAATGCAAAAAAACAAACAAAAAAATGCAAAAAAATGCAAAAAAACCCACAAAAAAATGCAAAAAAACACATAAAAAAATACAAAAAATAATGCAAAAAAACACAAAAAAATGCAAAAAAAAACACAAAAAATGCAAAAAAAAACACAAAAAAAATGCAAAAAAAAAAAAAAAACACAAAATAAATGCAAAAAAAAAAAAAAAAATGCAAAAAAAAAATGCAAAAAAACACACAAAATAAATGCAAAAAAATAAAAAAAAATGCAAAAAAAATAAAAAAAAATGCAAAAAAAAATGCAAAAAAAACCACAAAAAAAATGCAAAAAAAATGCAAAAAAACACATAAAAAAATACAAAAAATAATGCAAAAAAAACACAAAAAAATGCAAAAAAAAATGCAAAAAATGCAAAAAAAAAACACAAAAAAATGCAAAAAAAAACACATAAAAATGCAAAAAAAACACAAAAAAATGCAAAAACAATGCAAAAAAATTCTAAAAAAATTGATAAAAAACACAAAAAAATGCAAAAAAAAAACACAAAAAATGCAAAAAAACACGAAATAAATGCAAAAAAAACAAACAAAAAAATGCAAAAAAAATGCAAAAAAACCCACAAAAAAACACAAAAAAATGCAAAAAAAAACACACAAAAAATGCAAAAAAATAAAAAAAAATGCAAAAAAAACACACAAAAAATGCAAATAAAAACACAAAAAAAATGAAAAAAAAAAAAAAACACAAAATAAATGCAAAAAAAAAAAAAAAAAATGCAAAAAAAAATGCAAAAAAAACCCACAAAAAAAATGCAAAAAAAAAATGCAAAAAAACACATAAAAAAATACAAAAAATAATGCAAAAAAAACACAAAAAAATGCAAAAAAAATGCAAAAAATGCAAAAAAAACACAAAAAATGTAAAAAAAACACAAAAAATGCAAAAAAAACACGAAATAAATGCAAAAAAATAAACAAAAAAATGCAAAAAAAAATGCAAAAAAAACCACAAAAAAATGCAAAAAAAACCACAAAAAATGCAAAAAAACACGAAATAAATGCAAAAAAATAAACAAAAAAATGCAAAAAAAAATGCAAAAAAAACACAAAAAAATGCAAAAAAAACCACAAAAAATGCAAAAAAACACAAAAAAATGCAAAAAAATGCAAAAAAAACAAAAAAATGTAAAAAAAAAAAAAAAACACAAAAAAATGCAAAAAAAAACACATAAAAATGCAAAAAAAAACACAAAAAAATACAAAAAAAAACAAAAAAATGCAAAAAAAAGCAAAAAAACCCACAAAAAAATGCAAAAAAAAAACACAAAAAAAATGCAAAAAAAATCAAAAAAAAAATGCTAAAAAAATTGAAAAAAAACACAAAAAAATGCAAAAAAAAAACACAAAAAATGCAAAAAAACACGAAATAAATGCAAAAAAACAAACAAAAAAATGCAAAAAAACCCACAAAAAAATGCAAAAAAAAAATGCAAAAAAACACATAAAAAAATACAAAAAATAATGCAAAAAAAACCACAAAAAAATGCAAAAAAAACCACACAAAAAATGCAAAAAAAAACACAAAAAAAATGCAAAAAAAAAAAAGCAAAAAAACACATAAAAAAATACAAAAAAATAATGCAAAAAATAAACAAAAAAATGCAAAAAAAAAATGCAAAAAAAAACACAAAAAAATGCAAAAAAAACCACAAAAAATGCAAAAAAAATGCAAAAAAATGCAAAAAAATGCAAAAAAAACCCACAAAAAATGCAAAAAAAACACAAAAAAATGCAAAAAAATGCAAAAAAAAACACAAAAAAATGCAAAAAAAAACCACAAAAAATGCAAAAAAACCCACAAAAAATGCAAAAAAACACGAAATAAATGCAAAAAAATAAACAAAAAAATGCAAAAAAAAATGCAAAAAAAAAAAAAAAATGCAAAAAAATGCAAAAAAAACACAAAAAAATGTAAAAAAAAAAAAAAAAAAAAAAAAATGCAAAAAAAACACATAAAAATGCAAAAAAAACCACAAAAAAATACAAAAAAAAACAAAAAAATGCAAAAAAAAAGCAAAAAAACCCACAAAAAAATGCAAAAAAAACCCAAAAAAAATGCAAAAAAAATCAAAAAAAAATGCAAAAAAAATGCAAAAAAATGCAAAAAAACAAACAAAAAAATGCAAAAAAAAACAAAAAAATGCAAAAAAAAAACAAAAAAATGCAAAAAAAAAAAAATGCAAAAAAAATGCAAAAAAAAACACAAAAAAATGCAAAAAAATGCAAAAAAAAACACAAAAAAATGCAAAAAAACACTAAATAAATGTAAAAAAAAAAAATGCAAAAAAAAATGCTAAAAAAAACACAAAAAAAATTGAAAAAAAACACACTTTTTGTGTGTTTTTTTCAATTTTTTTGTTTTTTTTAGCATTTTTTTTGCAAAAAAAACACAAAAAAATGCAAAAAAAATGCAAAAAAAAAAACAAAATAAATGCAAAAAAAAAAAAAAATGCAAAAAAAAAAATGCAAAAAAAACAGAAAATAAATGCAAAAAAATAAAAAAAATGCAAAAAAAATAAAAAAAAATGCAAAAAAAATGCAAAAAAAAACACAAAAAAAATGCAAAAAAAAATGCAAAAAAACACATAAAAAAATACAAAAAATAATGCAAAAAAAACACAAAAAAATGCAAAAAAAATGCAAAAAATGCAAAAAAAAAACACAAAAAATGCAAAAAAACACGAAATAAATGCAAAAAAAAAAAAAAAAATGCAAAAAAAAAATGCAAAAAAAACACAAAATAAATGCAAAAAAATAAAAAAAAAATGCAAAAAAACACATAAAAAAATACAAAAAATAATGCAAAAAAAACACAAAAAAATGCAAAAAAAACACAAAAAATGCAAAAAAAAAACACAAAAAATGCAAAAAAACACGAAATAAATGCAAAAAAAAAAAAAAAATGCAAAAAAAAATGCAAAAAAAACACAAAATAAATGCAAAAAAATAAAAAAAAAATGCAAAAAAAATGCAAAAAAATGCAAAAAAATGCAAAAAAAAACACAAAAAATGCAAAAAAAACACAAAAAATGCAAAAAAAACACAAAAAAATGCAAAAAAATGCAAAAAAAACACAAAAAAATGCAAAAAATAATGCAAAAAAACCACAAAAAAATGCAAAAAAAAACACACAAAAAATGCAAAAAAAAACACAAAAAAAATGCAAAAAAAAAAAAAAACACAAAATAAATGCAAAAAAAAAAAAAAAAATGCAAAAAAAAAATGCAAAAAAAAACACAAAATAAATGCAAAAAAATAAAAAAAAATGCAAAAAAAATAAAAAAAAATGCAAAAAAAAATGCAAAAAAAACCACAAAAAAAATGCAAAAAAAAAATGCAAAAAAACACATAAAAAAATACAAAAAATAATGCAAAAAAAACACAAAAAAATGCAAAAAAAATGCAAAAAATGCAAAAAAAAAACACAAAAAAATGCAAAAAAAACACATAAAAATGCAAAAAAAACACAAAAAAAATGCAAAAACAATGCAAAAAAATGCTAAAAAAATTGATAAAAAACACAAAAAAATGCAAAAAAAAAACACAAAAAATGCAAAAAAACACGAAATAAATGCAAAAAAAACAAACAAAAAAATGCAAAAAAAATGCAAAAAAACCCACAAAAAAATGCAAAAAAAAATGCAAAAAAACACATAAAAAAATACAAAAAATAATGCAAAAAAAACACAAAAAAATGCAAAAAAAAAACACACAAAAAATGCAAATAAAAACACAAAAAAAATGAAAAAAAAAAAAAAACACAAAATAAATGCAAAAAAAAAAAAAAAAAATGCAAAAAAAAAATGCAAAAAAAAAAACACAAAATAAATGCAAAAAAATAAAAAAAAATGCAAAAAAAATAAAAAAAAATGCAAAAAAAACCACAAAAAAATGCAAAAAAAAAATGCAAAAAAACACATAAAAAAATACAAAAAATAATGCAAAAAAAACACAAAATAAATGCAAAAAAAAAAAAAAAAAATGCAAAAAAAAAATGCAAAAAAAAAAACACAAAATAAATGCAAAAAAATAAAAAAAAATGCAAAAAAAATAAAAAAAAATGCAAAAAAAAATGCAAAAAAAACCACAAAAAAATGCAAAAAAAAAATGCAAAAAAACACATAAAAAAACACAAAAAATGCAAAAAAAACACAAAAAATGCAAAAAAAACACGAAATAAATGCAAAAAAATAAACAAAAAAATGCAAAAAAAAATGCAAAAAAAACCACAAAAAAATGCAAAAAAAACCACAAAAAATGCAAAAAAACACGAAATAAATGCAAAAAAATAAACAAAAAAATGCAAAAAAAAACACAAAAAAATGCAAAAAAAAACACAAAAAATGCAAAAAAACACAAAAAAATGCAAAAAAATGCAAAAAAAACACAAAAAAATGTAAAAAAAAAAAAAAAAAACACAAAAAAATGCAAAAAAAAACACATAAAAATGCAAAAAAAACACAAAAAAATACAAAAAAAAACAAAAAAATGCAAAAAAAAGCAAAAAAACCCACAAAAAAATGCAAAAAAAAAACACAAAAAAATGCAAAAAAAATCAAAAAAAAAATGCTAAAAAAATTGAAAAAAAACACAAAAAAATGCAAAAAAAAACACAAAAAATGCAAAAAAACACGAAATAAATGCAAAAAAAACAAACAAAAAAATGCAAAAAAACCCACAAAAAAATGCAAAAAAAAAATGCAAAAAAACACATAAAAAAATACAAAAAATAATGCAAAAAAAACCACAAAAAAATGCAAAAAAAACCACACAAAAAATGCAAAAAAAACCACACAAAAAATGCAAAAAAAAAAAGCAAAAAAACACATAAAAAAATACAAAAAATAATGCAAAAAATAAACAAAAAAATGCAAAAAAAATGCAAAAAAAAACACAAAAAAATGCAAAAAAAACCACAAAAAATGCAAAAAAAATGCAAAAAAATGCAAAAAAATGCAAAAAAAACCCCACAAAAAATGCAAAAAAAACACAAAAAAATGCAAAAAAATGCAAAAAAAACACAAAAAAATGCAAAAAAAAACCACAAAAAATGCAAAAAAAACCACAAAAAATGCAAAAAAACACGAAATAAATGCAAAAAAATAAACAAAAAAATGCAAAAAAAAATGCAAAAAAAAAAAAAAAATGCAAAAAAATGCAAAAAAAACACAAAAAAATGTAAAAAAAAAAAAAAAAAAAAAAAAAATGCAAAAAAAACATAAAAATGCAAAAAAAAACACAAAAAAATACAAAAAAAAACAAAAAAATGCAAAAAAAAGCAAAAAAACCCACAAAAAAAATGCAAAAAAAAAACAAAAAAAAAAAAAAAAATGCAAAAAAAAAATGCAAAAAAAAAACACAAAAAAATGCAAAAAAAAAATGCAAAAAAAATGCAAAAAAAAACACAAAAAAATGCAAAAAAATGCAAAAAAAAACACAAAAAAATGCAAAAAAACACTAAATAAATGTAAAAAAAAAAAATGCTAAAAAAAACACAAAAAAAATTGAAAAAAAACACACTTTTTGTGTGTTTTTTTCAATTTTTTTGTTTTTTTTAGCATTTTTTTTGCAAAAAAAACACAAAAAAATGCAAAAAATGCAAAAAAAATGCAAAAAAAAAAACACAAAATAAATGCAAAAAAAAAAAAAAAAATGCAAAAAAAAAATGCAAAAAAAACAGAAAATAAATGCAAAAAAATAAAAAAAAATGCAAAAAAAATAAAAAAAAATGCAAAAAAAATGCAAAAAAAAACACAAAAAAAATGCAAAAAAAATGCAAAAAAACACATAAAAAAATACAAAAAATAATGCAAAAAAAACACAAAAAAATGCAAAAAAAATGCAAAAAATGCAAAAAAAAACCACAAAAAAATGCAAAAAAAAACACAAAAAATGCAAAAAAAAAACACAAAAAATGCAAAAAAACACGAAATAAATGCAAAAAAAAAAAAAAAAATGCAAAAAAAAAATGCAAAAAAAACACAAAATAAATGCAAAAAAAAATGCAAAAAAAACCACAAAAAAATGCAAAAAAAAAATGCAAAAAAACACATAAAAAAACACAAAAAATGCAAAAAAAACACAAAAAATGCAAAAAAACCACGAAATAAATGCAAAAAAATAAACAAAAAAATGCAAAAAAAAATGCAAAAAAAACCACAAAAAAATGCAAAAAAAACCACAAAAAATGCAAAAAACACGAAATAAATGCAAAAAAATAAACAAAAAAATGCAAAAAAAAACACAAAAAAATGCAAAAAAAAACACAAAAAATGCAAAAAAACACAAAAAAATGCAAAAAAATGCAAAAAAAACACAAAAAAATGTAAAAAAAAAAAAAAAAAACACAAAAAAATGCAAAAAAAAACACATAAAAATGCAAAAAAAACACAAAAAAATACAAAAAAAAACAAAAAAATGCAAAAAAAAGCAAAAAAACCCACAAAAAAATGCAAAAAAAAAACACAAAAAATGCAAAAAAAATCAAAAAAAAAATGCTAAAAAAATTGAAAAAAAACACAAAAAAATGCAAAAAAAAACACAAAAAATGCAAAAAAACACGAAATAAATGCAAAAAAAACAAACAAAAAAATGCAAAAAAACCCACAAAAAAATGCAAAAAAAAAATGCAAAAAAACACATAAAAAAATACAAAAAATAATGCAAAAAAAACCACAAAAAAATGCAAAAAAAACCACACAAAAAATGCAAAAAAAAACACACAAAAAATGCAAAAAAAAAAAGCAAAAAAACACATAAAAAAATACAAAAAATAATGCAAAAAATAAACAAAAAAATGCAAAAAAAATGCAAAAAAAAACACAAAAAAATGCAAAAAAAACCACAAAAAATGCAAAAAAAATGCAAAAAAATGCAAAAAAATGCAAAAAAAACCCCACAAAAAAAGCAAAAAAAACACAAAAAAATGCAAAAAAATGCAAAAAAAAACACAAAAAAATGCAAAAAAAAACCACAAAAAATGCAAAAAAAACCACAAAAAATGCAAAAAAACACGAAATAAATGCAAAAAAATAAACAAAAAAATGCAAAAAAAAATGCAAAAAAAAAAAAAAAATGCAAAAAAATGCAAAAAAAACACAAAAAAATGTAAAAAAAAAAAAAAAAAAAAAAAAAATGCAAAAAAAACATAAAAATGCAAAAAAAACACAAAAAAATACAAAAAAAACAAAAAAAATGCAAAAAAAAGCAAAAAAAACCCACAAAAAAAATGCAAAAAAAAAACAAAAAAAATGCAAAAAAAATCAAAAAAAAAATGCAAAAAAAAATGCAAAAAAATGCAAAAAAACAAACAAAAAAATGCAAAAAAAACAAAAAAATGCAAAAAAAAAACACAAAAAAATGCAAAAAAAAAATGCAAAAAAAATGCAAAAAAAAACACAAAAAAATGCAAAAAAATGCAAAAAAAAACACAAAAAAATGCAAAAAAACACTAAATAAATGTAAAAAAAAAAAATGCTAAAAAAAACACAAAAAAAATTGAAAAAAAACACACTTTTTGTGTTTTTTTCAATTTTTTTGTTTTTTTTAGCATTTTTTTTGCAAAAAAAAACACAAAAAAATGCAAAAAAATGCAAAAAAAATGCAAAAAAAAAAACACAAAATAAATGCAAAAAAAAAAAAAAAATGCAAAAAAAAAATGCAAAAAAAACAGAAAATAAATGCAAAAAAATAAAAAAAAATGCAAAAAAAATAAAAAAAAATGCAAAAAAAATGCAAAAAAAAACACAAAAAAAATGCAAAAAAAATGCAAAAAAACACATAAAAAAATACAAAAAATAATGCAAAAAAAAACACAAAAAAATGCAAAAAAAATGCAAAAAATGCAAAAAAAAAACACAAAAAAATGCAAAAAAAAACACAAAAAATGCAAAAAAAAAACACAAAAAATGCAAAAAAACACGAAATAAATGCAAAAAAAAAAAAAAAAATGCAAAAAAAAAATGCAAAAAAAACACAAAATAAATGCAAAAAAAAATGCAAAAAAAACCACAAAAAAATGCAAAAAAAAAATGCAAAAAAACACATAAAAAAACACAAAAAATGCAAAAAAAACACAAAAAATGCAAAAAAAACACGAAATAAATGCAAAAAAATAAACAAAAAAATGCAAAAAAAAATGCAAAAAAAACCACAAAAAAATGCAAAAAAAACCACAAAAAATGCAAAAAAACACGAAATAAATGCAAAAAAATAAACAAAAAAATGCAAAAAAAAACACAAAAAAATGCAAAAAAAAAACACAAAAAATGCAAAAAAACACAAAAAAATGCAAAAAAATGCAAAAAAAACACAAAAAAATGTAAAAAAAAAAAAAAAAAAAAAACACAAAAAAATGCAAAAAAAAACACATAAAAATGCAAAAAAAAACACAAAAAAATACAAAAAAAAACAAAAAAATGCAAAAAAAAGCAAAAAAACCCACAAAAAAATGCAAAAAAAAAACACAAAAAAATGCTAAAAAAATTGAAAAAAAACACAAAAAAATGCAAAAAAAAACACAAAAAATGCAAAAAAACACGAAATAAATGCAAAAAAAACAAACAAAAAAATGCAAAAAAACCCACAAAAAAATGCAAAAAAAAAATGCAAAAAAACACATAAAAAAATACAAAAAATAATGCAAAAAAAACCACAAAAAAATGCAAAAAAAACCACACAAAAAATGCAAAAAAAAACACACAAAAAATGCAAAAAAAAAAAGCAAAAAAACACATAAAAAAATACAAAAAATAATGCAAAAAATAAACAAAAAAATGCAAAAAAAATGCAAAAAAAAACACAAAAAAATGCAAAAAAAACCACAAAAAATGCAAAAAAAATGCAAAAAAATGCAAAAAAATGCAAAAAAAACCCCACAAAAAATGCAAAAAAAACACAAAAAAATGCAAAAAAATGCAAAAAAAAACACAAAAAAATGCAAAAAAAAACCACAAAAAATGCAAAAAAAACCACAAAAAATGCAAAAAAACACGAAATAAATGCAAAAAAATAAACAAAAAAATGCAAAAAAAAATGCAAAAAAAAAAAAAAAATGCAAAAAAATGCAAAAAAAACACAAAAAAATGTAAAAAAAAAAAAAAAAAAAAAAAAAATGCAAAAAAAACATAAAAATGCAAAAAAAAACACAAAAAAATACAAAAAAAAACAAAAAAATGCAAAAAAAAAAGCAAAAAAACCCACAAAAAAAATGCAAAAAAAAAACAAAAAAAATGCAAAAAAAATCAAAAAAAAAATGCAAAAAAAAATGCAAAAAAATGCAAAAAAACAAACAAAAAAATGCAAAAAAAACAAAAAAATGCAAAAAAAAAACACAAAAAAATGCAAAAAAAAAATGCAAAAAAAATGCAAAAAAAAACACAAAAAAATGCAAAAAAATGCAAAAAAAAACACAAAAAAATGCAAAAAAAACACTAAATAAATGTAAAAAAAAAAAATGCTAAAAAAAACACAAAAAAAATTGAAAAAAAACACACTTTTTGTGTGTTTTTTTCAATTTTTTTGTTTTTTTTAGCATTTTTTTTGCAAAAAAAACACAAAAAAATGCAAAAAAATGCAAAAAAAATGCAAAAAAAAAAACACAAAATAAATGCAAAAAAAAAAAAAAAATGCAAAAAAAAAATGCAAAAAAAACAGAAAATAAATGCAAAAAAATAAAAAAAATGCAAAAAAAATAAAAAAAAATGCAAAAAAAATGCAAAAAAAAACACAAAAAAAATGCAAAAAAAAATGCAAAAAAACACATAAAAAAATACAAAAAATAATGCAAAAAAAACACAAAAAAATGCAAAAAAAATGCAAAAAATGCAAAAAAAAAAACAAAAAAATGCAAAAAAAAACACAAAAAATGCAAAAAAAAAACACAAAAAATGCAAAAAAACACGAAATAAATGCAAAAAAAAAAAAAAAAATGCAAAAAAAACACAAAATAAATGCAAAAAAATAAAAAAAAATGCAAAAAAAATAAAAAAAAATGCAAAAAAAATGCAAAAAAACACAAAAAAATGCAAAAAAAACACAAAAAATGCAAAAAAAACACAAAAAAATGCAAAAAAATGCAAAAAAAACACAAAAAAATTTAAAAAAAAAAAAAAAAAACACAAAAAAATGCAAAAAAAAACACATAAAAATGCAAAAAAAACACAAAAAAATACAAAAAAAAACAAAAAAATGCAAAAAAAAGCAAAAAAACCCACAAAAAAATGCAAAAAAAAAACACAAAAAAATGCAAAAAAAATCAAAAAAAAAATGCTAAAAAAATTGAAAAAAAAAACAAAAAAATGCAAAAAAAAACACAAAAAATGCAAAAAAACACGAAATAAATGCAAAAAAAACAAACAAAAAAATGCAAAAAAACCCACAAAAAAATGCAAAAAAAAAATGCAAAAAAACACATAAAAAAATACAAAAAATAATGCAAAAAAAAACACAAAAAAATGCAAAAAAAACCACACAAAAAATGCAAAAAAAAACACACAAAAAATGCAAAAAAAAAAGCAAAAAAACACATAAAAAAATACAAAAAATAATGCAAAAAATAAACAAAAAAATGCAAAAAAAAATGCAAAAAAAACCACAAAAAAATGCAAAAAAAACCACAAAAAATGCAAAAAAAATGCAAAAAAATGCAAAAAAATGCAAAAAAAACCCCACAAAAAATGCAAAAAAAACACAAAAAAATGCAAAAAAATGCAAAAAAAACACAAAAAAATGCAAAAAAAAACCACAAAAAATGCAAAAAAAACCACAAAAAATGCAAAAAAACACGAAATAAATGCAAAAAAATAAACAAAAAAATGCAAAAAAAAATGCAAAAAAACACAAAAAAATGCAAAAAAATGCAAAAAAAACACAAAAAAATGTAAAAAAAAAAAAAAAAAAAAAAAAAAAAAAAAAAACATAAAAATGCAAAAAAAAACACAAAAAAATACAAAAAAAAAAAAAAAAATGCAAAAAAAAAGCAAAAAAACCCACAAAAAAATGCAAAAAAAAAACAAAAAAAATGCAAAAAAAATCAAAAAAAAAATGCAAAAAAAAATGCAAAAAAATGCAAAAAAACAAACAAAAAAATGCAAAAAAAACAAAAAAATGCAAAAAAAAAACACAAAAAAATGCAAAAAAAAAATGCAAAAAAAATGCAAAAAAAAACACAAAAAAATGCAAAAAAATGCAAAAAAAAACACAAAAAAATGCAAAAAAACACTAAATAAATGTAAAAAAAAAAATGCTAAAAAAAACAAAAAAAATTGAAAAAAAACACACTTTTTGTGTGTTTTTATCAATTTTTTTTGTGTTTTTTTTAGCATTTTTTTTGCAAAAAAAAACACAAAATAAATGCAAAAAAAAAAAAAAAAATGCAAAAAAAAATGCAAAAAAAACCACAAAATAAATGCAAAAAAATAAAAAAAAATGCAAAAAAAATAAAAAAAAATGCAAAAAAAATTAAAAAAAAACCACACAAAAAATGCAAAAAAAATGCAAAAAAACACATAAAAAAATACAAAAAATAATGCAAAAAAAACACAAAAAAATGCAAAAAAAATGCAAAAAATGCAAAAAAAAAACACAAAAAAAATGCAAAAAAAAAAATTTTTTGTTTTTTTTAGCATTTTTTTTGCAAAAAAAAACACAAAAAAATGCAAAAAAAAAAAAAAAACACAAAATAAATGCAAAAAAAATGCAAAAAATGCAAAAAAAAAACACAAAAAAATGCAAAAAAAAAACACAAAAAATGCAAAAAAAACACAAAAAATGCAAAAAACACGAAATAAATGCAAAAAAAAAAATGCAAAAAAAAAATGGAAAAAAAAAATGCAAAAAAACACATAAAAAAATACAAAAAATAATGCAAAAAAAACAAAAAAATGCAAAAAAAATGCAAAAAATGCAAAAAAAAAACAAACAAAAAAATGCAAAAAAAAACACAAAAAATGCAAAAAAAAACACAAAAAATGCAAAAAAACACGAAATAAATGCAAAAAAAAAAAAAAAAATGCAAAAAAAATTAAAAAAAATGCAAAAAAAATGCAAAAAAAAACAAAAAAATGCAAAAAAAAAAAGCAAAAAAACATAAAAAAATACAAAAAATAATGCAAAAAAAAAACAAAAAAATGCAAAAAAAATGCAAAAAATGCAAAAAAAAAAACACAAAAAATGCAAAAAAAACCACAAAAAATGCAAAAAAAACCACAAAAAATGCAAAAAAACACGAAATAAATGCAAAAAAATAAACAAAAAAATGCAAAAAAAAATGCAAAAAAAACCACAAAAAAATGCAAAAAAAACACAAAAAATGCAAAAAAAACACAAAAAAATGCAAAAAAATGCAAAAAAAAACACAAAAAAATGTAAAAAAAAAAAAAAAAAAAAATGCAAAAAAAAACACATAAAAATGCAAAAAAAACCACAAAAAAATACAAAAAAAAACAAAAAAATGCAAAAAAAAAGCAAAAAAACCCACAAAAAAATGCAAAAAAAAAACACAAAAAAATGCAAAAAAAATCAAAAAAAAATGCAAAAAAAAATGCAAAAAAATGCAAAAAAACAAACAAAAAAATGCAAAAAAAACACAAAAAAATGCAAAAAAAAAACACAAAAAAATGCAAAAAAAAAAAATGCAAAAAAAATGCAAAAAAAACCACAAAAAAATGCAAAAAAAATGCAAAAAAACACATAAAAAAATACAAAAAATCATGCAAAAAAAACACAAAAAAATGCAAAAAAAATGCAAAAAATGCAAAAAAAAAACCACAAAAAAATGCAAAAAAAAACACAAAAAATGCAAAAAAAAACACAAAAAATGCAAAAAAACACGAAATAAATGCAAAAAAAAAAAAAAAATGCAAAAAAAAAAATGCAAAAAAAAAATGCAAAAAAACACATTAAAAAATACAAAAAATAATGCAAAAAAAACACAAAAAAATGCAAAAAAAATGCAAAAAATGCAAAAAAAAAAAACACAAAAAAATGCAAAAAAAAACAAAAAATGCAAAAAAAAACACAAAAAATGCAAAAAAAACACGAAATAAATGCAAAAAAAAAAAAAAAAATGCAAAAAAAACAAAATAAATGCAAAAAAATAAAAAAAAATGCAAAAAAAATTAAAAAAAATGCAAAAAAAATGCAAAAAAACCACAAAAAAAATGCAAAAAAAAAATGCAAAAAAACACATGAAAAAATACAAAAAATAATGCAAAAAAAATGCAAAAAAATACAAAAAAAAATGCAAAAAATGCAAAAAAAAAAAACACAAAAAAATGCAAAAAAAAACCACAAAAAATGCAAAAAAAACACAAAATAAATGCAAAAAAAAAAAATGCAAAAAAAATGCTAAAAAAAACACAAAAAAAATTGAAAAAAAACACACTTTTTGTGTGTTTTTTTCAATTTTTTTGTGTTTTTTTTAGCATTTTTTTTGCAAAAAAAACACAAAATAAATGCAAAAAAAAAAAAAAAAAATGCAAAAAAAAAATGCAAAAAAAAACACAAAATAAAAGCAAAAAAATAAAAAAAAATGCAAAAAAATAAAAAAAAATGCAAAAAAAAAAAAAAAAAAACCACACAAAAAATGCAAAACAAAATGCAAAAAAACACATAAAAAAATGCAAAAAAAATGCAAAAAATGCAAAAAAAAAAACACAAAAAAAATGCAAAAAAAAAACACAAAAAATGCAAAAAAAACCACAAAAAATGCAAAAAAACACGAAATAAATGCAAAAAAAAAAACAAAAAAATGCAAAAAAAAATGCAAAAAAAACACAAAAAAATGCAAAAAAATGCAAAAAAAACAAAAAAATGTAAAAAAAAAAAAAAAAACACCAAAAAATGCAAAAAAAAACACATAAAAATGCAAAAAAAACATAAAAAAATACAAAAAAAAAACAAAAAAATGCAAAAAAAAAGCAAAAAAACCCACAAAAAAATGCAAAAAAAAAAACAAAAAAAATGCAAAAAAAATCAAAAAAAAAATGCAAAAAAAAAATGCAAAAAAACAAACAAAAAAATGCAAAAAAAACCACAAAAAAATGCAAAAAAAAAAACACAAAAAAATGCAAAAAAAAAAATGCAAAAAAAATGCAAAAAAACACAAAAAAATGCAAAAAAATGCAAAAAAAAAACACAAAAAATGCAAAAAAACACAAAATAAATGCAAAAAAAAAAAATGCAAAAAAAAATGCTAAAAAAAACAAAAAAAATTGAAAAAAAACACTTTTTGTGTGTTTTTTTCAATTTTTTTGTTTTTTTTAGCATTTTTTTTGCAAAAAAAAACACAAAAAAATGCAAAAAAAAAAAAAAACACAAAATAAATGCAAAAAAAAAAAAAAAAATGCAAAAAAAAAATGCAAAAAAAACACAAAATAAATGCAAAAAAATAAAAAAAAATGCAAAAAAAATAAAAAAAAATGCAAAAAAAATGCAAAAAAAACCACAAAAAAAATGCAAAAAAAAATGCAAAAAAACACATAAAAAAATACAAAAAATCATGCAAAAAAAACACAAAAAAATGCAAAAAAAATGCAAAAAATGCAAAAAAAAAAACACAAAAAAATGCAAAAAAAACACAAAAAATGCAAAAAAAAACACAAAAAATGCAAAAAACACGAAATAAATGCAAAAAAAAAAAAAAAAATGCAAAAAAAAAATGGAAAAAAAAAATGCAAAAAAACACATAAAAAAATACAAAAAATAATGCAAAAAAAACACAAAAAAATGCAAAAAAAATGCAAAAAATGCAAAATAAAACAAAAAATGCAAAAAAAACACGAAATAAAGGCAAAAAAATAAACAAAAAAATGCAAAAAAAAATGCAAAAAAAACACAAAAAAATGCAAAAAAAAACACAAAAAATGCAAAAAAAACACAAAAAAATGCAAAAAAAATCAAAAAAAAAAATGCAAAAAAAAATGCAAAAAAATGCAAAAAAAAAAATGCAAAAAAAATGCAAATAAAACACAAAAAAATGCAAAAAAATGCAAAAAAAACCCACAAAAAATGCAAAAAAAACACGAAATAAATGCAAAAAAAACAAACAAAAAAATGCAAAAAAATGCAAAAAAACCCACAAAAAAATGCAAAAAAAAAATGCAAAAAATGCAAAAAAAACACAAAAAAATGCAAAAAAACACAAAAAAATGCAAAAAAAATGCAAAAAAATGCAAAATAAACCACAAAAAAAATGTAAAAAAAAAAAAACACAAAAAAATGCAAAAAAAAAAATGCAAAAAAAATGCAAAAAAACACAAAAAAATGCAAAAAAATGCAAAAAAAAAAACACAAAAAATGCAAAAAAACACAAAATAAATGCAAAAAAAAAAAATGCAAAAAAAAATGCTAAAAAAAACAAAAAAAATTGAAAAAAAACACTTTTTGTGTGTTTTTTTCAATTTTTTTGTTTTTTTTAGCATTTTTTTTGCAAAAAAAAACACAAAAAAATGCAAAAAAAAAAAAAAACACAAAATAAATGCAAAAAAAAAAAAAAAAATGCAAAAAAAAAATGCAAAAAAAAACACAAAATAAATGCAAAAAAATAAAAAAAAATGCAAAAAAAATAAAAAAAAATGCAAAAAAAATGCAAAAAAAACCACAAAAAAAATGCAAAAAAAATGCAAAAAAACACATAAAAAAATACAAAAAATCATGCAAAAAAAACACAAAAAAATGCAAAAAAAATGCAAAAAATGCAAAAAAAAAACACAAAAAAATGCAAAAAAATAACACAAAAAATGCAAAAAAAAATGCAAAAAATGCAAAAAACACGAAATAAATGCAAAAAAAAAAAAAAAAATGCAAAAAAAAAATGGAAAAAAAAATGCAAAAAAACACATAAAAAAATACAAAAAATAATGCAAAAAAAACACAAAAAAATGCAAAAAAAATGCAAAAAATGCAAAATAAAACAAAAAATGCAAAAAAAACACGAAATAAAGGCAAAAAAATAAACAAAAAAATGCAAAAAAAAATGCAAAAAAAACACAAAAAAATGCAAAAAAAAACACAAAAAATGCAAAAAAAACACAAAAAAATGGAAAAAAATGCAAAAAAAACCACAAAAAATGCAAAAAAAACACAAAAAAATGCAAAAAAAATCAAAAAAAAAATGCAAAAAAAAATGCAAAAAAATGCAAAAAAAAAAAATGCAAAAAAAATGCAAATAAAACACAAAAAAATGCAAAAAAATGCAAAAAAAACCCACAAAAAATGCAAAAAAAACACGAAATAAATGCAAAAAAAAAAAACAAAAAAATGCAAAAAAATGCAAAAAAACCCACAAAAAAATGCAAAAAAAAAAATGCAAAAAATGCAAAAAAAACACAAAAAAATGCAAAAAAACACAAAAAAAATGCAAAAAAAATGCAAAAAAATGCAAAAAAAACCACAAAAAAAAATGTAAAAAAAAAAAACACAAAAAAATGCAAAAAAAACATAAAAATGCAAAAAAAACACAAAAAATTGCAAAAACAATGCAAAAAAATGCAAAAAAACACAAAAAAATGCAAAAAAACACACAAAATAAATGCAAAAAAAAAAAAAATGCTAAAAAAATTGAAAAAAAACACAAAAAAATGCAAAAAAACACCATAAAAATGCAAAAAAAAAAAAAATGCAAAAAAAATGCAAAAAAAAAATTCAAAAAATGCAAAAAACAAACCACAAAAAAATGCAAAAAAAAAAAAAAAATGCAAAAAAAAATGCAAAAAATGCAAAAAAAACCCCCAAAAAATGCAAAAAAACCCCACAAAAAAATGCAAAAAAAACACAAAAAAATGCAAAAAAACGCAAAAAAAAAATTCAAAAAATGCAAAAAAAAACAAAAAAAATGCAAAAAAAACCCACAAAAAAATGCAAAAAAAACACAAAAAATGCAAAAAAAACGCAAAACAATGCAAAAAAAACCACAAGATAAATACAAAAAAACCCACAAAAAATGCCAAAAAAAAAATGCAAAAAAAACCAAAAAAAATGCAAAAAAAACACAAAATAAATGCAAAAACCCCCCAAAAAATGCAAAAAAATGCAAAAAAACCCCACAAAAAAATGCAAAAAAAAATGCAAAAAAAAAATGCAAAAAAATGCAAAAAAAACACAAAAAATGCAAAAAAAAACACAAAAAATGCAAAAAACACAAAATAAATGCAAAAAAAAAATGCAAAAAAAAAATGCTAAAAAAAACACAAAAAAAAATTGAAAAAAAAACACACAAAAAATGCAAAAAAAAACACAAAAAAAATGCAAAAAAAAAAAAAACACAAAATAAATGCAAAAAAAAAAAAAAAAATGCAAAAAAAAAATGCAAAAAAAAAAAAAAAAATAAAAAAAAATGCAAAAAAAAATGCAAAAAAAAATGCAAAAAAATGCAAAAAAATGCAAAAAAACAAACAAAAAAATGCAAAAAAAACCACAAAAAAATGCAAAAAAAAACATAAAAAAAATGCAAAAAAAACCCACAAAAAAATGCAAAAAAAAAAAAAAAAATGCAAAAAAAAAATGCAAAAAATGCAAAAAAACCCCCCCAAAAAATGCAAAAAAACCCCACAAAAAAATGCAAAAAAAACACAAAAAAATGCAAAAAAAAACACAAAAAAATGCAAAAAAAACCCCCCAAAAAATGCAAAAAAACCCCACAAAAAAATGCAAAAAAAACACAAAAAAATGCAAAAAAAACGCAAAAAAAAAATTCAAAAAATGCAAAAAAAACCCACAAAAAAATGCAAAAAAAAAAAAAAAAATGCAAAAAAAAAATGCAAAAAATGCAAAAAAAACCCCCAAAAAAATGCAAAAAAAACCCCACAAAAAAATGCAAAAAAAACACAAAAAATGCAAAAAAAACGCAAAACAATGCAAAAAAAACCACAAGATAAATACAAAAAAACCCACAAAAAATGCAAAAAAAAAAATGCAAAAAAAACCAAAAAAAATGCAAAAAAAACACAAAATAAATGCAAAAACCCCCCAAAAAATGCAAAAAAATGCAAAAAAAAAATGCAAAAAAATGCAAAAAAAACACAAAAAATGCAAAAAAAAACACAAAAAATGCAAAAAAACACAAAATAAATGCAAAAAAAAAATGCAAAAAAAAAATGCTAAAAAAAACACAAAAAAAAATTGAAAAAAAACACACAAAAAATGCAAAAAAAAACACAAAAAAAATGCAAAAAAAAAAAAAACACAAAATAAATGCAAAAAAAAAAAAAAATGCAAAAAAAAAATGCAAAAAAATAAAAAAAAATGCAAAAAAAAATGCAAAAAAATGCAAAAAAATGCAAAAAAACAAACAAAAAAATGCAAAAAAAACCACAAAAAAATGCAAAAAAAACATAAAAAAAATGCAAAAAAAACCCACAAAAAAATGCAAAAAAAAAAAAAAAAATGCAAAAAAAAAAGGCAAAAAATGCAAAAAAAACCCCCCAAAAAATGCAAAAAAACCCCACAAAAAAATGCAAAAAAAACACAAAAAAATGCAAAAAAAAACACAAAAAAAATGCAAAAAAAACCCCCCAAAAAATGCAAAAAAACCCCACAAAAAAATGCAAAAAAAACACAAAAAAATGCAAAAAAAACGCAAAAAAAAAATTCAAAAAATGCAAAAAAAAACAAAAAAAAATGCAAAAAAAACCCACAAAAAAATGCAAAAAAAAAAAAAAAAATGCAAAAAAAAAATGCAAAAAATGCAAAAAAAAACCCCAAAAAAATGCAAAAAAAACCCCACAAAAAAATGCAAAAAAAACACAAAAAATGCAAAAAAAACGCAAAACAATGCAAAAAAAACCACAAGATAAATACAAAAAAACCCACAAAAAATGCAAAAAAAAAAATGCAAAAAAAACCAAAAAAAATGCAAAAAAAACACAAAATAAATGCAAAAACCCCCCAAAAAATGCAAAAAAATGCAAAAAAAACCACAAAAAAATGCAAAAAAAACACAAAATAAATGCAAAAACCCCCCAAAAAATGCAAAAAAAATGCAAAAAAAACCACAAAAAAAATGCAAAAAAAATGCAAAAAAACACATAAAAAAATACAAAAAATCATGCAAAAAAAACACAAAAAAATGCAAAAAAAATGCAAAAAATGCAAAAAAAAAAACACAAAAAAATGCAAAAAAAAAACACAAAAAATGCAAAAAAAAATGCAAAAAATGCAAAAAACACGAAATAAATGCAAAAAAAAAAAAAAAAATGCAAAAAAAAAATGGAAAAAAAAAATGCAAAAAAACACATAAAAAAATACAAAAAATAATGCAAAAAAAACACAAAAAAATGCAAAAAAAAATGCAAAAAATGCAAAATAAAACAAGAAATGCAAAAAAAACACGAAATAAAGGCAAAAAAATAAACAAAAAAATGCAAAAAAAAATGCAAAAAAAACACAAAAAAATGCAAAAAAAACCACAAAAAATGCAAAAAAAACACAAAAAAATGGAAAAAAATGCAAAAAAAACCACAAAAAATGCAAAAAAAACACAAAAAAATGCAAAAAAAATGCAAAAAAAAATGCAAAAAAATGCAAAAAAAAAAAATGCAAAAAAAATGCAAATAAAACACAAAAAAATGCAAAAAAATGCAAAAAAACCCCACAAAAAATGCAAAAAAAACACGAAATAAATGCAAAAAAAAAAAACAAAAAAATGCAAAAAAATGCAAAAAAACCCACAAAAAAATGCAAAAAAAAAAATGCAAAAAATGCAAAAAAAACACAAAAAAATGCAAAAAAACACAAAAAAAATGCAAAAAAAATGCAAAAAAATGCAAAAAAAACCACAAAAAAAAATGTAAAAAAAAAAAACACAAAAAAATGCAAAAAAAACATAAAAATGCAAAAAAAACACAAAAAATTGCAAAAACAATGCAAAAAAATGCAAAAAAACACAAAAAAATGCAAAAAAACACACAAAATAAATGCAAAAAAAAAAAAAATGCTAAAAAAATTGAAAAAAAACACAAAAAAATGCAAAAAAACACCATAAAAATGCAAAAAAAAAAAAATGCAAAAAAAATGCAAAAAAAAAATTCAAAAAATGCAAAAAACAAACCACAAAAAAATGCAAAAAAAAAAAAAAAATGCAAAAAAAAATGCAAAAAATGCAAAAAAAAACCCCAAAAAATGCAAAAAAACCCCACAAAAAAATGCAAAAAAAACACAAAAAAATGCAAAAAAAACGCAAAAAAAAAATTCAAAAAATGCAAAAAAAAACAAAAAAAATGCAAAAAAAACCCACAAAAAAATGCAAAAAAAAAAAAAAAAATGCAAAAAAAAAATGCAAAAAATGCAAAAAAAAAACCCCAAAAAAATGCAAAAAAAAACCACAAAAAAATGCAAAAAAAACACAAAAAATGCAAAAAAAACGCAAAACAATGCAAAAAAAACCACAAGATAAATACAAAAAAACCCACAAAAAATGCAAAAAAAAAAATGCAAAAAAAACCAAAAAAAATGCAAAAAAAACACAAAATAAATGCAAAAACCCCCCAAAAAATGCAAAAAAATGCAAAAAAACCCCACAAAAAAATGCAAAAAAAAAATGCAAAAAAAAAATGCAAAAAAATGCAAAAAAAACACAAAAAATGCAAAAAAAAACACAAAAAATGCAAAAAACACAAAATAAATGCAAAAAAAAAATGCAAAAAAAAAATGCTAAAAAAAACACAAAAAAAAATTGAAAAAAAAACACACAAAAAATGCAAAAAAAAACACAAAAAAAATGCAAAAAAAAAAAAAACACAAAATAAATGCAAAAAAAAAAAAAAAAATGCAAAAAAAAAATGCAAAAAAAAAAAAAAAATGCAAAAAAATAAAAAAAAATGC
The DNA here is from genome assembly GCA_023566125.1 of Zingel zingel. Taxonomy (NCBI): domain Eukaryota; kingdom Metazoa; phylum Chordata; class Actinopteri; order Perciformes; family Percidae; genus Zingel; species Zingel zingel. The sequence goes on from CM042317.1 coordinate 12,319,490, forward strand.
AAAAAAAAATGCAAAAAAATGCAAAAAATGCAAAAAAACAAACAAAAAAATGCAAAAAAAAACCACAAAAAAATGCAAAAAAAAACATAAAAAAAATGCAAAAAAACCCCACAAAAAAATGCAAAAAAAAAAAAAAAAATGCAAAAAAAAAATGCAAAAAATGCAAAAAAAACCCCCCAAAAAATGCAAAAAAACCCCACAAAAAAATGCAAAAAAAACACAAAAAAATGCAAAAAAAAACACAAAAAAAATGCAAAAAAAACCCCCCCAAAAAATGCAAAAAAACCCCACAAAAAAATGCAAAAAAAACACAAAAAAATGCAAAAAAAACGCAAAAAAAAAATTCAAAAAATGCAAAAAAAACCCACAAAAAAATGCAAAAAAAAAAAAAAAAATGCAAAAAAAAAATGCAAAAAATGCAAAAAAAATCCCCAAAAAAATGCAAAAAAAACCCCACAAAAAAATGCAAAAAAAACACAAAAAATGCAAAAAAAACGCAAAACAATGCAAAAAAAACCACAAGATAAATACAAAAAAACCCACAAAAAATGCAAAAAAAAAAATGCAAAAAAAACCAAAAAAAATGCAAAAAAAACACAAAATAAATGCAAAAACCCCCCAAAAAATGCAAAAAAATGCAAAAAAACCCCACAAAAAAATGCAAAAAAAAAATGCAAAAAAAAAATGCAAAAAAATGCAAAAAAAACCAAAAAAAATGCAAAAAAAACACAAAATAAATGCAAAAACCCCCCAAAAAATGCAAAAAAATGCAAAAAAAACCACAAAAAAATGCAAAAAAAACACAAAATAAATGCAAAAACCCCCCAAAAAATGCAAAAAAAATGCAAAAAAAACCACAAAAAAAATGCAAAAAAAATGCAAAAAAACACATAAAAAAATACAAAAAATCATGCAAAAAAAACACAAAAAAATGCAAAAAAAATGCAAAAAATGCAAAAAAAAAAAACACAAAAAAATGCAAAAAAAAAACACAAAAAATGCAAAAAAAAATGCAAAAAATGCAAAAAACACGAAATAAATGCAAAAAAAAAAAAAAAAATGCAAAAAAAAAATGGAAAAAAAAAATGCAAAAAAACACATAAAAAAATACAAAAAATAATGCAAAAAAAACACAAAAAAATGCAAAAAAAAATGCAAAAAATGCAAAATAAAACAAGAAATGCAAAAAAAAACACGAAATAAAGGCAAAAAAATAAACAAAAAAATGCAAAAAAAAATGCAAAAAAACCACAAAAAAATGCAAAAAAAACCACAAAAAATGCAAAAAAAACACAAAAAAATGGAAAAAAATGCAAAAAAAACCACAAAAAATGCAAAAAAAACACAAAAAAATGCAAAAAAAATGCAAAAAAAAATGCAAAAAAATGCAAAAAAAAAAAATGCAAAAAAAATGCAAATAAAACACAAAAAAATGCAAAAAAATGCAAAAAAACCCCACAAAAAATGCAAAAAAAACACGAAATAAATGCAAAAAAAAAAAACAAAAAAAATGCAAAAAAATGCAAAAAAACCCACAAAAAAATGCAAAAAAAAAAATGCAAAAAATGCAAAAAAAACACAAAAAAATGCAAAAAAACACAAAAAAAATGCAAAAAAAATGCAAAAAAATGCAAAAAAAACCACAAAAAAAAATGTAAAAAAAAAAACACAAAAAAATGCAAAAAAAACATAAAAATGCAAAAAAAACACAAAAAATTGCAAAAACAATGCAAAAAAATGCACACAAAATAAATGCAAAAAAAAAAAAAATGCTAAAAAAATTGAAAAAAAACACAAAAAAATGCAAAAAAACACCATAAAAATGCAAAAAAAAAAAAATGCAAAAAAAATGCAAAAAAAAAATTCAAAAAATGCAAAAAACAAACCACAAAAAAATGCAAAAAAAAAAAAAAATGCAAAAAAAAATGCAAAAAATGCAAAAAAAACCCCCCAAAAAATGCAAAAAAACCCCACAAAAAAATGCAAAAAAAACACAAAAAAATGCAAAAAAAACGCAAAAAAAAAATTCAAAAAATGCAAAAAAAAACAAAAAAAATGCAAAAAAAACCCACAAAAAAATGCAAAAAAAACAAAAAAAATGCAAAAAAAAAATGCAAAAAATGCAAAAAAAAACCCCCAAAAAAATGCAAAAAAAAAACCACAAAAAAATGCAAAAAAAACACAAAAAATGCAAAAAAAACGCAAAACAATGCAAAAAAAACCACAAGATAAATACAAAAAAACCCACAAAAAATGCAAAAAAAAAAATGCAAAAAAAACCAAAAAAAATGCAAAAAAAACACAAAATAAATGCAAAAACCCCCCAAAAAATGCAAAAAAATGCAAAAAAACCCCACAAAAAAATGCAAAAAAAAAATGCAAAAAAAAAATGCAAAAAATGCAAAAAAAACACAAAAAATGCAAAAAAAAACACAAAAAATGCAAAAAACACAAAATAAATGCAAAAAAAAAATGCAAAAAAAAAATGCTAAAAAAAACACAAAAAAAAATTGAAAAAAAAACACACAAAAAATGCAAAAAAAAACACAAAAAAAATGCAAAAAAAAAAAAAACACAAAATAAATGCAAAAAAAAAAAAAAAAATGCAAAAAAAAAATGCAAAAAAAAAAAAAAAAATGCAAAAAAATAAAAAAAAATGCAAAAAAAAATGCAAAAAAATGCAAAAAAATGCAAAAAAACAAACAAAAAAATGCAAAAAAAAACCACAAAAAAATGCAAAAAAAAACATAAAAAAAATGCAAAAAAAACCCACAAAAAAATGCAAAAAAAAAAAAAAAAATGCAAAAAAAAAATGCAAAAAATGCAAAAAAAACCCCCCAAAAAATGCAAAAAAACCCCACAAAAAAATGCAAAAAAATGCAAAAAAAAAAAATGCAAAAAAAATGCAAATAAAACACAAAAAAATGCAAAAAAATGCAAAAAAACCCCACAAAAAATGCAAAAAAAACACGAAATAAATGCAAAAAAAAAAAACAAAAAAATGCAAAAAAATGCAAAAAAACCCACAAAAAAATGCAAAAAAAAAAATGCAAAAAATGCAAAAAAAACACAAAAAAATGCAAAAAAACACAAAAAAAATGCAAAAAAAATGCAAAAAAATGCAAAAAAAACCACAAAAAAAAATGTAAAAAAAAAAACACAAAAAAATGCAAAAAAAACATAAAAATGCAAAAAAAACACAAAAAATTGCAAAAACAATGCAAAAAAATGCAAAAAAACACAAAAAAATGCAAAAAAACACACAAAATAAATGCAAAAAAAAAAAAAATGCTAAAAAAATTGAAAAAAAACACAAAAAAATGCAAAAAAACACCATAAAAATGCAAAAAAAAAAAAATGCAAAAAAAATGCAAAAAAAAAATTCAAAAAATGCAAAAAACAAACCACAAAAAAATGCAAAAAAAAAAAAAAAATGCAAAAAAAAATGCAAAAAATGCAAAAAAAACCCCCCAAAAAATGCAAAAAAACCCCACAAAAAAATGCAAAAAAAACACAAAAAAATGCAAAAAAAACGCAAAAAAAAAATTCAAAAAATGCAAAAAAAAACAAAAAAAATGCAAAAAAAACCCACAAAAAAATGCAAAAAAAACAAAAAAAATGCAAAAAAAAAATGCAAAAAATGCAAAAAAAACCCCCCAAAAAAATGCAAAAAAAAAACCACAAAAAAATGCAAAAAAAACACAAAAAATGCAAAAAAAACGCAAAACAATGCAAAAAAAACCACAAGATAAATACAAAAAAACCCACAAAAAATGCAAAAAAAAAAATGCAAAAAAAACCAAAAAAAATGCAAAAAAAACACAAAATAAATGCAAAAACCCCCCAAAAAATGCAAAAAAATGCAAAAAAACCCCACAAAAAAATGCAAAAAAAAAATGCAAAAAAAAAATGCAAAAAAATGCAAAAAAAACACAAAAAATGCAAAAAAAAACACAAAAAATGCAAAAAACACAAAATAAATGCAAAAAAAAAATGCAAAAAAAAAATGCTAAAAAAAACACAAAAAAAAATTGAAAAAAAAACACACAAAAAATGCAAAAAAAAACACAAAAAAAATGCAAAAAAAAAAAAAACACAAAATAAATGCAAAAAAAAAAAAAAAAATGCAAAAAAAAAATGCAAAAAAAAAAAAAAAAATGCAAAAAAATAAAAAAAAATGCAAAAAAAAATGCAAAAAAATGCAAAAAAATGCAAAAAAACAAACAAAAAAATGCAAAAAAAAACCACAAAAAAATGCAAAAAAAAACATAAAAAAAATGCAAAAAAACCCCACAAAAAAATGCAAAAAAAAAAAAAAAAATGCAAAAAAAAAATGCAAAAAATGCAAAAAAAACCCCCCAAAAAATGCAAAAAAACCCCACAAAAAAATGCAAAAAAAACACAAAAAAATGCAAAAAAAAACACAAAAAAAATGCAAAAAAAACCCCCCCAAAAAATGCAAAAAAACCCCACAAAAAAATGCAAAAAAAACACAAAAAAATGCAAAAAAAACGCAAAAAAAAAATTCAAAAAATGCAAAAAAAACCCACAAAAAAATGCAAAAAAAAAAAAAAAAATGCAAAAAAAAAATGCAAAAAATGCAAAAAAAATCCCCAAAAAAATGCAAAAAAAACCCCACAAAAAAATGCAAAAAAAACACAAAAAATGCAAAAAAAACGCAAAACAATGCAAAAAAAACCACAAGATAAATACAAAAAAACCCACAAAAAATGCAAAAAAAAAAATGCAAAAAAAACCAAAAAAAATGCAAAAAAAACACAAAATAAATGCAAAAACCCCCCAAAAAATGCAAAAAAATGCAAAAAAACCCCACAAAAAAATGCAAAAAAAAAATGCAAAAAAAAAATGCAAAAAAATGCAAAAAAAACCAAAAAAAATGCAAAAAAAACACAAAATAAATGCAAAAACCCCCCAAAAAATGCAAAAAAATGCAAAAAAAACCACAAAAAAATGCAAAAAAAACACAAAATAAATGCAAAAACCCCCCAAAAAATGCAAAAAAAATGCAAAAAAAACCACAAAAAAAATGCAAAAAAAATGCAAAAAAACACATAAAAAAATACAAAAAATCATGCAAAAAAAACACAAAAAAATGCAAAAAAAATGCAAAAAATGCAAAAAAAAAAACACAAAAAAATGCAAAAAAAAAACACAAAAAATGCAAAAAAAAATGCAAAAAATGCAAAAAACACGAAATAAATGCAAAAAAAAAAAAAAAAATGCAAAAAAAAAATGGAAAAAAAAAATGCAAAAAAACACATAAAAAAATACAAAAAATAATGCAAAAAAAACACAAAAAAATGCAAAAAAAAATGCAAAAAATGCAAAATAAAACAAGAAATGCAAAAAAAACACGAAATAAAGGCAAAAAAATAAACAAAAAAATGCAAAAAAAAATGCAAAAAAACCACAAAAAAATGCAAAAAAAACCACAAAAAATGCAAAAAAAACACAAAAAAATGGAAAAAAATGCAAAAAAAACCACAAAAAATGCAAAAAAAACACAAAAAAATGCAAAAAAAATGCAAAAAAAAATGCAAAAAAATGCAAAAAAAAAAAATGCAAAAAAAATGCAAATAAAACACAAAAAAATGCAAAAAAATGCAAAAAAACCCCACAAAAAATGCAAAAAAAACACGAAATAAATGCAAAAAAAAAAAACAAAAAAATGCAAAAAAATGCAAAAAAACCCACAAAAAAATGCAAAAAAAAAAATGCAAAAAATGCAAAAAAAACACAAAAAAATGCAAAAAAACACAAAAAAAATGCAAAAAAAATGCAAAAAAATGCAAAAAAAACCACAAAAAAAAATGTAAAAAAAAAAACACAAAAAAATGCAAAAAAAACATAAAAATGCAAAAAAAACACAAAAAATTGCAAAAACAATGCAAAAAAATGCAAAAAAACACAAAAAAATGCAAAAAAACACACAAAATAAATGCAAAAAAAAAAAAAATGCTAAAAAAATTGAAAAAAAACACAAAAAAATGCAAAAAAACACCATAAAAATGCAAAAAAAAAAAAATGCAAAAAAAATGCAAAAAAAAAATTCAAAAAATGCAAAAAACAAACCACAAAAAAATGCAAAAAAAAAAAAAAAATGCAAAAAAAAATGCAAAAAATGCAAAAAAAACCCCCCAAAAAATGCAAAAAAACCCCACAAAAAAATGCAAAAAAAACACAAAAAAATGCAAAAAAAACGCAAAAAAAAAATTCAAAAAATGCAAAAAAAAACAAAAAAAATGCAAAAAAAACCCACAAAAAAATGCAAAAAAAATGCAAAAAAAAAATGCAAAAAATGCAAAAAAAAACCCCCAAAAAAATGCAAAAAAAAAACCACAAAAAAATGCAAAAAAAACACAAAAAATGCAAAAAAAACGCAAAACAATGCAAAAAAAACCACAAGATAAATACAAAAAAACCCACAAAAAATGCAAAAAAAAAAATGCAAAAAAAACCAAAAAAAATGCAAAAAAAACACAAAATAAATGCAAAAACCCCCCAAAAAATGCAAAAAAATGCAAAAAAACCCCACAAAAAAATGCAAAAAAAAAATGCAAAAAAAAAATGCAAAAAATGCAAAAAAAACACAAAAAATGCAAAAAAAAACACAAAAAATGCAAAAAACACAAAATAAATGCAAAAAAAAAATGCAAAAAAAAAATGCTAAAAAAAACACAAAAAAAAATTGAAAAAAAAACACACAAAAAATGCAAAAAAAAACACAAAAAAAATGCAAAAAAAAAAAAAACACAAAATAAATGCAAAAAAAAAAAAAAAAAATGCAAAAAAAAAATGCAAAAAAAAAAAAAAAAATGCAAAAAAATAAAAAAAAATGCAAAAAAAAATGCAAAAAAATGCAAAAAAATGCAAAAAAACAAACAAAAAAATGCAAAAAAAAACCACAAAAAAATGCAAAAAAAAACATAAAAAAAATGCAAAAAAAACCCACAAAAAAATGCAAAAAAAAAAAAAAAAATGCAAAAAAAAAATGCAAAAAATGCAAAAAAAACCCCCCAAAAAATGCAAAAAAACCCCACAAAAAAATGCAAAAAAAACACAAAAAAATGCAAAAAAAAACACAAAAAAAATGCAAAAAAAAAACCCCCAAAAAATGCAAAAAAACCCCACAAAAAAATGCAAAAAAAACACAAAAAAATGCAAAAAAAACGCAAAAAAAAAATTCAAAAAATGCAAAAAAAACCCACAAAAAAATGCAAAAAAAAAAAAAAAAATGCAAAAAAAAAATGCAAAAAATGCAAAAAAAATCCCCAAAAAAATGCAAAAAAAACCCCACAAAAAAATGCAAAAAAAACACAAAAAATGCAAAAAAAACGCAAAACAATGCAAAAAAAACCACAAGATAAATACAAAAAAACCCACAAAAAATGCAAAAAAAAAAATGCAAAAAAAACCAAAAAAAATGCAAAAAAAACACAAAATAAATGCAAAAACCCCCCAAAAAATGCAAAAAAATGCAAAAAAACCCCACAAAAAAATGCAAAAAAAAAATGCAAAAAAAAAATGCAAAAAAATGCAAAAAAAACACAAAAAATGCAAAAAAAAACACAAAAAATGCAAAAAAACACAAAATAAATGCAAAAAAAAAATGCAAAAAAAAAATGCTAAAAAAAACACAAAAAAAAATTGAAAAAAAACCACACAAAAAATGCAAAAAAAAACACAAAAAAAATGCAAAAAAAAAAAAAACACAAAATAAATGCAAAAAAAAAAAAAAAAATGCAAAAAAAAAATGCAAAAAAATAAAAAAAAATGCAAAAAAAAATGCAAAAAAATGCAAAAAAATGCAAAAAAACAAACAAAAAAATGCAAAAAAAACCACAAAAAAATGCAAAAAAAAACATAAAAAAAATGCAAAAAAAACCCACAAAAAAATGCAAAAAAAAAAAAAAAAATGCAAAAAAAAAATGCAAAAAATGCAAAAAAACCCCCCCAAAAAATGCAAAAAAACCCCACAAAAAAATGCAAAAAAAACACAAAAAAATGCAAAAAAAAACACAAAAAAAATGCAAAAAAAACCCCCCAAAAAATGCAAAAAAACCCCACAAAAAAATGCAAAAAAAACACAAAAAAATGCAAAAAAAACGCAAAAAAAAAATTCAAAAAATGCAAAAAAAACCAAAAAAAATGCAAAAAAAACCCACAAAAAAATGCAAAAAAAAAAAAAAAAATGCAAAAAAAAAATGCAAAAAATGCAAAAAAAACCCCCAAAAAAATGCAAAAAAAACCCCACAAAAAAATGCAAAAAAAACACAAAAAATGCAAAAAAAACGCAAAACAATGCAAAAAAAACCACAAGATAAATACAAAAAAACCCACAAAAAATGCAAAAAAAAAAATGCAAAAAAAACCAAAAAAAATGCAAAAAAAACACAAAATAAATGCAAAAACCCCCCAAAAAATGCAAAAAAATGCAAAAAAAACCCACAAAAAAATGCAAAAAAAAAATGCAAAAAAAAAATGCAAAAAAATGCAAAAAAAACACAAAAAATGCAAAAAAAAACACAAAAAATGCAAAAAAACACAAAATAAATGCAAAAAAAAAAATGCAAAAAAAAAATGCTAAAAAAAACACAAAAAAAAATTGAAAAAAAAACACACAAAAAATGCAAAAAAAAACACAAAAAAATGCAAAAAAAAAAAAAACACAAAATAAATGCAAAAAAAAAAAAAAAATGCAAAAAAAAAATGCAAAAAAAAAAAAAAAAATGCAAAAAAATAAAAAAAAACGCAAAAAAAAAATTCAAAAAATGCAAAAAAAACCCCACAAAAAAATGCAAAAAAAACACAAAAAATGCAAAAAAAACGCAAAACAATGCAAAAAAAACCACAAGATAAATACAAAAAAACCCACAAAAAATGCAAAAAAAAAAATGCAAAAAAAACCAAAAAAAATGCAAAAAAACACAAAATAAATGCAAAAACCCCCCAAAAAATGCAAAAAAATGCAAAAAAACCCCACAAAAAAATGCAAAAAAAAAATGCAAAAAAAAAATGCAAAAAAATGCAAAAAAAACACAAAAAATGCAAAAAAAAACACAAAAAATGCAAAAAAACACAAAATAAATGCAAAAAAAAAATGCAAAAAAAAAATGCTAAAAAAAACACAAAAAAAAATTGAAAAAAAAACACACAAAAAATGCAAAAAAAAACACAAAAAAAATGCAAAAAAAAAAAAAACACAAAATAAATGCAAAAAAAAAAAAAAAAATGCAAAAAAAAAATGCAAAAAAATAAAAAAAAATGCAAAAAAAAATGCAAAAAAATGCAAAAAAATGCAAAAAAACAAACAAAAAAATGCAAAAAAAACCACAAAAAAATGCAAAAAAAAACATAAAAAAAAATGCAAAAAAAACCCACAAAAAAATGCAAAAAAAAAAAAAAAAATGCAAAAAAAAAATGCAAAAAATGCAAAAAACCCCCCCCAAAAAATGCAAAAAAACCCCACAAAAAAATGCAAAAAAAACACAAAAAAATGCAAAAAAAACCACAAAAAAAATGCAAAAAAAACCCCCCAAAAAATGCAAAAAAACCCCACAAAAAAATGCAAAAAAAACACAAAAAAATGCAAAAAAAACGCAAAAAAAAAATTCAAAAAATGCAAAAAAAACCAAAAAAAATGCAAAGAAAACCCACAAAAAAATGCAAAAAAAAAAAAAAAAATGCAAAAAAAAAATGCAAAAAATGCAAAAAAAACCCCCAAAAAAATGCAAAAAAAACCCCACAAAAAAATGCAAAAAAAACACAAAAAATGCAAAAAAAACGCAAAACAATGCAAAAAAAACCACAAGATAAATACAAAAAAACCCACAAAAAAATGCAAAAAAAAAAATGCAAAAAAAACCAAAAAAAATGCAAAAAAAACACAAAATAAATGCAAAAACCCCCCAAAAAATGCAAAAAAAATGCAAAAAAACCCCACAAAAAAATGCAAAAAAAAAATGCAAAAAAAAATGCAAAAAAATGCAAAAAAAAACACAAAAAATGCAAAAAAAAACACAAAAAATGCAAAAAAACACAAAATAAATGCAAAAAAAAAAAATGCAAAAAAAAAATGCTAAAAAAAACACAAAAAAAAATTGAAAAAAAAACACACAAAAAATGCAAAAAAAACACAAAAAAATGCAAAAAAAAAAAAAACACAAAATAAATGCAAAAAAAAAAAAAAAATGCAAAAAAAAAATGCAAAAAAAAAAAAAAAAATGCAAAAAAATAAAAAAAAATGCAAAAAAAAATGCAAAAAAATGCAAAAAAATGCAAAAAAACAAACAAAAAAATGCAAAAAAAACCACAAAAAAATGCAAAAAAAAACATAAAAAAAATGCAAAAAAAACCCACAAAAAAATGCAAAAAAAAAAAAAAAAATGCAAAAAAAAAATGCAAAAAATGCAAAAAAAACCCCCAAAAAAATGTAAAAAAACCCCACAAAAAAATGCAAAAAAACACAAAAAAATGCAAAAAAAAACACAAAAAAAATGCAAAAAAACCCCACAAAAAAATGCAAAAAAAAAAAAAAAAATGCAAAAAAAAAATGCAAAAAATGCAAAAAAAAAACCCCCAAAAAAATGCAAAAAAAACCCCACAAAAAAATGCAAAAAAAACACAAAAAAATGCAAAAAAAACGCAAAACAATGCAAAAAAAACCACAAGATAAATACAAAAAACCCACAAAAAATGCAAAAAAAAAAATGCAAAAAAAAACAAAAAAAAATGCAAAAAAAACACAAAATAAATGCAAAAACCCCCAAAAAAATGCAAAAAAATGCAAAAAAAACCCACAAAAAAATGCAAAAAAAAAAAAAAAAAATGCAAAAAATGCAAAAAAAGCCAAAAAATGCAAAAAAAAAATGCAAAAAAATGCAAAAAAAACACAAAAAATGCAAAAAAAAAAAAAAAAAATGCAAAAAAACACAAAATAAATGCAAAAAAAAAATGCAAAAAAAAAATGCTAAAAAAAACACAAAAAAAATTGAAAAAAAACACACAAAAAATGCAAAAAAAAACACAAAAAAAATGCAAAAAAAAAAAAAAAACACAAAATAAATGCAAAAAAAACAAAAAAAAAATGCAAAAAAAAAATGCAAAAAAAAAAAAAAAAATGCAAAAAAATAAAAAAAAATGCAAAAAAAATGCAAAAAAATGCAAAAAAATGCAAAAAAACAAACAAAAAAATGCAAAAAAAAACACAAAAAAATGCAAAAAAAAACAAAAAAAATGCAAAAAAAAAAATGCAAAAAAATGCAAATAAAACACAAAAAAATGCAAAAAAAAATGCTAAAAAAAACACAAAAAAAAATTGAAAAAAAAACACACAAAAAATGCAAAAAAAACACAAAAAAAATGCAAAAAAAAAAAAACACAAAATAAATGCAAAAAAAAAAAAAAAAATGCAAAAAAAAAATGCAAAAAAAAAAAAAAAAATGCAAAAAAATAAAAAAAAATGCAAAAAAAAATGCAAAAAAATGCAAAAAAATGCAAAAAAACAAACAAAAAAATGCAAAAAAAACCACAAAAAAATGCAAAAAAAAACATAAAAAAAATGCAAAAAAAACCCACAAAAAAATGCAAAAAAAAAAAAAAAAATGCAAAAAAAAAATGCAAAAAATGCAAAAAAAACCCCCAAAAAATGCAAAAAAACCCCACAAAAAAATGCAAAAAAAACACAAAAAAATGCAAAAAAAACCACAAAAAAAATGCAAAAAAAACCCCCCAAAAAATGCAAAAAAACCCCACAAAAAAATGCAAAAAAAACGCAAAAAAATGCAAAAAAAACGCAAAACAATGCAAAAAAAACCACAAGATAAATACAAAAAAACCCACAAAAAATGCAAAAAAAAAAATGCAAAAAAAACCAAAAAAAATGCAAAAAAAACACAAAATAAATGCAAAAACCCCCCAAAAAATGCAAAAAAATGCAAAAAAACCCCACAAAAAAATGCAAAAAAAAAATGCAAAAAAAAAATGCAAAAAAATGCAAAAAAAAACACAAAAAATGCAAAAAAAAACACAAAAAATGCAAAAAAACACAAAATAAATGCAAAAAAAAAATGCAAAAAAAAAATGCTAAAAAAAACACAAAAAAAAATTGAAAAAAAAACACACAAAAAATGCAAAAAAAAACACAAAAAAATGCAAAAAAAAAAAAACACAAAATAAATGCAAAAAAAAAAAAAAAAATGCAAAAAAAAAATGCAAAAAAAAAAAAAAAAAATGCAAAAAAATAAAAAAAAATGCAAAAAAAAATGCAAAAAAATGCAAAAAAATAAAAAAAAACAAACAAAAAAATGCAAAAAAAACCACAAAAAAATGCAAAAAAAAACATAAAAAAAATGCAAAAAAAACACAAAAAATGCAAAAAAAAAAAAAAAAAATGCAAAAAAACACAAAATAAATGCAAAAAAAAAATGCAAAAAAAAAATGCTAAAAAAAACACAAAAAAAATTGAAAAAAAACACAGAAAAAATGCAAAAAAAAACACAAAAAAAATGCAAAAAAAAAAAAAAAACACAAAATAAATGCAAAAAAAAAAAAAAAAAAATGCAAAAAAAAAATGCAAAAAAAAAAAAAAAAAATGCAAAAAAATAAAAAAAAATGCAAAAAAAATGCAAAAAAATGCAAAAAAATGCAAAAAAACAAACAAAAAAATGCAAAAAAAAACACAAAAAAATGCAAAAAAAAACAAAAAAAATGCAAAAAAAAAAATGCAAAAAAATGCAAATAAAACACAAAAAAATGCAAAAAAAAAATGCTAAAAAAAACACAAAAAAAAATTGAAAAAAAAACACACAAAAAATGCAAAAAAAAACACAAAAAAAATGCAAAAAAAAAAAAACACAAAATAAATGCAAAAAAAAAAAAAAAAATGCAAAAAAAAAATGCAAAAAAAAAAAAAAAAATGCAAAAAAATAAAAAAAAATGCAAAAAAAAATGCAAAAAAATGCAAAAAAACAAACAAAAAAATGCAAAAAAAACCACAAAAAAATGCAAAAAAAACCATAAAAAAAATGCAAAAAAAACCCACAAAAAAATGCAAAAAAAAAAAAAAAAATGCAAAAAAAAAATGCAAAAAATGCAAAAAAAAACCCCAAAAAATGCAAAAAAAACCCACAAAAAAATGCAAAAAAAACACAAAAAAATGCAAAAAAAACACAAAAAAAATGCAAAAAAACCCCCCCAAAAAATGCAAAAAAACCCCACAAAAAAATGCAAAAAAAACGCAAAAAAATGCAAAAAAAACCAAAAAAAATGCAAAAAAAACACAAAATAAATGCAAAAACCCCCCAAAAAATGCAAAAAAATGCAAAAAAACCCCACAAAAAAATGCAAAAAAAAAATGCAAAAAAAAAATGCAAAAAAATGCAAAAAAAAACACAAAAAATGCAAAAAAAAACACAAAAAATGCAAAAAAACACAAAATAAATGCAAAAAAAAAATGCAAAAAAAAAATGCTAAAAAAAACACAAAAAAAATTGAAAAAAAAACACACAAAAAATGCAAAAAAAAACACAAAAAAATGCAAAAAAAAAAAAAACACAAAATAAATGCAAAAAAAAAAAAAAAAATGCAAAAAAAAAATGCAAAAAAAAAAAAAAAAAATGCAAAAAAATAAAAAAAAATGCAAAAAAAAATGCAAAAAAATGCAAAAAAATGCAAAAAAACAAACAAAAAAATGCAAAAAAAACACAAAAAAATGCAAAAAAAAACATAAAAAAAATGCAAAAAAAACCCACAAAAAAATGCAAAAAAAAAAAAAAAAATGCAAAAAAAAAATGCAAAAAATGCAAAAAAACCCCCCAAAAAAATGTAAAAAAACCCCACAAAAAAATGCAAAAAAACACAAAAAAATGCAAAAAAAAACACAAAAAAATGCAAAAAAACCCCACAAAAAAATGCAAAAAAAAAAAAAAAAATGCAAAAAAAAAATGCAAAAAATGCAAAAAAAACCCCCCAAAAAAATGCAAAAAAATGCAAAAAAAAACACAAAAAATGCAAAAAAAAACACAAAAAATGCAAAAAAACACAAAATAAATGCAAAAAAAAAATGCAAAAAAAAAATGCTAAAAAAAACACAAAAAAAAATTGAAAAAAAAACACACAAAAAATGCAAAAAAAAACACAAAAAAATGCAAAAAAAAAAAAAACACAAAATAAATGCAAAAAAAAAAAAAAAAATGCAAAAAAAAAATGCAAAAAAAAAAAAAAAAATGCAAAAAAATAAAAAAAAATGCAAAAAAAAATGCAAAAAAATGCAAAAAAATGCAAAAAAACAAACAAAAAAATGCAAAAAAAACCACAAAAAAATGCAAAAAAAAACATAAAAAAAATGCAAAAAAAACCCACAAAAAAATGCAAAAAAAAAAAAAAAAATGCAAAAAATGCAAAAAAAAACCCCAAAAAAATGTAAAAAAACCCCACAAAAAAATGCAAAAAAACACAAAAAAATGCAAAAAAAAACACAAAAAAAATGCAAAAAAACCCCACAAAAAAATGCAAAAAAAAAAAAAAAAATGCAAAAAAAAAATGCAAAAAATGCAAAAAAAACCCCCCAAAAAAATGCAAAAAAAACCCCACAAAAAAATGCAAAAAAAACACAAAAAAATGCAAAAAAAACGCAAAACAATGCAAAAAAAACCACAAGATAAATACAAAAAAACCCACAAAAAATGCAAAAAAAAAAAATGCAAAAAAAAAATGCAAAAAAAAAAAAAAAAATGCAAAAAAATAAAAAAAAATGCAAAAAAAAATGCAAAAAAATGCAAAAAAATGCAAAAAAACAAACAAAAAAATGCAAAACAATGCAAAAAAAACCACAAGATAAATACAAAAAAACCCACAAAAAATGCAAAAAAAAAAAATGCAAAAAAAAAATGCAAAAAAATAAAAAAAACTGCAAAAAAATAAAAAAAAATGCAAAAAAAAATGCAAAAAAATGCAAAAAAATGCAAAAAAACAAACAAAAAAATGCAAAAAAAACCACAAAAAAATGCAAAAAAAAACATAAAAAAAATGCAAAAAAAACCCACAAAAAAATGCAAAAAAAAAAAAAAAAATGCAAAAAAAAAATGCAAAAAATGCAAAAAAAACCCCCAAAAAAATGTAAAAAAACCCCACAAAAAAATGCAAAAAAACACAAAAAAATGCAAAAAAAAACACAAAAAAAATGCAAAAAAACCCCACAAAAAAATGCAAAAAAAAAAAAAAAAATGCAAAAAAAAAATGCAAAAAATGCAAAAAAAACCCCCCAAAAAAATGCAAAAAAAACCCCACAAAAAAATGCAAAAAAAACACAAAAAAATGCAAAAAAAACGCAAAACAATGCAAAAAAAACCACAAGATAAATACAAAAAAACCCACAAAAAATGCAAAAAAAAAAAATGCAAAAAAAAAATGCAAAAAAAAAAAAAAAAAATGCAAAAAAATAAAAAAAAATGCAAAAAAAAATGCAAAAAAATGCAAAAAAATGCAATAAAACAAACAAAAAAATGCAAAACAATGCAAAAAAAACCACAAGATAAATACAAAAAAACCCACAAAAAATGCAAAAAAAAAAAATGCAAAAAAAAAATGCAAAAAAATAAAAAAAAATGCAAAAAAATAAAAAAAAATGCAAAAAAAAATGCAAAAAAATGCAAAAAAATGCAAAAAAACAAACAAAAAAATGCAAAAAAAACCACAAAAAAATGCAAAAAAAAACATAAAAAAAATGCAAAAAAAACCCACAAAAAAATGCAAAAAAAAAAAAAAAATGCAAAAAAAAAATGCAAAAAATGCAAAAAAAACCCCCAAAAAAATGTAAAAAAACCCCACAAAAAAATGCAAAAAAACACAAAAAAATGCAAAAAAAAACACAAAAAAAATGCAAAAAAACCCCACAAAAAAATGCAAAAAAAAAAAAAAAAATGCAAAAAAAAAATGCAAAAAATGCAAAAAAAACCCCCCAAAAAAATGCAAAAAAACCCCCACAAAAAAATGCAAAAAAAACACAAAAAAATGCAAAAAAAACGCAAAACAATGCAAAAAAAACCACAAGATAAATACAAAAAAACCCACAAAAAATGCAAAAAAAAAAAATGCAAAAAAAAACAAAAAAAAATGCAAAAAAAACACAAAATAAATGCAAAAACCCCCAAAAAAATGCAAAAAAATGCAAAAAAACCCCACAAAAAAATGCAAAAAAAAAAAAAAAAATGCAAAAAATGCAAAAAAAGCCAAAAAATGCAAAAAAAAATGCAAAAAAATGCAAAAAAATGCAAAAAAAACACAAAAAATGCAAAAAAAAAAAAAAAAATGCAAAAAAACACAAAATAAATGCAAAAAAAAAATGCAAAAAAAAAATGCTAAAAAAAACACAAAAAAAATTGAAAAAAAACACACAAAAAATGCAAAAAAAAACACAAAAAAAATGCAAAAAAAAAAAAAAACACAAAATAAATGCAAAAAAAAAAAAAAAAAAATGCAAAAAAAAAATGCAAAAAAAAAAAAAAAAAATGCAAAAAAATAAAAAAAAATGCAAAAAAAATGCAAAAAAATGCAAAAAAATGCAAAAAAACAAACAAAAAAATGCAAAAAAAAACACAAAAAAATGCAAAAAAAAACAAAAAAAATGCAAAAAAAAAAATGCAAAAAAATGCAAATAAAACACAAAAAAATGCAAAAAAAAAATGCTAAAAAAAACACAAAAAAAAATTGAAAAAAAAACACACAAAAAATGCAAAAAAAAACACAAAAAAAAATGCAAAAAAAAAAAAACACAAAATAAATGCAAAAAAAAAAAAAATGCAAAAAAAAAAAAAAAAATGCAAAAAAATAAAAAAAAATGCAAAAAAAAATGCAAAAAAATGCAAAAAAATGCAAAAAAACAAACAAAAAAATGCAAAAAAAACCACAAAAAAATGCAAAAAAAAAACATAAAAAAAATGCAAAAAAAACCCACAAAAAAATGCAAAAAAAAAAAAAAAAATGCAAAAAAAAAATGCAAAAAATGCAAAAAAACCCCCCCAAAAAATGCAAAAAAACCCCACAAAAAAATGCAAAAAAAACACAAAAAAATGCAAAAAAAAACACAAAAAAAATGCAAAAAAAACCCCCCAAAAAATGCAAAAAAACCCCACAAAAAAATGCAAAAAAAACACAAAAAAATGCAAAAAAAACGCAAAAAAAAAATTCAAAAAATGCAAAAAAAAACAAAAAAAATGCAAAAAAAACCCACAAAAAAATGCAAAAAAAAAAAAAAAATGCAAAAAAAAAATGCAAAAAAAAACCCCAAAAAAATGCAAAAAAAACCCCACAAAAAAATGCAAAAAAAACACAAAAAATGCAAAAAAAACGCAAAACAATGCAAAAAAAACCACAAGATAAATACAAAAAAACCCACAAAAAATGCAAAAAAAAAAATGCAAAAAAAACCAAAAAAAATGCAAAAAAAACACAAAATAAATGCAAAAACCCCCCAAAAAATGCAAAAAAATGCAAAAAAACCCCACAAAAAAATGCAAAAAAAAAATGCAAAAAAAAAATGCAAAAAAATGCAAAAAAAAACACAAAAAATGCAAAAAAAACACAAAAAATGCAAAAAACACAAAATAAATGCAAAAAAAAAATGCAAAAAAAAAATGCTAAAAAAAACACAAAAAAAAATTGAAAAAAAAACACACAAAAAATGCAAAAAAAAACACAAAAAAATGCAAAAAAAAAAAAAACACAAAATAAATGCAAAAAAAAAAAAAAAATGCAAAAAAAAAATGCAAAAAAAAAAAAAAAAATGCAAAAAAATAAAAAAAAATGCAAAAAAAAATGCAAAAAAATGCAAAAAAATGCAAAAAAACAAACAAAAAAATGCAAAAAAAACCACAAAAAAATGCAAAAAAAAACAAAAAAAATGCAAAAAAAACCCACAAAAAAATGCAAAAAAAAAAAAAAAAATGCAAAAAAAAAATGCAAAAAATGCAAAAAAAACCCCCAAAAAAATGTAAAAAAACCCCACAAAAAAATGCAAAAAAACACAAAAAAATGCAAAAAAAAAAAAAACACAAAATAAATGCAAAAAAAAAAAAAAAATGCAAAAAAAAAATGCAAAAAAAAAAAAAAAAATGCAAAAAAATAAAAAAAAATGCAAAAAAAAATGCAAAAAAATGCAAAAAAATGCAAAAAAACAAACAAAAAAATGCAAAAAAAACCACAAAAAAATGCAAAAAAAAACATAAAAAAAATGCAAAAAAAACCCACAAAAAAATGCAAAAAAAAAAAAAAAAATGCAAAAAAAAAATGCAAAAAATGCAAAAAAAACCCCCAAAAAAATGTAAAAAAACCCCACAAAAAAATGCAAAAAAACACAAAAAAATGCAAAAAAAAACACAAAAAAAATGCAAAAAAACCCCACAAAAAAATGCAAAAAAAAAAAAAAAAATGCAAAAAAAAAATGCAAAAAATGCAAAAAAAACCCCCAAAAAAATGCAAAAAAAACCCCACAAAAAAATGCAAAAAAAACACAAAAAAATGCAAAAAAAACGCAAAACAATGCAAAAAAAACCACAAGATAAATACAAAAAAACCCACAAAAAATGCAAAAAAAAAAAATGCAAAAAAAACCAAAAAAAAATGCAAAAAAAACACAAAATAAATGCAAAAACCCCCAAAAAAATGCAAAAAAATGCAAAAAAAACCCCACAAAAAAATGCAAAAAAAAAAAAAAAAATGCAAAAAATGCAAAAAAAGCCAAAAAATGCAAAAAAAAAATGCAAAAAAATGCAAAAAAATGCAAAAAAAACACAAAAAATGCAAAAAAAAAAAAAAAAAATGCAAAAAAACACAAAATAAATGCAAAAAAAAAATGCTAAAAAAAAATGCTAAAAAAAACACAAAAAAAATTGAAAAAAAACACACAAAAAATGCAAAAAAAAACACAAAAAAAATGCAAAAAAAAAAAAAAAACACAAAATAAATGCAAAAAAAAAAAAAAAAAAATGCAAAAAAAAAATGCAAAAAAAAAAAAAAAAAATGCAAAAAAATAAAAAAAAATGCAAAAAAAATGCAAAAAAATGCAAAAAAATGCAAAAAAACAAACAAAAAAATGCAAAAAAAAACACAAAAAAATGCAAAAAAAAACAAAAAAAATGCAAAAAAAAAAATGCAAAAAAATGCAAATAAAACACAAAAAAATGCAAAAAAAAAATGCTAAAAAAAACAAAAAAAATTGAAAAAAAAACACACAAAAAAAAAAAAAAACACAAAATAAATGCAAAAAAAAAAAAAATGCAAAAAAAACCACAAAATAAATGCAAAAAAATCAAAAAAAATGCAAAAAAAATGCAAAAAAATGCAAAAAAATGCAAAAAAAATGCAAAAAAAACATAAAAAAATACAAAAAATAATGCAAAAAAAACACAAAAAAATGCAAAAAAAATGCAAAAAATGCAAAATAAAACACAAAAAATGCAAAAAAAACACGAAATAAAGGCAAAAAAATAAACAAAAAAATGCAAAAAAAATGCAAAAAAAAACACAAAAAAATGCAAAAAAAACCACAAAAAATGCAAAAAAACACAAAAAAATGCAAAAAATGCAAAAAAAAACACAAAAAATGCAAAAAAAAACACAAAAAAATGCAAAAAAAATCAAAAAAAAAATGCAAAAAAAAATGCAAAAAAATGCAAAAAAAAAATGCAAATAAAACACAAAAAAATGCAAAAAAATGCAAAAAAAACCCACAAAAAATGCAAAAAAACACAAAATAAATGCAAAAAAAAAAAATGCAAAAAAAAATGCTAAAAAAAACACAAAAAAATTGAAAAAAAACAGACTTTTTGTGTGTTTTTTTCAATTTTTTTTGTGTTTTTTTTAGCATTTTTTTGCAAAAAAAAACACAAAAAAATGCAAAAAAAAATGCAAAAAAAATGCAAAAAAAACATAAAAAAATGCAAAAAAAATGCAAAAAAAACACAAAAAAATGCAAAAAAAAAATGCAAAAAAAACACAAAAAAATGCAAAAAAATGCAAAAAAACACAAAAATGCAAAAAAACACGAAATAAATGCAAAAAAAAAAAAAAAAATGCAAAAAAAATGCAAAAAAACCCACAAAAAAATGCAAAAAAAAAAATGCAAAAAATGCAAAAAAAACACAAAAAAATGCAAAAAAACACAAAAAAATGCAAAAAAAATGCAAAAAAATGCAAAAAAAACCACAAAAAAAATGTAAAAAAAAAAACACAAAAAAATGCAAAAAAAACATAAAAATGCAAAAAAAACACAAAAAATTGCAAAAACATGCAAAAAAATGCAAAATAAATGCAAAAAAAAAAAATGCAAAAAAAAAAACACAAAAAAATGCAAAAAAAATGCAAAAAAATGCAAAAAAAATGCAAAACAATGCAAAAAAACCAAAAAAATACACAAAAAAATGCAAAAAAAAAACACAAAATAAATGCAAAAAAACACAAAAAAAACACAAAAATGCAAAAAAAATGCAAAAAATGCAAAAAAAACACAAAAAAATGCAAAAAAAAGCAAAAAAATGCAAAAAAACAAAAAAATATGGAAAAAAAAACAAAAAAATGCAAAAAAAAACAAAAAAATGCAAAAAAAACACAAAAAAATGCAAAAAAAACAAAAAAATGCAAAAAAAACAACAAAAAAATGCAAAAAAACCCACAAAAAAAACACAAAAAAACACAAAAAATGCAAAAAAAAACAAGAATGCAAAAAAAAATGCAAAAAAATCCCCAAAAAATGCAAAAAAAATGCAAAAAAAACACAAAAAAACACAAAAAAACACTCAAAAAATGCAAAAAAAAAACAAAAATGCAAAAAAAATGCAAAAAAATGCAAAAAAAAATGCAAAAAAAATCAAAAAAACACAAAAAAATGCAAAAAAACACAAAAAAAAATGCAAAAAAACACAAAAAAATGCAAAAAAAAATGCAAAAAAAAATGCAAAAAAAAAACACAAAAAAATGCAAAAAAAAATGCAAAAAAATGCAAAAAAACACACAAAAAAAAATGCAAAAAAAACAAAAAAATGCAAAAAAAAACACAAAAAACACACAAAAAAAAAATGCAAAAAAAACACAAAAAAATGCAAAAAAACCCCACAAAATAAATGCAAAAAAAACACAAAAAAATACAAAAAAAACACAAAAAAATGAAAAAAAACACAAAAAAACGCAAAAAATGCAAAAAACCCCACAAAAAAGCAAAAAAAACACAAAAAATGCAAAAAAAACACAAAAAATGCAAAAAAAAATGCAAAAAAATGCAAAACAAAATGCAAAAAAAATGCAAAAAAAAAAAAATGCTAAAAAATCCAAAAAAAAATGCAAAAAAAATGCAAAAAAAACACAAAAAATGCAATAAAAAACAAAAAAAATGCAAAAAAAAAAAACACAAAAAAAATGCAAAAAAAACACAAAAAATGCAAAAAAACCCACAAAAAATGCAAAAAAAAAACACAAAAAAATGCAAAAAAAAGCAAAACAATGCAAAAAAAAACACAAAAAAATGCAAAAAAAACCACAAAAAAACACAAAAAAACCAAACAAAAAATGCAAAAAAAAAACAAAAAAATGCAAAAAAACAAAAAAATATGGAAAAAAAACAAAAAAATGCAAAAAAAAAACAAAAAAATGCAAAAAAAACACAAAAAAATGCAAAAAAAACAAAAAAATGCAAAAAAAACACAAAAAAATGCAAAAAAAACCACAAAAAAACACAAAAAAACCAAACAAAAAATGCAAAAAAAAAACAAAAAAATGCAAAAAAACAAAAAAATATGGAAAAAAAAACAAAAAAATGCAAAAAAAAAACAAAAAAATGCAAAAAAAACACAAAAAAATGCAAAAAAAACAAAAAAATGCAAAAAAAACAACAAAAAAATGCAAAAAAACCCACAAAAAAAACACAAAAAAACACAAAAAATGCAAAAAAAAACAAGAATGCAAAAAAAAATGCAAAAAAATCCCCAAAAAATGCAAAAAAAATGCAAAAAAAACACAAAAAAACACAAAAAAACACTCAAAAAATGCAAAAAAAAACAAAAATGCAAAAAAAAATGCAAAAAAATGCAAAAAAAATGCAAAAAAAATCAAAAAAACACAAAAAAATGCAAAAAAACACAAAAAAAATGCAAAAAACACAAAAAAATGCAAAAAAAATGCAAAAAAAAACCACAAAAAAATGCAAAAAAAAATGCAAAAAAATGCAAAAAAACACACAAAAAAAAATGCAAAAAAAACAAAAAAATGCAAAAAAAAACACAAAAAACACACAAAAAAAAAATGCAAAAAAAACACAAAAAAATGCAAAAAAAACCCACAAAATAAATGCAAAAAAAACACAAAAAAATACAAAAAAAACACAAAAAAATGAAAAAAAACACAAAAAAACGCAAAAAATGCAAAAAACCCCACAAAAAAGCAAAAAAAACACAAAAAATGCAAAAAAAACACAAAAAATGCAAAAAAAAATGCAAAAAAATGCAAAACAAAATGCAAAAAAAATGCAAAAAAAAAAAATGCTAAAAAATCCAAAAAAAAATGCAAAAAAAATGCAAAAAAAACACAAAAAATGCAATAAAAAACAAAAAAAATGCAAAAAAAAAAAACACAAAAAAAATGCAAAAAAAACACAAAAAATGCAAAAAAACCCACAAAAAATGCAAAAAAAAAACACAAAAAAATGCAAAAAAAAGCAAAACAATGCAAAAAAAAAAAAAAAAAATGCAAAAAAAACCACAAAAAAACACAAAAAAACCAAACAAAAAATGCAAAAAAAAACAAAAAAATGCAAAAAAAACACAAAAAAAATGCAAAAAAAAAAAAAAAAAAAATGCAAAAAAATGCAAAAAAATACAAAAAAATGCAAAACAATGCAAAAAAAAATGCAAAAAATGCAAAACAAAATGCAAAAAAAACACAAAAAAATGCAAAAAAAAAAACACAAAAAAATGCAAAAAAAAACACAAAAAAACACAAAAAAAACACAAAATAAATGCAAAAAAAACAAAAAAAAACACAAAAAAATGCAAAAAAAAACAAAAAAATGCAAAAAAAACACAAAATAAATGCAAAAAAACCAAAAAAAAACACAAAAAAATGCAAAAAAAAAACACAAAATAAATGCAAAAAAACAAAAACACAAAATAATGCAAAAAAACACAAAAAAATGCAAAAAAAAGCAAAAAAATGCAAAAAAATGCAAAAAAAAATGCAAAAAAAAAAAAACACAAAAAAATGCAAAAAAAAATGCAAAAAAAATGCAAAAAAAACATAAAAAAATGCAAAAAAAAATGCAAAAAAAACACAAAAAAATGCAAAAAAAAAATGCAAAAAAAACACAAAAAAATGCAAAAAAATGCAAAAAAAAACACAAAAATGCAAAAAAACACGAAATAAATGCAAAAAAAAAAACAAAAAAATGCAAAAAAAATGCAAAAAAACCCACAAAAAATGCAAAAAAAAAAATGCAAAAAATGCAAAAAAAACACAAAAAAATGCAAAAAAACACAAAAAAATGCAAAAAAAATGCAAAAAATGCAAAAAAAAACCACAAAAAAAATGTAAAAAAAAAAAACACAAAATAAATGCAAAAAAAAAAAAAAATGCTAAAAAAATTGAAAAAAAACACAAAAAAATGCAAAAAAATGCAAAAAAACACCATAAAAATGCAAAAAAAAAAAAAAATGCAAAAAAAATGCAAAAAAAAAATTCAAAAAATGCAAAAAACAAACAAAAAAAATGCAAAAAAAAACCACAAAAAAATGCAAAAAAAAAAAAAAAATGCAAAAAAAAAATGCAAAAAATGCAAAAAAAGCCAAAAAATGCAAAAAAAAAAAATGCAAAAAAATGCAAAAAAATGCAAAAAAAACACAAAAAATGCAAAAAAAAACACAAAAAATGCAAAAAAACACAAAATAAATGCAAAAAAAAAATGCAAAAAAAAAATGCTAAAAAAAACACAAAAAAATTGAAAAAAAACACACAAAAAATGCAAAAAAAAAAAAAAAAAAATGCAAAAAAAAAAAAAACACAAAATAAATGCAAAAAAAAAAAAAAAAATGCAAAAAAAAAATGCAAAAAAAAAAAAAAAAAATGCAAAAAAATAAAAAAAAATGCAAAAAAAAATGCAAAAAAATGCAAAAAAAATGCAAAAAACCCCACAAAAAAGCAAAAAAAACACAAAAAATGCAAAAAAAACACAAAAAATGCAAAAAAAAATGCAAAAAAATGCAAAACAAAATGCAAAAAAAATGCAAAAAAAAAAAATGCTAAAAAATCCAAAAAAAAATGCAAAAAAAATGCAAAAAAAACACAAAAAATGCAATAAAAAACAAAAAAAATGCAAAAAAAAAAAACACAAAAAAAATGCAAAAAAAACACAAAAAATGCAAAAAAACCCACAAAAAATGCAAAAAAAAAACACAAAAAAATGCAAAAAAAAGCAAAACAATGCAAAAAAAAACACAAAAAAATGCAAAAAAAACCACAAAAAAACAAAAAAACCAAACAAAAAATGCAAAAAAAAACAAAAAAATGCAAAAAAAACACAAAAAAAATGCAAAAAAAAAAAAAAAAAAAATGCAAAAAAATGCAAAAAAATACAAAAAAAATGCAAAACAATGCAAAAAAAAATGCAAAAAATGCAAAACAAAATGCAAAAAAAACACAAAAAAATGCAAAAAAAAAAACACAAAAAAATGCAAAAAAAAACACAAAAAAACACAAAAAAAACACAAAATAAATGCAAAAAAAACAAAAAAAAACACAAAAAAATGCAAAAAAAAACAAAAAAATGCAAAAAAAACACAAAATAAATGCAAAAAAAACAAAAAAAAACACAAAAAAATGCAAAAAAAAAACACAAAATAAATGCAAAAAAACAAAAACACAAAATAATGCAAAAAAACACAAAAAAATGCAAAAAAAAGCAAAAAAATGCAAAAAAATGCAAAAAAAAATGCAAAAAAAAAAAAACACAAAAAAATGCAAAAAAAAATGCAAAAAAAATGCAAAAAAAACATAAAAAAATGCAAAAAAAAATGCAAAAAAAACACAAAAAAATGCAAAAAAAAAATGCAAAAAAAACACAAAAAAATGCAAAAAAATGCAAAAAAACCACAAAAATGCAAAAAAACACGAAATAAATGCAAAAAAAAAAACAAAAAAATGCAAAAAAAATGCAAAAAAACCCACAAAAAATGCAAAAAAAAAAATGCAAAAAATGCAAAAAAAAACACAAAAAAATGCAAAAAAACACAAAAAAATGCAAAAAAAATGCAAAAAATGCAAAAAAAACCACAAAAAAAATGTAAAAAAAAAAAACACAAAATAAATGCAAAAAAAAAAAAAAATGCTAAAAAAATTGAAAAAAAACACAAAAAAATGCAAAAAAATGCAAAAAAACACCATAAAAATGCAAAAAAAAAAAAAAATGCAAAAAAAATGCAAAAAAAAAATTCAAAAAATGCAAAAAACAAACAAAAAAAATGCAAAAAAAAACCACAAAAAAATGCAAAAAAAAAAAAAAAATGCAAAAAAAAAATGCAAAAAATGCAAAAAAAGCCAAAAAATGCAAAAAAAAAAAATGCAAAAAAATGCAAAAAAATGCAAAAAAAACACAAAAAATGCAAAAAAAAAACACAAAAAATGCAAAAAAACACAAAATAAATGCAAAAAAAAAATGCAAAAAAAAAATGCTAAAAAAAACACAAAAAAATTGAAAAAAAACACACAAAAAATGCAAAAAAAAAAAAAAAAAAATGCAAAAAAAAAAAAAACACAAAATAAATGCAAAAAAAAAAAAAAAAATGCAAAAAAAAAATGCAAAAAAAAAAAAAAAAAATGCAAAAAAATAAAAAAAAATGCAAAAAAAAATGCAAAAAAATGCAAAAAAAATGCAAAAAAACCCACAAAAAAAATGCAAAAAAAACAAAAAAATGCAAAAAAAAATGCAAAAAAATGCAAAAAAAACCACAAAAAATGCAAAAAAAACACAAAAAAAATGTAAAAAAAAAAAAACACAAAAAATGCAAAAAAAAACACATAAAAATGCAAAAAAAAACACAAAAAATTGCAACAACAATGCAAAAAAATGCAAAAAAACACAAAAAATGCAAAAAAAACACAAAATAAATGCAAAAAAAAAAAAATGCTAAAAAAATTGAAAAAAAACACAAAAAAATGCAAAAAAATGCAAAAAAAACACCATAAAAATGCAAAAAAAAAAATCAAAAAATGCAAAAAACAAACAAAAAAAATGCAAAAAATGCAAAAAAAACCCCCCAAAAAATGCAAAAAAAAACCCACAAAAAAATGCAAAAAAAATGCAAAAAAAACGCAAAAAAAAAATTCAAAAAATGCAAAAAAAAAAAAAAAAAATGCAAAAAAAAACCACAAAAAAATGCAAAAAAAAAAAAAAAATGCAAAAAAAAAATGCAAAAAATGCAAAAAAAACCCCCCAAAAAATGCAAAAAAAACCCACAAAAAAATGCAAAAAAAACACAAAAAAATGCAAAAAAAAACCACAAAAAAAATGCAAAAAAAAACACAAAAAATGCAAAAAAAAATGCAAAAAAAGCCAAAAAATGCAAAAAAAAAAAATGCAAAAAAATGCAAAAAAATGCAAAAAAAACACAAAAAATGCAAAAAAAACACAAAAAATGCAAAAAAACACAAAATAAATGCAAAAAAAAAATGCAAAAAAAAATGCTAAAAAAACACAAAAAAAATTGAAAAAAAAACACAAAAAATGCAAAAAAAAACACAAAAAAAATGCAAAAAAAAAAATGTAAAAAAAAATGCTAAAAAAACACAAAAAAAATTGAAAAATAAAACACAAAAAAAATGCAAAAAAAATGCTAAAAAAAACACAAAAAAAAATTGAAAAAAAAAACACAAAAAAAAAAAAAAAACACAAAATAAATGCAAAAAAAAAAAAAAATGCAAAAAAAAAATGCAAAAAAAAACACAAAATAAATGCAAAAAAATCAAAAAAAATGCAAAAAAAATGCAAAAAAATGCAAAAAAATGCAAAAAAATGCAAAAAAAACATAAAAAAATACAAAAAATAATGCAAAAAAAACCACAAAAAAATGCAAAAAAACCCACAAAAAATGCAAAAAAAACACAAAAAAATGCAAAAAAATGCAAAAAAAACCACAAAAAATGCAAAAAACCCACCAAAAAATGCAAAAAAAAAATGCAAAAAATGCAAAAAAAACACAAAAAAATGCAAAAAAACACAAAAAAATGCAAAAAAAATGCAAAAAAATGCAAAAAAAACCACAAAAAAAATGTAAAAAAAAAAAACACAAAAAAATGCAAAAAAAACATAAAAATGCAAAAAAAACACAAAAAATTGCAAAAACAATGCAAAAAAATGCAAAAAAACACAAAAAAATGCAAAAAAAACACAAAATAAATGCAAAAAAAAAAAAAATGCTAAAAAAATTGAAAAAAAACACAAAAAAATGCAAAAAAATGCAAAAAAACACCATAAAAATGCAAAAAAAAAAAAAAAATGCAAAAAAAATGCAAAAAAAAAATTCAAAAAATGCAAAAAAAAAATGCAAAAAAATGCAAAAAAATGCAAAAAAATGCAAAAAAATGCAAAAAAAACACAAAAAATGCAAAAAAAACACAAAAAATGCAAAAAAACACAAAATAAATGCAAAAAAAAAATGCAAAAAAAAATGCTAAAAAAACACAAAAAAAATTGAAAAAAAAACACAAAAAATGCAAAAAAAACCACAAAAAAAATGCAAAAAAAAAAATGCAAAAAAAAATGCTAAAAAAAACACAAAAAAAATTGAAAAATAAAACACAAAAAAAATGCAAAAAAAATGCTAAAAAAAACACAAAAAAAAATTGAAAAAAAAAACACACAAAAAAAAAAAAAAACACAAAATAAATGCAAAAAAAAAAAAAAATGCAAAAAAAAAATGCAAAAAAAAACACAAAATAAATGCAAAAAAATCAAAAAAAATGCAAAAAAAATGCAAAAAAATGCAAAAAAATGCAAAAAAAATGCAAAAAAAACATAAAAAAATACAAAAAATAATGCAAAAAAAACACAAAAAAATGCAAAAAAAATGCAAAAAATGCAAAATAAAACACAAAAAATGCAAAAAAACACGAAATAAAGGCAAAAAAATAAACAAAAAAATGCAAAAAAAATGCAAAAAAAACCACAAAAAAATGCAAAAAAACCCACAAAAAATGCAAAAAAAACACAAAAAAATGCAAAAAAATGCAAAAAAAACCACAAAAAATGCAAAAAACCCACAAAAAAATGCAAAAAAAAATGCAAAAAATGCAAAAAAAACAAAAAAATGCAAAAAAAACACAAAAAAATGCAAAAAAAATGCAAAAAAATGCAAAAAAAACCACAAAAAAAATGTAAAAAAAAAAAACACAAAAAAATGCAAAAAAAACATAAAAATGCAAAAAAAACACAAAAAATTGCAAAAACAATGCAAAAAAATGCAAAAAAAACACAAAATAAATGCAAAAAAAAAAAATGCTAAAAAAATTGAAAAAAAACACAAAAAAATGCAAAAAAAATGCAAAAAAACACCATAAAAATGCAAAAAAAAAAAAAAAATGCAAAAAAAATGCAAAAAAAAAATTCAAAAAATGCAAAAAAAAAATGCAAAAAAATGCAAAAAAATGCAAAAAAAACACAAAAAATGCAAAAAAAAAACACAAAAAATGCAAAAAAACACAAAATAAATGCAAAAAAAAAAATGCAAAAAAAAAATGCTAAAAAAAACACAAAAAAAATGCAAAAAAAAAAAAACAAAATAAATGCAAAAAAAAAAAAAAAAAATGCAAAAAAAAAATGCAAAAAAAAAAAAAAAAAATGCAAAAAAATAAAAAAAAATGCAAAAAAAAAATGCAAAAAAATGCAAAAAAAATAAAAAAAAAAACCACAAAAAAATGCAAAAAAAACAAAAAAATGCAAAAAAAAATGCAAAAAAATGCAAAAAAACCCACAAAAAATGCAAAAAAAACACAAAAAAAATGTAAAAAAAAAAACACAAAAAAATGCAAAAAAAACACATAAAAATGCAAAAAAAACACAAAAAATTGCAAAAACAATGCAAAAAAATGCAAAAAAACACAAAAAATGCAAAAAAAACACAAAATAAATGTAAAAAAAATAAAAATGCTAAAAAAATTGAAAAAAAACACAAAAAAATGCAAAAAAATGCAAAAAAACACCATAAAAATGCAAAAAAAAAAAAATGCAAAAAAAATGCAAAAAAAAAATTCAAAAAATGCAAAAAACAAACAAAAAAAATGCAAAAAATGCAAAAAAAAAAACCCCAAAAAATGCAAAAAAAACCCACAAAAAAATGCAAAAAAAACACAAAAAATGCAAAAAAAACACAAAAAATGCAAAAAAACACAAAATAAATGCAAAAAAAAAAATGCAAAAAAAAATGCTAAAAAAAACACAAAAAAAATTGAAAAAAAACACACAAAAAATGCAAAAAAAAACACAAAAAAAATTGAAAAAAAAAAAAAATGCAAAAAAAAATGCAAAAAAAAAAAAAAAAAGGCAAAAAAATAAAAAAAAATGCAAAAAAAAAGCAAAAAAATGCAAAAAAAATGCAAAAAAACCCACAAAAAAATGCAAAAAAAACAAAAAAATGCAAAAAAAAAATGCAAAAAAATGCAAAAAAAAATGCAAAAAAAACACAAAAAAATGCAAAAAAAACCACAAAAAATGCAAAAAAAACACAAAAAAAAAATTCAAAAAATGCAAAAAAAAAACAAAAAAAATGCAAAAAAAACCACAAAAAAATGCAAAAAAAAAAAAAAATGCAAAAAAAAAATGCAAAAAATGCAAAAAAAACCCCCAAAAAAATGCCAAAAAAAACCCACAAAAAAATGCAAAAAAAACGCAAAAAAAAAATTCAAAAAATGCAAAAAAAAACAAAAAAAATGCAAAAAAAAACACAAAAAAATGCAAAAAAAAAAAAAAAATGCAAAAAAAAAAAAAAAATGCAAAAAAAAAATGCAAAAAATGCAAAAAAAAAAAATGCTAAAAAAATTGAAAAAAAACACAAAAAAATGCAAAAAAAACCCCACAAAAAAATGCAAAAAAAATGCAAAAAAACACCATAAAAATGCAAAAAAAAAAAAAAAAAATGCAAAAAAAAAAAAAAAAAAAATGCAAAAAAAAATTCAAAAAATGCAAAAAAAAAAAAAAAAAATGCAAAAAAAAAATGCAAAAAATGCAAAAAAAACCCCCCAAAAAATGCAAAAAAAACCCCACAAAAAAATGCAAAAAAACACAAAAAAATGCAAAAAAAAACGCAAAAAAAAAATTCAAAAAATGCAAAAAACAAACAAAAAAAATGCAAAAAAAACCCACAAAAAAATGCAAAAAAAACACAAAAAAATGCAAAAAAAAAAATGCAAAAAAAAACAAAAAAACTGCAAAAAAAACACAAAATAAATGCAAAAACCCCCAAAAAATGCAAAAAAATGCAAAAAAAACCCACAAAAAAATGCAAAAAAAAAAAAAAAAATGCAAAAAAAAATGCAAAAAAAAACACAAAAAAATTGAAAAAAAACACACAAAAAATGCAAAAAAAAACACAAAAAAAATGCAAAAAAAAAAAAAACACAAAATAAATGCAAAAAAAAAAAAAAAAAATGCAAAAAAAAAATGCAAAAAAAAAAAAATAAAATGCAAAAAAATAAAAAAAAATGCAAAAAAAAATGCAAAAAAATGCAAAAAAAATGCAAAAAAAACCACAAAAAAATGCAAAAAAAACAAAAAAATGCAAAAAAAAATGCAAAAAAATGCAAAAAAACCCACAAAAAATGCAAAAAAAACACGAAATGAATGCAAAAAAAACAACAAAAAAATGCAAAAAAAAACACAAAAAAATGCAAAAAAAACAAAAAAATGCAAAAAAAAATGCAAAAAAATGCAAAAAAACCCACAAAAAATGCAAAAAAAACACGAAATGAATGCAAAAAAACACAAAATAAATGCAAAAAAAAAAAATGCTAAAAAAATTGAAAAAAAACACCAAAAAAATGCAAAAAAATGCAAAAAAACACCATAAAAATGCAAAAAAAAAAAAAAAAAAAAATGCAAAAAAAATGCAAAAAAAAAAAAAAAAAAATGCAAAAAAAACACAAAATAAATGCAAAAACCCCCAAAAAAATGCAAAAAAAACCCACAAAAAAATGCAAAAAATGCAAAAAAAAATCCAAAAAAGCCAAAAAATGCAAAAAAAAAAAATGCAAAAAAATGCAAAAAAAACACAAAAAATGCAAAAAAAAAAACACAAAAAATGCAAAAAAACACAAAATAAATGCAAAAAAAAAAATGCAAAAAAAATGCTAAAAAAAACACAAAAAAAATTGAAAAAAAACACACAAAAAATGCAAAAAAAAACACAAAAAAAATGCAAAAAAAAAAAAAAAAAATGCAAAAAAAAACACAAAAAATGCAAAAAATGCAAAAAAAATGCAAAAAAAGCCAAAAAATGCAAAAAAAAAAAAATGCAAAAAAATGCAAAAAAATGCAAAAAAAACACAAAAAAATGCAAAAAAAACACAAAAAATGCAAAAAAACACAAAATAAATGCAAAAAAAAAAATGCAAAAAAAAATGCTAAAAAAAACACAAAAAAATTGAAAAAAAAACACACAAAAAATGCAAAAAAAACACAAAAAAATGCAAAAAAAACACAAAATAAATGCAAAAAAAAAAAATGCTAAAAAAATTGAAAAAAAACACCAAAAAAATGCAAAAAAATGCAAAAAAACACCATAAAAATGCAAAAAAAAAAAAAAAAAAAAATGCAAAAAAAACACAAAATAAATGCAAAAACCCCCAAAAAAATGCAAAAAAATGCAAAAAAAACCCACAAAAAAATGCAAAAAATGCAAAAAAAAATCCAAAAAAGCCAAAAAATGCAAAAAAAAAAAATGCAAAAAAATGCAAAAAAAACACAAAAAATGCAAAAAAAAAAACACAAAAAATGCAAAAAAACACAAAATAAATGCAAAAAAAAAAATGCAAAAAAAATGCTAAAAAAAACACAAAAAAAATTGAAAAAAAACACACAAAAAATGCAAAAAAAACACAAAAAATGCAAAAAATGCAAAAAAAATGCAAAAAAAGCCAAAAAATGCAACAAAAAAAAAATGCAAAAAAATGCAAAAAAATGCAAAAAAAATGCAAAAAAATGCAAAAAAAAACACAAAAAATGCAAAAAAACACAAAATAAATGCAAAAAAAAAATGCAAAAAAAAATGCTAAAAAAAACACAAAAAAAATTGAAAAAAAAAAACACACAAAAAATGCAAAAAAACACAAAATACATGCAAAAAAAAAAAATGCTAAAAAAATTGAAAAAAACACAAAAAAATGCAAAAAAAAAACCACAAAAAAATGCAAAAAAATGCAAAAAAACACCATAAAAATGCAAAAAAAATGCAAAAAAAAAAATGCAAAAAAAAAATTCAAAAATTGCAAAAAAAAAAAAAAAAAATGCAAAAAAAAAAATGCAAAAAAAAATGCTAAAAAAACACAAAAAAAAACACACCAAAAATGCAAAAAAAAACACAAAAAAAATGCAAAAAAAAAAAAAAAAAATGCAAAAAAAAAAAAAAAATGCAAAAAATGCAAAAAAAATGCAAAAAAAGCCAAAAAATGCAAAAAAAAAAAAAATGCAAAAAAATGCAAAAAAATGCAAAAAAAACACAAAAAATGCAAAAAAAAAACACAAAAAATGCAAAAAAACACAAAATAAATGCAAAAAAAAAAATGCAAAAAAAAAATGCTAAAAAAAACACAAAAAAAATTGAAAAAAAAAACACACAAAAAATGCAAAAAAAAATGCAAAAAAACAAAATGCTAAAAAAATTGAAAAAAACACAAAAAAATGCAAAAAAAACCCCACAAAAAAATGCAAAAAAATGCAAAAAAACACCATAAAAATGCAAAAAAAAAAAAAATGCAAAAAAAAAAAAAAAAAAAATGCAAAAAAAAAATTCAAAAAATGCAAAAAAAAAACAAAAAAAATGCAAAAAAAACACAAAAAAATGCAAAAAAACGCAAAAAATTTTTTCAAAAAATGCAAAAAAAAAACAAAAAAAATGCAAAAAAACCACAAAAAAATGCAAAAAAAAAAAAAAATGCAAAAAAAAAATGCAAAAAATGCAAAAAAAATGCAAAAAAAAAACCCACAAAAAAATGCAAAAAAAACACAAAAAAATGCAAAAAAAAACGCAAAACAATGCAAAAAAAACCACAAGATAAATACAAAAAAACCCACAAAAAATGCAAAAAAAAAAATGCAAAAAAAACCAAAAAAAATGCAAAAAAAACACAAAATAAATGCAAAAACCCCCAAAAAAAATGCAAAAAAAAAAACCACAAAAAAATGCAAAAAAATGCAAAAAAACACCATAAAAATGCAAAAAAAAAAAAATGCAAAAAAAAAATTCAAAAATTGTAAAAAAAAAAAAAAAAAATGCAAAAAAAAAAATGCAAAAAAAATGCAAAAAAAAAAAAAAAAAATGCAAAAAAAAACAAAAAATGCAAAAAATGCAAAAAAAATGCAAAAAAAGCCAAAAAATGCAAAAAAAAAAAAATGCAAAAAAATGCAAAAAAATGCAAAAAAAACACAAAAAAATGCAAAAAAAAAACACAAAAAATGCAAAAAAACACAAAATAAATGCAAAAAAAAAAATGCAAAAAAAAATGCTAAAAAAAACACAAAAAAAATTGAAAAAAAAAACACACAAAAAATGCAAAAAAAAATGCAAAAAAACAAAATGCTAAAAAAATTGAAAAAAAACACAAAAAAATGCAAAAAAAAACCCACAAAAAATGCAAAAAAATGCAAAAAAACACCATAAAAATGCAAAAAAAAAAAAAATGCAAAAAAAAAAAAAAAAAAAATGCAAAAAAAAAATTCAAAAAATGCAAAAAAAAAACAAAAAAAATGCAAAAAAAACACAAAAAAATGCAAAAAAACGCAAAAAAAAAATTCAAAAAATGCAAAAAAAAAACAAAAAAAATGCAAAAAAACCACAAAAAAATGCAAAAAAAAAAAAAAATGCAAAAAAAAAATGCAAAAAATGCAAAAAAAATGCAAAAAAACCCCACAAAAAAATGCAAAAAAAACCACAAGATAAATACAAAAAAACCCACAAAAAATGCAAAAAAAAAAATGCAAAAAAAACCAAAAAAAATGCAAAAAAAACACAAAATAAATGCAAAAAACCCCAAAAAAATGCAAAAAAATGCAAAAAAAACCCACAAAAAAATGCAAAAAAAAAAAAAAAAATGCAAAAAATGCAAAAAAAGCCAAAAAATGCAAAAAAAAAAAATGCAAAAAAATGCAAAAAAATGCAAAAAAAAAAGCTAAAAAAAAAGCTAAAAAAAACACAAAAAAAATTGAAAAAAAAACACACAAAAAATGCAAAAAAAAAACACAAAAAAAATGCAAAAAAAAAAAAAAACACAAAATAAATGCAAAAAAAATAAAAAAAAATGCAAAAAAAAATGCAAAAAAATGCAAAAAAAAAAAAAAAAATGCAAAAAATGCAAAAAAAAGCCAAAAAATGCAAAAAAAAAAAATGCAAAAAAATGCAAAAAAATGCAAAAAAAACACAAAAAATGCAAAAAAAACACAAAAAATGCAAAAAAAACACAAAATAAATGCAAAAAAAAAAATGCAAAAAAAAAGCTAAAAAAAACACAAAAAAAATTGAAAAAAAAACACACAAAAAATGCAAAAAAAAACACAAAAAAAATGCAAAAAAAAAAAAAAACACAAAATAAATGCAAAAAAAATAAAAAAAAATGCAAAAAAAAATGCA
The DNA here is from genome assembly GCA_023566125.1 of Zingel zingel. Taxonomy (NCBI): domain Eukaryota; kingdom Metazoa; phylum Chordata; class Actinopteri; order Perciformes; family Percidae; genus Zingel; species Zingel zingel. The sequence continues at coordinate 12,354,379 of CM042317.1, forward strand.
AAAAAATGCAAAAAAAAATAAAAAAATGCAAAAAATGCAAAAAAAAGCCAAAAAATGCAAAAAAAAAAATGCAAAAAAATGCAAAAAAATGCAAAAAAAACACAAAAAATGCAAAAAAAAACACAAAAAATGCAAAAAAACACAAAATAAATGCAAAAAAAAAAATGCAAAAAAAAAGCTAAAAAAAACACAAAAAAAATTGAAAAAAAAACACACAAAAAATGCAAAAAAAAACACAAAAAAAATGCAAAAAAAAAAAAAAACAAAATAAATGCAAAAAAAATAAAAAAAAATGCAAAAAAAAATGCAAAAAAATGCAAAAAAAAACACAAAAAAATGCAAAAAAACACGAAATGAATAAAAAAAAAACAACAAAAAAATGCAAAAAAAAACAAAAAAATGCAAAAAAAAAACACAAAAAATGCAAAAAAAACACAAAAAAAATGCAAAAAAACACAAAATAAATGCAAAAAAAAAAAAATGCTAAAAAATTGAAATAAAACAAAAAAATGCAAAAAAAACCCCACAAAAAATGCAAAAAAATGCAACAAAACACCATAAAAAATGCAAAAAAAAAAAATGCAAAAAAAAACAAAAAAAATGCAAAAAAAACACAAAATAAATGCAAAAACCCCCCAAAAAATGCAAAAAATGCAAAAAAAACCCACAAAAAAATGCAAAAAAAAAAAAAAAAATGCAAAAAATGCAAAAAAAAAAAAGCCCAAAAATGCAAAAAAAAAAAAATGCAAAAAAATGCAAAAAAAAAAAAAACACAAAACAAATGCAAAAAAAAAAAAAAAAAATGCAAAAAAAAAATGCAAAAAAAAAAAATAAAATGCAAAAAAATGAAAAAAATGCAAAAAAAAAGGCAAAAAAATGCAAAAAAAATGCAAAAAAAACCACAAAAAAATGCAAAAAAAACAAAAAAATGCAAAAAAAAATGCAAAAAAATGCAAAAAAAACCACAAAAAATGCAAAAAAACACGAAATGAATGCAAAAAAAACAAAAAAAATGCAAAAAAACACAAAAAAATGCAAAAAAACACAAAATAAATGCAAAAAAAAAAAAAAAATGCAAAAAATGCAAAAAAAGCCAAAAAATGCAAAAAAAAAAAATGCAAAAAAATGCAAAAAAATGCAAAAAAAAAAGCTAAAAAAAAAGCTAAAAAAAACACAAAAAAAATTGAAAAAAAAACACACAAAAAATGCAAAAAAAAACACAAAAAAAATGCAAAAAAAAAAAAAAACACAAAATAAATGCAAAAAAAATAAAAAAAAATGCAAAAAAAAATGCAAAAAAATGCAAAAAAAAAAAAAAAAATGCAAAAAATGCAAAAAAAAGCCAAAAAATGCAAAAAAAAAAAATGCAAAAAAATGCAAAAAAATGCAAAAAAAACACAAAAAATGCAAAAAAAACACAAAAAATGCAAAAAAAACACAAAATAAATGCAAAAAAAAAAATGCAAAAAAAAAGCTAAAAAAAACACAAAAAAAATTGAAAAAAAAACACACAAAAAATGCAAAAAAAAAAAAAAAAAAAATGCAAAAAAAAAAAAAAACACAAAATAAATGCAAAAAAAATAAAAAAAATGCAAAAAAAAATGCAAAAAAATGCAAAAAAAAAAAAAAAAAATGCAAAAAATGCAAAAAAAAGCCAAAAAATGCAAAAAAAAAAATGCAAAAAAATGCAAAAAAATGCAAAAAAAACACAAAAAATGCAAAAAAAAACACAAAAAATGCAAAAAAACACAAAATAAATGCAAAAAAAAAATGCAAAAAAAAAAGCTAAAAAAAAACACAAAAAAAATTGAAAAAAAAACACACAAAAAATGCAAAAAAAAACACAAAAAAATGCAAAAAAAAAAAAAAACACAAAATAAATGCAAAAAAAATTAAAAAAAATGCAAAAAAAAAATGCAAAAAGATGCAAAAAAAAACACAAAAAAATGCAAAAAAACACGAAATGAATAAAAAAAAAACAACAAAAAAATGCAAAAAAAAACAAAAAAATGCAAAAAAAAAACACAAAAAATGCAAAAAAAACAAAAAAAATGCAAAAAAACACAAAATAAATGCAAAAAAAAAAAAATGCTAAAAAATTGAAATAAAACAAAAAAATGCAAAAAAAACCCCACAAAAAATGCAAAAAAATGCAAAAAAACACCATAAAAAATGCAAAAAAAAAAAATGCAAAAAAAAACAAAAAAAATGCAAAAAAAACAAAAAAAACCCACAAAAAAATGCAAAACAAAAAAAAAAATTGCAAAAAATGCAACAAAAAAAAAGCCAAAAAATGCAAAAAAAAAAAAATGCAAAAAAATGCAAAAAAAAAAAAAACACAAAACAAATGCAAAAAAAAAAAAAAAAAATGCAAAAAAAACAAAAAAAACCCACAAAAAAATGCAAAACAAAAAAAAAAATTGCAAAAAATGCAACAAAAAAAAAGCCAAAAAATGCAAAAAAAAAAAAATGCAAAAAAATGCAAAAAAAAAAAAAACACAAAACAAATGCAAAAAAAAAAAAAAAAAATGCAAAAAAAAAATGCAAAAAAAAAAAATAAAATGCAAAAAAATAAAAAAAATGCAAAAAAAAAGGCAAAAAAATGCAAAAAAAATGCAAAAAAAACCACAAAAAAATGCAAAAAAAACAAAAAAATGCAAAAAAAAATGCAAAAAAATGCAAAAAAAACCACAAAAAATGCAAAAAAACACGAAATGAATGCAAAAAAAACAAAAAAAAATGCAAAAAAAACACAAAAAAATGCAAAAAAACACAAAATAAATGCAAAAAAAAAAATGCTAAAAAAATTGAAAAAAAACAAAAAAATGCAAAAAAAACCCCACAAAAAATGCAAAAAAATGCAAAAAAACACCATAAAAATGCAAAAAAAAAAAAAAAAAAAATGCAAAAAAAAAAAAAAAAAAATGCAGAAAAAAAATTCAAAAAATGCAAAAAAAAACCAAAAAAAATGCAAAAAAAATGCAAAAAATGCAAAAAAAAACCCAAAAAATGCAAAAAAAAACCCCACAAAAAAATGCAAAAAAAACACAAAAAAATGCAAAAAAAACGCAAAAAAAAAATTCAAAAAATGCAAAAAAAAAACAAAAAAAATGCAAAAAAAACCACAAAAAAATGCAAAAAAAAAAAAAAATGCAAAAAAAAAATGCAAAAAATGCAAAAAAAATGCAAAAAAAACCCCACAAAAAAATGCAAAAAAAACACAAAAAAATGCAAAAAAAACGCAAAACAATGCAAAAAAAACCACAAGATAAATACAAAAAAACCCACAAAAAATGCAAAAAAAAAAATGCAAAAAAAAACAAAAAAAATGCAAAAAAAACACAAAATAAATGCAAAAACCCCCAAAAAATTGCAAAAAAATGCAAAAAAACCCCACAAAAAAATGCAAAAAAAAAAAAAAAAATGCAAAAAATGCAAAAAAAACACAAAATAAATGCAAAAAAAAAAATGCAAAAAAAAATGCTAAAAAAAACACAAAAAAAATGAAAAAAAAACACACAAAAAATGCAAAAAAAACACAAAAAAAATGCAAAAAAAAAAAAAACACAAAATAAATGCAAAAAAAAAAAAAAAAATGCAAAAAAAAAATGCAAAAAAAAAAACAAAAAAATGCAAAAAAAAACACAAAAAAATGCAAAAAAAACCCACAAAAAATGCAAAAAAAACACAAAAAAAATGCAAAAAAACACAAAATAAATGCAAAAAAAAAAAATGCTAAAAAAATTGAAATAAAACAAAAAAATGCAAAAAAAAACCCACAAAAAATGCAAAAAAATGCAAAAAAAACACCATAAAAATGCAAAAAAAAAACAAAAAAAAAATGCAAAAAAAAAACAAAAAAAATGCAAAAAAAAAGGCAAAAAAATGCAAAAAAAAAAAAAAAATGCAAAAAAAAATGCAAAAAAATGCAAAAAAAACCCCACAAAAAATGCAAAAAAATGCAAAAAAACACCATAAAAATGCAAAAAAAAAAAAAAAAAATGCAAAAAAAAAAATGCAAAAAAAACACAAAATAAATGCAAAAACCCCAAAAAAAATGCAAAAAAATGCAAAAAAAACCCACAAAAAAATGCAAAAATGCAAAAAAAATGCAAAAAATGCAAAAAAATGCAAAAAAAACACAAAAAATGCAAAAAAAACACAAAAAATGCTAAAAAAAACACAAAAAAAATTGAAAAAAAAACACACAAAAAATGCAAAAAAAACACAAAAAAAATGCAAAAAAAAAAAAAAAAAATGCAAAAAAAAACACAAAAAAGCCAAAAAATGCAAAAAAATGCAAAAAAATGCAAAAAAATGCAAAAAAAAAAACAAAAAATGCAAAAAAAAAAAAAAAAATGCAAAAAAACACAAAATAAATGCAAAAAAAAAAATGCAAAAAAAAATGCTAAAAAAAACACAAAAAAATTGAAAAAAAACACACAAAAAATGCAAAAAAAAAAAAAAAAAAATGCAAAAAAAAAAAATGCTAAAAAAATTGAAAAAAAACACAAAAAAATGCAAAAAAAACCCCACAAAAAAATGCAAAAAAATGCAAAAAAACACCATAAAAATGCAAAAAAAAAAAAAAAAAAAATGCAAAAAAAAAAAAAAAAAAAATGCAAAAAAAAATTCAAAAAATGCAAAAAAAAAACAAAAAAAATGCAAAAAAAAATGCAAAAAATGCAAAACCCCCCCCCAAAAAATGCAAAAAAACCCCCACAAAAAAATGCAAAAAAAACACAAAAAAATGCAAAAAAAACGCAAAAAAAAAATTCAAAAAATGCAAAAAAAAAACAAAAAAAATGCAAAAAAAACCACAAAAAAATGCAAAAAAAAAAAAAAATGCAAAAAAAAAATGCAAAAAATGCAAAAAAAATGCAAAAAAAACCCCACAAAAAAATGCAAAAAAAACACAAAAAAATGCAAAAAAAACGCAAAACAATGCAAAAAAAACCACAAGATAAATACAAAAAAACCCACAAAAAATGCAAAAAAAAAAATGCAAAAAAAAACAAAAAAAATGCAAAAAAAACACAAAATAAATGCAAAAACCCCCAAAAAATTGCAAAAAAATGCAAAAAAAACCCACAAAAAAATGCAAAAAAAAAAAAAAAAATGCAAAAAATGCAAAAAAAACACAAAATAAATGCAAAAAAAAAAATGCAAAAAAAAATGCTAAAAAAAACACAAAAAAATTGAAAAAAAACACACAAAAAATGCAAAAAAAACAAAAAAAATGCAAAAAAAAAAAAAACACAAAATAAATGCAAAAAAAAAAAAAAAAAAGGCAAAAAAAAAATGCAAAAAAAAAAAAAAAAAAAATGCAAAAAAAACCACAAAAAAATGCAAAAAAAACCCACAAAAAATGCAAAAAAAAACACAAAAAAATGCAAAAAAACACAAAATAAATGCAAAAAAAAAAAATGCTAAAAAAATTGAAATAAAACAAAAAAATGCAAAAAAAAAACCACAAAAAATGCAAAAAAATGCAAAAAAACACCATAAAAATGCAAAAAAAAAAAAAAAAAAAAATGCAAAAAAAAAAAAAAAAAAATGCAAAAAAAACCCCCAAAAAATGCAAAAAAAACCCCACAAAAAATGCAAAAAAAACACAAAAAAATGCAAAAAAAACGCAAAAAAAAAATTCAAAAAATGCAAAAAAAAAACAAAAAAAATGCAAAAAAAACCACAAAAAAATGCAAAAAAAAAAAAAAATGCAAAAAAAAAATGCAAAAAATGCAAAAAAAATGCAAAAAAAACCCCACAAAAAAATGCAAAAAAAACACAAAAAAATGCAAAAAAAACGCAAAACAATGCAAAAAAAACCACAAGATAAATACAAAAAAACCCACAAAAAATGCAAAAAAAAAATGCAAAAAAAAACAAAAAAAATGCAAAAAAAACACAAAATAAATGCAAAAACCCCCAAAAAATTGCAAAAAAATGCAAAAAAACCCCACAAAAAAATGCAAAAAAAAAAAAAAAAATGCAAAAAATGCAAAAAAAACACAAAATAAATGCAAAAAAAAAATGCAAAAAAAAATGCTAAAAAAAACACAAAAAAATTGAAAAAAAAACACACAAAAAATGCAAAAAAAACACAAAAAAAATGCAAAAAAAAAAAAACACAAAATAAATGCAAAAAAAAAAAAAAAAATGCAAAAAAAAAATGCAAAAAAAAAAAAAAAAAAATGCAAAAAAAAACACAAAAAAATGCAAAAAAAACCCACAAAAAATGCAAAAAAAACACAAAAAAAATGCAAAAAAACACAAAATAAATGCAAAAAAAAAAATGCTAAAAAAATTGAAATAAAACAAAAAAATGCAAAAAAAACCCCACAAAAAATGCAAAAAAATGCAAAAAAACACCATAAAAATGCAAAAAAAAAAAAAAAAAAAATGCAAAAAAAAAAAAAAAAAAATGCAAAAAAAACACAAAATAAATGCAAAAAAACCCCCACAAAAAATGCAAAAAAAACACAAAAAAATGCAAAAAAAACGCAAAAAAAAAATTCAAAAAATGCAAAAAAAAAACAAAAAAAATGCAAAAAAAACCACAAAAAAATGCAAAAAAAAAAAAAAATGCAAAAAAAAAATGCAAAAAATGCAAAAAAAATGCAAAAAAAACCCCACAAAAAAATGCAAAAAAAACACAAAAAAATGCAAAAAAAACGCAAAACAATGCAAAAAAAACCACAAGATAAATACAAAAAAACCCACAAAAAATGCAAAAAAAAAATGCAAAAAAAAACAAAAAAAATGCAAAAAAAACACAAAATAAATGCAAAAACCCCCAAAAAATTGCAAAAAAATGCAAAAAAACCCCACAAAAAAATGCAAAAAAAAAAAAAAAAAATGCAAAAAATGCAAAAAAAACACAAAATAAATGCAAAAAAAAAATGCAAAAAAAAATGCTAAAAAAAACACAAAAAAATTGAAAAAAAAACACACAAAAAATGCAAAAAAAACACAAAAAAAATGCAAAAAAAAAAAAACACAAAATAAATGCAAAAAAAAAAAAAAAAATGCAAAAAAAAAATGCAAAAAAAAAAAAAAAAAAATGCAAAAAAAAACACAAAAAAATGCAAAAAAAACCCACAAAAAATGCAAAAAAAACACAAAAAAAATGCAAAAAAACACAAAATAAATGCAAAAAAAAAAATGCTAAAAAAATTGAAATAAAACAAAAAAATGCAAAAAAAACCCCACAAAAAATGCAAAAAAATGCAAAAAAACACCATAAAAATGCAAAAAAAAAAAAAAAAAAAATGCAAAAAAAAAAAAAAAAAAATGCAAAAAAAAAATTCAAAAAATGCAAAAAAAAAACAAAAAAAATGCAAAAAAAAATGCAAAAAATGCAAAACCCCCCCCCAAAAAATGCAAAAAAACCCCCACAAAAAAATGCAAAAAAAACACAAAAAAATGCAAAAAAAACGCAAAAAAAAAATTCAAAAAATGCAAAAAAAAAACAAAAAAAATGCAAAAAAAACCACAAAAAAATGCAAAAAAAAAAAAAAAATGCAAAAAAAAAATGCAAAAAATGCAAAAAAAATGCAAAAAAAACCCCACAAAAAAATGCAAAAAAAACACAAAAAAATGCAAAAAAAACGCAAAACAATGCAAAAAAAACCACAAGATAAATACAAAAAAACCCACAAAAAATGCAAAAAAAAAAATGCAAAAAAAAACAAAAAAAATGCAAAAAAAACACAAAATAAATGCAAAAACCCCCAAAAAATTGCAAAAAAATGCAAAAAAACCCCACAAAAAAATGCAAAAAAAAAAAAAAAAATGCAAAAAATGCAAAAAAAACACAAAATAAATGCAAAAAAAAAAATGCAAAAAAAAATGCTAAAAAAAACACAAAAAAATTGAAAAAAAACACACAAAAAATGCAAAAAAAACAAAAAAAATGCAAAAAAAAAAAAACACAAAATAAATGCAAAAAAAAAAAAAAAAAAAGGCAAAAAAAAAATGCAAAAAAAAAAAAAAAAAAATGCAAAAAAAACCACAAAAAAATGCAAAAAAACCCCACAAAAAATGCAAAAAAAAACACAAAAAAATGCAAAAAAACACAAAATAAATGCAAAAAAAAAAAATGCTAAAAAAATTGAAATAAAACAAAAAAATGCAAAAAAAAAACCACAAAAAATGCAAAAAAATGCAAAAAAACACCATAAAAATGCAAAAAAAAAAAAAAAAAAAAATGCAAAAAAAAAAAAAAAAAAATGCAAAAAAAACCCCCAAAAAATGCAAAAAAACCCCCACAAAAAATGCAAAAAAAACACAAAAAAATGCAAAAAAAACGCAAAAAAAAAATTCAAAAAATGCAAAAAAAAAACAAAAAAAATGCAAAAAAAACCACAAAAAAATGCAAAAAAAAAAAAAAATGCAAAAAAAAAATGCAAAAAATGCAAAAAAAATGCAAAAAAAACCCCACAAAAAAATGCAAAAAAAACACAAAAAAATGCAAAAAAAACGCAAAACAATGCAAAAAAAACCACAAGATAAATACAAAAAAACCCACAAAAAATGCAAAAAAAAAATGCAAAAAAAAACAAAAAAAATGCAAAAAAAACACAAAATAAATGCAAAAACCCCCAAAAAATTGCAAAAAAATGCAAAAAAACCCCACAAAAAAATGCAAAAAAAAAAAAAAAAAATGCAAAAAATGCAAAAAAAACACAAAATAAATGCAAAAAAAAAATGCAAAAAAAAATGCTAAAAAAAACACAAAAAAATTGAAAAAAAAACACACAAAAAATGCAAAAAAAACACAAAAAAAATGCAAAAAAAAAAAAACACAAAATAAATGCAAAAAAAAAAAAAAAAATGCAAAAAAAAAATGCAAAAAAAAAAAAAAAAAAATGCAAAAAAAAACACAAAAAAATGCAAAAAAACCCCACAAAAAATGCAAAAAAAACACAAAAAAAATGCAAAAAAACACAAAATAAATGCAAAAAAAAAAATGCTAAAAAAATTGAAATAAAACAAAAAAATGCAAAAAAAACCCCACAAAAAATGCAAAAAAATGCAAAAAAACACCATAAAAATGCAAAAAAAAAAAAAAAATGCAAAAAAAAAATGCAAAAAAACCCCCCCAAAAAATGCAAAAAAAACCCCACAAAAAAATGCAAAAAAAACACAAAAAAATGCAAAAAAAACGCAAAACAATGCAAAAAAAACCACAAGATAAATACAAAAAAACCCACAAAAAATGCAAAAAAAAAAATGCAAAAAAAAACAAAAAAAATGCAAAAAAAACACAAAATAAATGCAAAAACCCCCCAAAAAATGCAAAAAAATGCAAAAAAACCCCACAAAAAAATGCAAAAAAAAAATGCAAAAAATGCAAAAAATGCAAAAAAAAAGCCAAAAAATGCAAAAAAAAAAATGCAAAAAAATGCAAAAAAAAACACAAAAAATGCAAAAAAAACCACAAAAAATGCAAAAAAACACAAAATAAATGCAAAAAAAAAAATGCAAAAAAAAATGCTAAAAAAAACACAAAAAAATTGAAAAAAAAACACACAAAAAATGCAAAAAAAAAACACAAAAAAAATGCAAAAAAAAAAAAAACACAAAATAAATGCAAAAAAAAAAAAAAAAAAAATGCAAAAAAAAAATGCAAAAAAAAAAAAAAAAAATGCAAAAAAATAAAAAAAAATGCAAAAAAAAATGCAAAAAAATGCAAAAAAAAACACAAAAAATGCAAAAAAACACGAAATGAATGCAAAAAAAACAACAAAAAAATGCAAAAAAAAACAAAAAAATGCAAAAAAAAAACTCAAAAAATGCAAAAAAAACAAAAAAAATGCAAAAAAACACAAAAAATGCAAAAAAAAACACAAAAAATGCAAAAAAACACAAAATAAATGCAAAAAAAAAAATGCAAAAAAAAATGCTAAAAAAAACACAAAAAAATTGAAAAAAAAACACACAAAAAATGCAAAAAAAACCACAAAAAAAATGCAAAAAAAAAAAAAACACAAAATAAATGCAAAAAACAACAACAAAAAAATGCAAAAAAAACCAAAAAAATGCAAAAAAAAAACACAAAAAATGCAAAAAAAACACAAAAAAATGCAAAAAAACACAAAATAAATGCAAAAAAAAAAAAATGCTAAAAAAATTGAAATAAAACAAAAAAATGCAAAAAAAAACACAAAAAATGCAAAAAAATGCAAAAAAACACAAAAAAATGCAAAAAAAAAAAAAAAAAATGCAAAAAAAAATGCAAAAAAAACCCACAAAAAAATGCAAAAAAAAAAAAAAATGCAAAAAAAAAATGCAAATAATGCAAAAAAAAAACACCAAAAAAATGCAAAAAAACCCCCCAAAAAAATGCAAAAAAAAATGCAAAAAAATGCAAAAAAAAACAAAAAAAATGCAAAAAAAACACAAAATAAATGCAAAAACCCCCAAAAAAATGCAAAAAAAATGCAAAAAAATGCAAAAAAAACACAAAATAAATGCAACAAAAAAAAAATGCTAAAAAAAACACAAAAAAAATTGAAAAAAAAACACACAAAAAATGCAAAAAAAAACACAAAAAAAATGCAAAAAAACAAAACAAAATAAATGCAAAAAAAAAAAAAATGCAAAAAAAAAATGCAAAAAAAAACACAAAATAAATGCAAAAAAATAAAAAAAAATGCAAAAAAAATGCAAAAAAATGCAAAAAAAATGCAAAAAAACCACAAAAAAAATGCAAAAAAACCACAAAAAAATGCAAAAAAAAAACACACAAAAATGCAAAAAAAACACAAAAAATGCAAAAAAACACGAAATGAATGCAAAAAAAAAACAAAAAAATGCAAAAAAAAATGCAAAAAAAAAAAAAAAAAAATGCAAAAAAAAAACAAAAAAATGCAAAAAAAACACAAAAAAATGCAAAAAAATGCAAAAAAACGCAAAAAAATGCAAAAAAAACACAAAAAAATGCAAAAAAAAAACGCAAAGAAATGCAAAAAAATCGCAAAAAATTGCAAAAAAATGCAAAAAAAACACAAAAAATGCAAAAAAACACAAAAAAATGCAAAAAGAAATGCAAAAAAAACACAAAAAAATGCAAAAAAAAATGCAAAAAAACACACAAAAAATGCAAAAAAAAAACACAAAAAATGCAAAAAAACACAAAAAAATGCAAAAAGAAATGCAAAAAAAACACAAAAAAATGCAAAAAAAAATGCAAAAAAAACCACAAAAAATGCAAAAAAAACACAAAAAATGCAAAAAAAACACAAAAAAATGCAAGAAAAAATGCAAAAAAACACAAAAAAATGCAAAAAAAAAACACACAAAAATGCAAAAAAAACACAAAAAATGCAAAAAAACACGAAATGAATGCAAAAAAAAAACAAAAAAATGCAAAAAAAAATGCAAAAAAAAACACAAAAAAATGCAAAAAAAAAACACAAAAAAATGCAAAAAAAACACAAAAAAATGCAAAAAAATGCAAAAAAAACACAAAAAAATGCAAAAAAAAACACAAAAAAATGCAAAAAAAAAACGCAAAGAAATGCAAAAAAATCGCAAAAAATTGCAAAAAAATGCAAAAAAAACACAAAAAATGCAAAAAAACACAAAAAAATGCAAAAAGAAATGCAAAAAAAACACAAAAAAATGCAAAAAAAAATGCAAAAAAACACACAAAAAATGCAAAAAAAAAACACAAAAAATGCAAAAAAACACAAAAAAATGCAAAAAGAAATGCAAAAAAAACACAAAAAAATGCAAAAAAAAATGCAAAAAAAAACACAAAAAATGCAAAAAAAACACAAAAAATGCAAAAAAAAACACAAAAAAATGCAAGAAAAAATGCAAAAAAACACAAAAAAATGCAAAAAGAAATGCAAAAAAACACAAAAAAATGCAAAAAAAACCCCACAAAAAAATGCAAAAAAACACAAAAAAAATGCAAAAAAAACCCACAAAAAAATGCAAAAAAAAATGCAAAAAAATGCAAAAAAAACCCACAAAAAATGCAAAAAAAAATACAAAAAAATGCTAAAAAAAAATGCAAAAAAAACCACAAAAAAATGCAAAAAAAACACAAAAAAATGCAAAAAAAACACAAAAAATGCAAAAAATGCAAAAAATGCAAAAAAAAAAACACAAAAAAATGCAAAAAAAAATGAAAAAAAAATGAAAAAAACACAAAAAAATGCAAAAAAACCACAAAAAAATGCAAAAAAACACAAAAAAATGCAAAAAAAATGCAAAAAAAAAACCAAAAAAATGCAAAAAAAATATGCTAAAAAATGCTAAAAAAAACACAAAAAAATGCAAAAAAAAAACACAAAAAAATGCAAAAAAAAACGCAAAGAAATGCAAAAAAATCGCAAAAAATTGCAAAAAAATGCAAAAAAAACACAAAAAATGCAAAAAAACACAAAAAAATGCAAAAAGAAATGCAAAAAAAACACAAAAAAATGCAAAAAAAAATGCAAAAAAACACACAAAAAATGCAAAAAAAAACCACAAAAAATGCAAAAAAACAAAAAAATGCAAAAAGAAATGCAAAAAAAACACAAAAAAATGCAAAAAAAAATGCAAAAAAAAACACAAAAAATGCAAAAAAAACACAAAAAATGCAAAAAAACCACAAAAAAATGCAAGAAAAAATGCAAAAAAAACACAAAAAAATGCAAAAAGAAATGCAAAAAAAACACAAAAAAATGCAAAAAAAAAATGCAAAAAAACCCACAAAAAATGCAAAAAAAAAACACAAAAAATGCAAAAAAACCCACAAAAAAATGCAAAAAAAACACAAAAAAATGCAAAAAAAAAACACAAAAAATGCAAAAAAAACACAAAAAAATGCAAAAAAAAAAACCCACAAAAAATGCAAAAAAATGCAAAAAAAACACAAAATAAATGCAAAAAAAAAAAAAAAAAAAAAAAAAAAAAAAAAAAAATGCAAAAAAAAAACACAAAAAAATGCAAAAAAAACACAAAAAAATGCAAAAAAAATGCAAAAAAATGCAAAAAAAAAAAAAAAAAATGCAAAAAAAATGCAAAAAATGCAAAAAAAAATGCAAAAAAAAACCCCACAAAAAAATGCAAAAAAAAACACAAAAAAATGCAAAAAATGCAAAAAAAAATGCAAAAAAAACACACAAAAAACACAAAAAAATGCAAAAAAAATGCAAAAAAAAACAAAAAAAATGCAAAAAAAACACAAAATAAATGCAAAAAAACACAAAAAACACAAAAAAAAATGCAAAAAAATGCCAAAAAATGCAAAAAAAAATGCAGAAAAACACAAAAAAATGCAAAAAAAAAAAATGCTAAAAAAAATGCAAAAAAACCCCACAAAATAAATGCAAAAAAATCCCAAAAAATGCAAAAAAAAACACAAAAAAAATGCAAAAAAAAATGCAAAAAAATGCAAAAAAAACACAAAAAATGCAAAAAAAATGCAAAAAAATGCAAAAAAAAAAACCCCACAAAAAAATGCAAAAAAACACCAAAAAAATGCAAAATAAAAAAAAATAAAAATGCAAAAAAAAAAAAAAAAAAAATGCAAAAAAAAATGCAAAAAATGCAAAAAAATGCAAAAAAAACACAAAATAAATACAAAAAAACCCACAAAAAATGCAAAAAAAATGCAAAAAAATGCAAAAAAAAAAAAAAATAATGCAAAAAAAACACAAAATAAATGCAAAAAACCCCCCAAAAAATGCAAAAAAAAACGCAAAAAAAACCCCACAAAAAAATGCAAAAAAAACCACAAAAAAAATGCAAAAAAAAAATGCAAAAAAATGCAAAAAAAAAATGCAAAAAAAATGCAAAAAAACACAAAAAAAATGCAAAAAAACCACCAAAAAAAATGCAAAAAAAAACACAAAAAAAATGCAAAAAAATGCAAAAAAACCCACAAAAAAATGCAAAAAAACACAAAAAAATGCAAAAAAAAAAGCAAAAAAAAAAACACAAAAAATGCAAAAAAAAAAAAAAAAATGCAAAAAAATGCAAAAAAAACCCCCACAAAAAAATGCAAAAAAAATGCAAAAAAAACACCAAAAAAATGCAAAAAAAATGCAAAAAAAATGCAAAAAAAAAAAAAAAAAAATGCAAAAAAAAATGCAAAAAATGCAAAAAAAAAAAAAAAAATGCAAAAAAAACCACAAAAAAATGAAAAAAAAACACAAAAAAATGCAAAAAAAATGCAAAAAAATGCAAAAAAAAAAAAAAAATGCAAAAAAAAATGCAAAAAATGCAAAAAAAAAAAAAAATGCAAAAAAAACCACAAAAAAATGCAAAAAAACACCAAAAAAAAATGCAAAAAAACCACAAAAAAACACAAAAAAATGCAAAAAAAAATGCAAAAAAAAACAAAAAAAATGCAAAAAAAACACAAAATAAATGCAAAAAAAACACAAAAAACACAAAAAAAATGCAAAAAAATGCCAAAAAATGCAAAAAAAAAATGCAAAAAAACACAAAAAATGCAAAAAAAACACCAAAAAAAATGCAAAAAAAACACAAAAAAAAATGCAAAAAAACCACAAAAAAACACAAAAAAATGCAAAAAAAAATGCAAAAAAAAACAAAAAAAATGCAAAAAAAACACAAAATAAATGCAAAAAAAACACAAAAAACACAAAAAAAATGCAAAAAAATGCCAAAAAATGCAAAAAAAAAATGCAAAAAAACACAAAAAATGCAAAAAAAACACCAAAAAAAATGCAAAAAAAACACAAAAAAAACACAAAAAAACACAAAATAAATGCAAAAAAAACACAAAAAACACAAAAAAAATGCAAAAAAATGCCAAAAAATGCAAAAAAAAATGCAAAAAAACACAAAAAAATGCAAAAAAATGCAAAAAACACAAAATAAATGCAAAAAAAAAAAATGCTAAAAAAAATGCAAAAAAAACCCACAAAATAAATGCAAAAAAATCCCAAAAAATGCAAAAAAAACCACAAAAAAAATGCAAAAAAAAATGCAAAAAAATGCAAAAAAAACACAAAAAATGCAAAAAAAAATGCAAAAAAATGCAAAAAAACACCAAAAAAATGCAAAATGCAAAAAAATAAAAATGCAAAAAAAATAAAATAAAAAATGCAAAAAAAAATGCAAAAAATGCAAAAAAATGCAAAAAAACCCCCACAAAAAAATGCAAAAAAAATGCAAAAAAAACACCAAAAAAATGCAAAAAAAATGCAAAAAAAAATGCAAAAAAAAAAAAAAAAAAATGCAAAAAAAAATGCAAAAAATGCAAAAAAAAAAAAAAAATGCAAAAAAAACCACAAAAAAATGAAAAAAAAACACAAAAAAATGCAAAAAAAATGCAAAAAAATGCAAAAAAAAAAAAAAAAAATGCAAAAAAAAATGCAAAAAATGCAAAAAAAAAAAAAAAAATGCAAAAAAAACCACAAAAAAATGCAAAAAAACACCAAAAAAAATGCAAAAAAACCACAAAAAAAACACAAAAAAATGCAAAAAAAAATGCAAAAAAAACCAAAAAAAATGCAAAAAAAACACAAAATAAATGCAAAAAAAACACAAAAAACACAAAAAAATGCAAAAAAATGCCAAAAAATGCAAAAAAAAAATGCAAAAAAACACAAAAAAATGCAAAAAAATGCAAAAAAACCCACAAAAAATGCAAAAAAAAATGCAAAAAAAAACCCCACAAAAAAATGCAAAAAAAACCACAAAAAATGCAAAAAAAATGCAAAAAAATGCAAAAAAAACACAAAATAAATGCAAAAAAAATCCCAAAAAATGCAAAAAAAATGCAAAAAAAACAAAAAAAAATGCAAAAAAAACACAAAAAATGCAAAAAAAATGCAAAAAAATGCAAAAAAAAAACCCACAAAAAAATGCAAAAAAAATGCAAAAAAACACCAAAAAAATGCCAAAAAAAAAAAAAAAAAAAATGCAAAAAAAACACAAAATAAATGCAAAAAACCCCCCAAAAAATGCAAAAAAAAACGCAAAAAAAAACCCCACAAAAAAATGCAAAAAAACCACAAAAAAAATGCAAAAAATGCAAAAAAAAAAAATGCAAAAAAATGCAAAAAAAAATGCAAAAAAAATGCAAAAAAACACAAAAAAAATGCAAAAAAACCACCAAAAAAAATGCAAAAAAAAACACAAAAAAAATGCAAAAAAATGCAAAAAAACCCACAAAAAAATGCAAAAAAACACAAAAAAATGCAAAAAAAGCAAAAAAAAAAAACACAAAAAATGCAAAAAAAAAAAAAAAAATGCAAAAAAATGCAAAAAAAACCCCCACAAAAAAATGCAAAAAAAATGCAAAAAAAACACCAAAAAAATGCAAAAAAAATGCAAAAAAAAATGCAAAAAAAAAAAAAAAAAATGCAAAAAAAAATGCAAAAAATGCAAAAAAAAAAAAAAATGCAAAAAAAACCACAAAAAAATGAAAAAAAAACACAAAAAAATGCAAAAAAATGCAAAAAAATGCAAAAAAAAAAAAAAAAATGCAAAAAAAATGCAAAAAATGCAAAAAAAAAAAAAAATGCAAAAAAACCCACAAAAAATGCAAAAAAACACAAAAAAAAATGCAAAAAAACCACAAAAAAACACAAAAAAATGCAAAAAAAAAAATGCAAAAAAAAACAAAAAAAATGCAAAAAAAACACAAAATAAATGCAAAAAAAACACAAAAAACACAAAAAAATGCAAAAAAATGCCAAAAAATGCAAAAAAAAAATGCAAAAAAACACAAAAAATGCAAAAAAAACACCAAAAAAAATGCAAAAAAAACACAAAAAAAACACAAAAAAATGCAAAAAAAAATGCAAAAAAAACAAAAAAAATGCAAAAAAAACACAAAATAAATGCAAAAAAAACACAAAAAACACAAAAAAAATGCAAAAAAATGCCAAAAAATGCAAAAAAAAATGCAAAAAAACACAAAAAAATGCAAAAAAATGCAAAAAAACACAAAATAAATGCAAAAAAAAAAATGCTAAAAAAAATGCAAAAAAAACCCACAAAATAAATGCAAAAAAATCCCAAAAAATGCAAAAAAAACCACAAAAAAAATGCAAAAAAAAATGCAAAAAAATGCAAAAAAAACACAAAAAATGCAAAAAAAAATGCAAAAAAAAAACCCCACAAAAAAATGCAAAAAAAATGCAAAAAAACACCAAAAAAATGCAAAATAAAAAAAAATAAAAATGCAAAAAAAATAAAATAAAAAATGCAAAAAAAAATGCAAAAAATGCAAAAAAATGCAAAAAAACCCCCCACAAAAAAATGCAAAAAAAATGCAAAAAAAACACCAAAAAAATGCAAAAAAAATGCAAAAAAAAATGCAAAAAAAAAAAAAAAAAAAATGCAAAAAAAAATGCAAAAAATGCAAAAAAAAAAAAAAATGCAAAAAAAACCACAAAAAAATGAAAAAAAACCACAAAAAAATGCAAAAAAAATGCAAAAAAATGCAAAAAAAAAAAAAAAAAATGCAAAAAAAAATGCAAAAAATGCAAAAAAAAAAAAAAAAATGCAAAAAAAACCACAAAAAAATGCAAAAAAACACCAAAAAAAATGCAAAAAAACCACAAAAAAAACACAAAAAAATGCAAAAAAAAATGCAAAAAAAACCAAAAAAAATGCAAAAAAAACACAAAATAAATGCAAAAAAAACACAAAAAACACAAAAAAAATGCAAAAAAATGCCAAAAAATGCAAAAAAAAAATGCAAAAAAACCCACAAAAAATGCAAAAAAAAATGCAAAAAAATGCAAAAAAACACAAAATAAATGCAAAAAAAAAAAAATGCTAAAAAAAATGCAAAAAAAACCCACAAAATAAATGCAAAAAAATCCCAAAAAATGCAAAAAAAATGCAAAAAAAACAAAAAAAAATGCAAAAAAAAACACAAAAAAAATGCAAAAAAAAATGCAAAAAAATGCAAAAAAAACACAAAAAATGCAAAAAAAAATGCAAAAAAATGCAAAAAAAAAAAACCCACAAAAAAATGCAAAAAAAATGCAAAAAAACACCAAAAAAATGCAAAAAAAATAAAAATAAAAATGCAAAAAAAAAAAAAAAAAAATGCAAAAAAAAATGCAAAAAATGCAAAAAAATGCAAAAAAAACACAAAATGAATACAAAAAAACCCACAAAAAAATGCAAAAAAAATGCAAAAAAATGCAAAAAAAAAAAAAAAAAATGCAAAAAAAACACAAAATAAATGCAAAAAACCCCCCAAGAAATGCAAAAAAAAATGCAAAAAAAAAACCCACAAAAAAATGCAAAAAAAACCACAAAAAATGCAAAAAAAAATGCAAAAAAATGCAAAAAAACACAAAATAAATGCAAAAAAAATCCCAAAAAATGCAAAAAAAATGCAAAAAAAACAAAAAAAAATGCAAAAAAAACACAAAAAATGCAAAAAAAATGCAAAAAAATGCAACAAAAAAAAACCCACAAAAAAATGCAAAAAAAATGCAAAAAAACACCAAAAAAATGCCAAAAAAAAAAAATAAAAATGCAAAAAAAAAAAAAAAATAAATACAAAAAACCCCCCAAAAAATGCAAAAAAAAATGCAAAAAAAAAACCCACAAAAAAATGCAAAAAAAAACACAAAAAAAATGCAAAAAATGCAAAAAAAAAATGCAAAAAAATGCAAAAAAAAAATGCAAAAAAAACACAAAAAAATGCAAAAAAACCACCAAAAAAAACACAAAAAAAAACACAACAAAAATGCAAAAAAAATGCAAAAAAACCCACAAAAAAATGCAAAAAAAAAGCAAAAAAAAAAACACAAAAAATGCAAAAAAAAAAAAAAAATGCAAAAAAAATGCAAAAAAAACCCCACAAAAAAATGCAAAAAAAATGCAAAAAAACACCAAAAAAATGCAAAAAAAATGCAAAAAAAAAATGCAAAAAAAAAAAAAAAAATGCAAAAAAAAATGCAAAAAATGCAAAAAAAAAAATAAAATGCAAAAAAAACCACAAAAAATGAAAAAAAAACACAAAAAAATGAAAAAAAAATGCAAAAAAATGAAAAAAAAAAAAAAAAAAATGCAAAAAAAAATGCAAAAAATGCAAAAAAAAAAAAAAAATGCAAAAAAAACCACAAAAAAAATGCAAAAAAACCCACAAAAAATGCATAAAAAAATGCAAAAAAAACCCCACAAAAAAATGCAAAAAAAACCACAAAAAAATGCAAAAAATGCAAAAAAAAAAAATGCAAAAAAATGCAAAAAAATGCAAAAAAAAAATGCAAAAAAAATGCAAAAAAACACAAAAAAATGCAAAAAAAACACCAAAAAAAATGCAAAAAAACCACAAAAAAAACACAAAAAAATGCAAAAAAAAATGCAAAAAAAAACAAAAAAAATGTAAAAAAAACACAAAATAAATGCAAAAAAAATGCAAAAAACACAAAAAAATGCAAAAAAATGCCAAAAAATGCAAAAAAAAAAATGCAAAAAAACACAAAAAAATGCAAAAAAATGCAAAAAAAACCACAAAAAATGCAAAAAAAAATGCAAAAAAATGCAAAAAAACACAAAATAAATGCAAAAAAATCCCAAAAAATGCAAAAAAAAATGCAAAAAAAACAAAAAAAATGCAAAAAAAATGCAAGAAAATGCAAAAAAAAAAAACCCACAAAAAAATACAAAAAAAATGCAAAAAAACACCAAAAAAATGCAAAAAAAAAAATAAAATAAATAAATACAAAAAAACCCACAAAAAAATGCAAAAAAAATGCAAAAAAATGCAAAAAAAAAAAAAAAAAATGCAAAAAAAACACAAAAAAAATGCAAAAAAAAATGCAAAAAATGCAAAAAAAAATGCAAAAAAAAACCCCACAAAAAAATGCAAAAAAACCACAAAAAAAATGCAAAAAATGCAAAAAAAAAAATGCAAAAAAATGCAAAAAAAAAATGCAAAAAAAATGCAAAAAAACACAAAAAAATGCAAAAAAAACACCAAAAAAAATGCAAAAAAAAACACAAAAAAAATGCAAAAAAAAATGCAAAAAATGCAAAAAAAAAAAAAAAAAATGCAAAAAAAACCCACAAAAAAATGCAAAAAAAAAAAAAAATGCAAAAAAACACAAAAACAATGCAAAAAAATGCAAAAAAAAAAACAAAAAATGCAAAAAAAAATGCAAAAAAATGCTAAAAAAAAAAAAAAATGCAAAAAAAAATGCAAAAAAACACAAAATAAATGCAAAAAAATCCCAAAAAATGCAAAAAAAAATGCAAAAAAATGCAAAAAAAACAAACAAAATAAATGCAAAAAAAACCCCAAAAAATGCAAAAAAATGCAAAAAAAAATGCAAAAAAAAAACACAAAAAAAATGCAAAAAAAAATGCAAAAAAAATGCAAAAAACCCCCCAAAAAATGCAAAAAAAAATGCAAAAAAAACACAAAAAAATGCAAAAAAAATGCAAAAAAACACAAAATAAATACAAAAAAAACACCAAAAAATGCAAAAAAAAAAACACTAAATAAATGCAAAAAAAAAAAAATGCTAAAAAAAATGCAAAAAAAACCACAAAAAAATGCAAAAAAAAATGCAAAAAAATGCAAAAAAAAACACAAAATAAATACAAAAAAACCCACAAAAAATGCAAAAAAAAATGCAAAAAAAACCCCACAAAAAAATGCAAAAAAAAAACACAAAAAAATGCAAAAAATGCAACAAAAAAATGCAAAAAAATGCAAAAAAAAAATGCAAAAAAACACAAAAAAATGCAAAAAAAACACCAAAAAAAATGCAAAAAAACCACAAAAAAAACAAAAAAATGCAAAAAAAAATGCAAAAAAAAAAAAAAAAAAATGCAAAAAAAAACCACAAAATAAATACAAAAAAAAAACACAAAAAAATGCAAAAAAAAATGCAAAAAAAACACAAAAAAATGCAAAAAAAAACACAAAAAAAACACAAAATAAATGCAAAAAAAAAAAAAAATGCAAAAAAAAAAATGCAAAAAAAGCAAAAAAAATGCAAAAAAAAAAAAAATGCAAAAAAAAATGCCAAAAAACACAAAAAAATGCAAAAAAAAAAACACAAAAAAATGCAAAAAAAATGCAAAAAAATTCAAAAAAAAAACAAAAAAATGCAAAAAAAAAAACAAAAAAATGCAAAAAAAACACAAAAAATGCAAAAAAAAACACGAAATAAATGAAAAAAAAAACAAAAAAATGCAAAAAAAATGCAAAAAAAACCCAAAAAAATGCAAAAAAAAACACAAAAATGCAAAAAAAAACACAAAAAAATGCAAAAAAAATGCAAAAAAAACACAAAAAAATGTAAAAAAAAAAAAACACAAAAAAATGCAAAAAAAACACATAAAAATGCAAAAAAAAAACACAAAAAAATGCAAAAACAATGCAAAAAAAACACAAAAAAATACAAAAAAAACACAAAAAAATGCAAAAAAAATGCAAAAAAAACACAAAAAAATGCAAAAAAAATGCAAAAAAAACAAAAAATGCAAAAAAAAACACAAAAAAATGCAAAAAAAATGCAAAAAAAAACAAAAAAATGCAAAAAAAACACAAAAAAATGCAAAAAAAAAACACAAAAAATGCAAAAAAAAACAAAAAAATGCCAAAAAAACACAAAAAATGCAAAAAAAACACAAAAAATGCAAAAAAATGTAAAAAAACAAAATAAATACAAAAAAACACAAAAAAATGCAACAAAAAAAATGCAAAAAAACAAAAAAAATGCAAAAAAAAAACAAAAAAAATGCAAAAAAAAAAAAAAAATGCAGAAAAAAATGCAAAAAAAAACACAAAATAAATGCAAAAAAATCCCCAAAAATGCAAAAAAAAAACACAAAAAAATGCAAAAAAAAATGCAAAAAAAAGCAAAAAAAATGCAAAAAAAAAAAAAATGCAAAAAAAAATGCCAAAAAACACAAAAAAATGCAAAAAAAAAAAACCACAAAAAAATGCAAAAAAAATGCAAAAAAAAACAAAAAAATGCAAAAAAATTCAAAAAAAAAAACACAAAAAAATGCAAAAAAAACAACAAAAAAATGCAAAAAAAAACACAAAAAATGCAAAAAAAACACGAAATAAATGAAAAAAAAAAAAAAAAAATGCCAAAAAAAATGCAAAAAAAAAACAAAAAAATGCAAAAAAAAACACAAAAATGCAAAAAAAACACAAAAAAATGCAAAAAAAACACAAAAAAATGTAAAAAAAAAAAAAATGCAAAAAAAAATGCCAAAAAACACAAAAAAATGCAAAAAAAAAAAACACAAAAAAATGCAAAAAAAATGCCAAAATAAACAAAAAAATGCAAAAAAATTCAAAAAAAAAACACAAAAAAATGCAAAAAAAAAAACAAAAAAATGCAAAAAAAACACAAAAAATGCAAAAAAACACGAAATAAATGAAAAAAAAAAACAAAAAAATGCCAAAAAAAATGCAAAAAAAAAACAAAAAAATGCAAAAAAAAACACAAAAATGCAAAAAAAACACAAAAAATGTAAAAAAAAAAAAAACACAAAAAAATGCAAAAAAAACACATAAAAATGCAAAAAAAACACAAAAAAATGCAAAAACAATGCAAAAAAATGCAAAAAAAAATGCAAAAAAACCACAAAAAAATGCAAAAAAAAACACAAAAAAATGCAAAAAAAATGCAAAAAAAACACAAAAAATGCAAAAAAAAACACAAAAAAATGCAAAAAAAATGCAAAAAAAACCAAAAAAATGCAAAAAAAACACAAAAAAATGCAAAAAAAACCCACAAAAAATGCAAAAAAAAAAACAAAAAAATGCCAAAAAAACACAAAAAATGCAAAAAAAACACAAAAAATGCAAAAAAATGTAAAAAAACAAAATAAATACAAAAAAACACAAAAAAATGCAAAAAAAAAATGCAAAAAAATGCAAAAAAAACAAAAAAAATGCAAAAAAAAACACAAAATAAATGCAAAAAACCACCCAAAAAATGCAAAAAAACGCAAAAAATGCAAAAAATGCAAAAAAATGCAAAAAAATGCAAAAAAATGCAAAAAAAAAAATGCAAAAAAATGCAAAAAAAAAATTCAAAAAAAATGCAAAAAAACCCACAAAAAATGCAAAAAAAACACAAAAAAACCACAAAATAAATACAAAAAAAACCACAAAAAAATGCAAAAAAAAAATGCAAAAAAATGAAAAAAAAATGCAAAAAAAATGCAAAAAATGCAAAAAAAAAAAAAAAAAAATGCAAAAAAAAACCACAAAATAAATACAAAAAAAAAAACACAAAAAATGCAAAAAAAAATGCAAAAAAAACACAAAAAAATGCAAAAAAAAACACAAAAAAATGCAAAAAAAATGCAAAAAAAACACAAAAAAACACAAAAAATGCAAAAAAAAATGCAAAAAAACACAAAATAAATGCAAAAAAAAAAAAAAATGCAAAAAAAAAAATGCAAAAAAAAGCAAAAAAAATGCAAAAAAAAAAAAAATGCAAAAAAAAATGCCAAAAAACACAAAAAAATGCAAAAAAAAAAACACAAAAAATGCAAAAAAACGCAAAAAATGCAAAAAATGCAAAAAAATGCAAAAAAATGCAAAAAAATGCAAAAAAAAAAATGCAAAAAAATGCAAAAAAAAAAATTCAAAAAAAATGCAAAAAAATGAAAAAAAAAAAAACCCACAAAAAAATGCAAAAAAAATGCAAAAAAACACCAAAAAAATGCAAAAAAAAACAAAAAAAAAATGCAAAAAAAAATGAAAAAAAAAAACAAAAAAATGCAAAAAAAACACCAAAAAAAATGCAAAAAAAACCACAAAAAAAATGCAAAAAAAAAAAAAAAAAATGCAAAAAAAATGCAAAAAATGCAAAAAAAATAAAAAAAAATGCAAAAAAAAACCCACAAAAAAAAACAAAAAAAATGCAAAAAGAACACAAAAAATGCAAAAAAAAAGCAAAAAAATGCAAAAAAAAAAAAACCACAAAAAAATGCAAAAAAACACCAAAAAAAAATGCAAAAAAAAAACAAAAAAAAATGCAAAAAAACACAAAAAAATGCAAAAAAACGCAAAAAAATGCAAAAAAAACCACAAAATAAATACAAAAAAAACCACAAAAAATGAAAAAAAAAATGCAAAAAAATGAAAAAAAAACAAAAAAAATGCAAAAAAAAAAAAAAAAAAATGAAAAAAAAAAACACAAAAAAATGAAAAAAAACACAAAAAAATGCAAAAAACGCAAAAAAATGCAAAAAAAACCACAAAATAAATACAAAAAAACCCACAAAAAAATGCAAAAAAAAAATGCAAAAAAATGCAAAAAAAACAAAAAAAATGCAAAAAAAAACACAAAAAATGCAAAAAAAAATGCAAAAAAAAAAAAACCCACAAAAAAATGCAAAAAAATGCAAAAAAACACCAAAAAAATGCAAAAAAAATGCAAAAAATGCAAAAAAAAATAAAAAAAAATGCAAAAAAAACCCACAAAAAAATGCAAAAAAAAAAAAAAAAAATGCAAAAAAAAAACAAAAAAAAATGCAAAAAAACACAAAAAAATGCAAAAAAACGCAAAAAAATGCAAAAAAAACCACAAAATAAATACAAAAAAAACCACAAAAAAATGCAAAAAAAAAATGCAAAAAAATGCAAAAAAAAACAAAAAAAATGCAAAAAAAACACAAAATAAATACAAAAAAAAACACAAAAAAATGCAAAAAAAAAATGCAAAAAAACACAAAAAACACAAAAAAAATGCAAAAAAATGCCAAAAAATGCAAAAAAAAAATGCAAAAAAACACAAAAAAATGAAAAAAAATGCAAAAAAAAACACAAAAAATGCAAAAAAAAATGCAAAAAAATGCTAAAAAAAACACAAAAAAAATTGAAAAAAAAACACACAAAATAAATGCAAAAAAAAAAAAAAAATGCAAAAAAAAATGCAAAAAAAACCACAAAATAAATGCAAAAAAATCCCAAAAAATGCAAAAAAAAATAAAAAAAAATGCAAAAAAAAATGCAAAAAAATGCAAAAAAAACCAAAAAAAATGCAAAAAAAACACAAAATAAATACAAAAAAAAACACAAAAAAATGCAAAAAAAAAATGCAAAAAAACACAAAAAACACAAAAAAAAATCAAAAAAATGCCAAAAAATGCAAAAAAAACCACAAAAAAATACAAAAAAAACACAAAAAAATGCAAAAAAAAATGCAAAAAAAACACAAAAAAATGCAAAAAAAAAACACAAAAAAATGCAAAAAAAATGCAAAAAAAACACAAAAAAACACAAAAAATGCAAAAAAATTGCAAAAAAACACAAAATAAATGCAAAAAAAAAAAAAATGCAAAAAAAATGCTAAAAAAAAAAAAAAATTTTAAAAAAAAACACAAAAAATGCAAAAAAAAAAAAAAAAAAATGCAAAAAAAAAAACCCACAAAAAAATGCAAAAAAAATGCAAAAAAACACCAAAAAAATGCAAAAAAAAACAAAAAAAAAATGCAAAAAAAAATGCAAAAAATGCAAAAAAAAACAAAAAAATGCAAAAAAAACACCAAAAAAAATGCAAAAAAAACCACAAAAAAATGCAAAAAAAATAAAAAAAAATGCAAAAAAAACCCACAAAAAAATGCAAAAAAAACCCACAAAAAAATGCAAAAAAAAAAAAAAAAAAATGCAAAAAAAAAAAAAAAAAAAATGCAAAAAAACACAAAAAAATGCAAAAAAACGCAAAAAATGCAAAAAAAACCACAAAATAAATACAAAAAAAACCACAAAAAAATGCAAAAAAAAATGCAAAAAAATGCAAAAAAAACCAAAAAAAATGCAAAAAAACACAAAATAAATACAAAAAAAAACACAAAAAAATGCAAAAAAAAAATGCAAAAAAACACAAAAAACACAAAAAAAAATCAAAAAAATGCCAAAAAATGAAAAAAAAAACCACAAAAAAATACAAAAAAAACACAAAAAAATGCAAAAAAAAATGCAAAAAAAACACAAAAAAATGCAAAAAAAAACACAAAAAAATGCAAAAAAAATGCAAAAAAAACACAAAAAAACACAAAAAATGCAAAAAAATTGCAAAAAAACACAAAATAAATGCAAAAAAAAAAAAAAATGCAAAAAAAATGCTAAAAAAAAAAAAAAATTTAAAAAAAAAACACAAAAAATGCAAAAAAAAAAAAAAAAAAATGCAAAAAAAAAAACCCACAAAAAAATGCAAAAAAAATGCAAAAAAACACCAAAAAAATGCAAAAAAAAATGCAAAAAATGCAAAAAAAAACAAAAAAATGCAAAAAAAACACCAAAAAAAATGCAAAAAAAAACACAAAAAAATGCAAAAAAAATAAAAAAAAATGCAAAAAAAACCCACAAAAAAATGCAAAAAAAACCCACAAAAAAATGCAAAAAAAAAAAAAAAAAAATGCAAAAAAAAAAAAAAAAAAAAATGCAAAAAAACACAAAAAAATGCAAAAAAACGCAAAAAAATGCAAAAAAAACCACAAAATAAATACAAAAAAAACCACAAAAAAATGCAAAAAAAAAATGCAAAAAAATGAAAAAAAAAACAAAAAAAATGCAAAAAAAAAAAAAAAAAAATGCAAAAAAAAAAACACAAAAAAATGCAAAAAAACACAAAAAAATGCAAAAAACGCAAAAAAATGCAAAAAACCCCACAAAATAAATACAAAAAAAACCACAAAAAAATGCAAAAAAATGAAAAAAAAACAAAAAAAATGCAAAAAAAACACAAAAAATGCAAAAAAAAAATGCAAAAAAATGCAAAAAAAAAAACCCACAAAAAAATGCAAAAAAAATGCAAAAAAACACCAAAAAAATGCAAAAACAATGCAAAAAAAACACAAAAAAATACAAAAAAAATGCAAAAAAATGCAAAAAAAAATGCAAAAAAAACACAAAAAAATGCAAAAAAAAACACAAAAAAATGCAAAAAAAATGCAAAAAAAACACAAAAAAACACAAAAAATGCAAAAAAAATGCAAAAAAAACACAAAATAAATGCAAAAAAAAAAAAAAATGCAAAAAAAATGCTAAAAAAAAAAAAAAATTAAAAAAAAAAAACACAAAAAATGCAAAAAAAAAAAAAAAAAAATGCAAAAAAAATGCAAAAAAAAAAAACCCACAAAAAAATGCAAAAAAAATGCAAAAAAAACACCAAAAAAATGCAAAAAAAAACTAAAAAAAAATGCAAAAAAAAATGCAAAAAATGCAAAAAAAAA
Organism: Zingel zingel; assembly: GCA_023566125.1. NCBI lineage: Eukaryota > Metazoa > Chordata > Actinopteri > Perciformes > Percidae > Zingel > Zingel zingel. The sequence continues at coordinate 12,381,544 of CM042317.1, forward strand.
CAAAAAAATGCAAAAAAAACACCAAAAAAAATGCAAAAAAAAACACAAAAAAAATGCAAAAAAAATAAAAAAAAAATGCAAAAAAAAAACAAAAAAAAATGCAAAAAAACACAAAAAAATGCAAAAAAACGCAAAAAATGCTAAAAAAAACCACAAAATAAATACAAAAAAAACCACAAAAAAATGCAAAAAAAAAATGCAAAAAAATGCAAAAAAAAACAAAAAAAATGCAAAAAAACACAAAATAAATACAAAAAAAACACAAAAAAATGCAAAAAAAAAATGCAAAAAAACACAAAAAACACAAAAAAATGCAAAAAAATGCCAAAAAATGCAAAAAAAAACACAAAAAAATGCAAAAAAAAACACAAAAAAATGCAAAAAAAATGCAAAAAAAACACAAAAAAAACATAAAAAATGCAAAAAAAATGCAAAAAAACACAAAATAAATGCAAAAAAAAAAAAAAATGCAAAAAAAATGCTAAAAAAAAAAAAAAAATTTAAAAAAAAACACAAAAAATGCAAAAAAAAAATGCAAAAAATGCAAAAAAAAAAAAAAATGCAGAAAAAACACCAAAAAAAATGCAAAAAAAATGCAAAAAACACCCAAAAAATGCAAAAAAAACAAAAAAAAAATGCAAAAAAAAATGCAAAAAATGCAAAAAAAAACAAAAAAATGCAAAAAAAACACCAAAAAAAATGCAAAAAAAACACAAAAAAATGCAAAAAAATGCAAAAAAAAACCACAAAAAATGCAAAAAAACACAAAATAAATGCAAAAAAAAAAAAAGCAAAAAAAATGCTAAAAAAAACACAAAAAATGCAAAAAAAAAACACAAAAAAATGCAAAAAAAAAAATGCAAAAAAAATGCAAAAAAACACAAAAAAATGCAAAAAAATGCAAAAAAAAAACACAAAAAATGCAAAAAAACAAAATAAATGCAAAAAAAAAAAATGCAAAAAAAATGCTAAAAAAAACACAAAAAAAATTGAAAAAAAACACACTTTTTGTGTGTTTTTTTCAATTTTTTTGTGTTTTTTTTAGCATTTTTTTTGCAAAAAAAAACACAAAATAAATGCAAAAAAAAAAAAAAAAATGCAAAAAAAAATGCAAAAAAAAACACAAAATAAATGCAAAAAAATAAAAAAAAATGCAAAAAAAATTAAAAAAAACACATAAAAAAATACAAAAAATAATGCAAAAAAAACACAAAAAAATGCAAAAAAAATGCAAAAAATGCAAAAAAAAAAACACAAAAAAAATGCAAAAAAAAACACAAAAAATGCAAAAAAAACCACAAAAAAATGCAAAAAACACGAAATAAATGCAAAAAAATAAACAAAAAAATGCAAAAAAAAACACAAAAAAATGCAAAAAAAAACACAAAAAATGCAAAAAAACACAAAAAAATGCAAAAAAAACAAAAAAAACACAAAAAAATGTAAAAAAAAAAAAAAAAAAAACACAAAAAGATGCAAAAAAAACACATAAAAATGCAAAAAAAACCACAAAAAATACAAAAAAAAACAAAAAAATGCAAAAAAAATGCAAAAAAACAAACAAAAAAATGCAAAAAAAACACAAAAAATGCAAAAAAAAAACACAAAAAAATGCAAAAAAAAAATGCAAAAAAAATGCAAAAAAACACAAAAAAATGCAAAAAAATGCAAAAAAAAAACACAAAAAATGCAAAAAAACACAAAATAAATGCAAAAAAAAAAAAAGCAAAAAAAATGCTAAAAAAAACACAAAAAAATTGAAAAAAAACACACTTTTTGTTTTTTTTAGCATTTTTTTTGCAAAAAAAAACACAAAATAAATGCAAAAAAAAAAAAAAAAAATGCAAAAAAAAAATGCAAAAAAAAACACAAAATAAATGCAAAAAAATAAAAAAAAATGCAAAAAAAATAAAAAAAAACATAAAAAAATACAAAAAATAATGCAAAAAAAACACAAAAAATGCAAAAAAAATGCAAAAAATGCAAAAAAAAAAAACACAAAAAAAATGCAAAAAAAAACCACAAAAAATGCAAAAAAAAACACAAAAAATGCAAAAAACACGAAATAAATGCAAAAAAATAAACAAAAAAATGCAAAAAAAAACACAAAAAAATGCAAAAAAAAACACAAAAAATGCAAAAAAACACAAAAAAATGCAAAAAAAACAAAAAAAACACAAAAAAATGTAAAAAAAAACACAAAAAATACAAAAAAAAACAAAAAAATGCAAAAAAAAATGCAAAAAAATGCAAAAAAACAAACAAAAAAATGCAAAAAAACAAACAAAAAAATGCAAAAAAAAATGCAAAAAAAAAACACAAAAAAATGCAAAAAAAAAAATGCAAAAAAATGCAAAAAAAACACAAAAAAATGCAAAAAAATGCAAAAAAAAACACAAAAAATGCAAAAAAACACAAAATAAATGCAAAAAAAAAATGCAAAAAAAAATGCTAAAAAAAACACAAAAAAAATTGAAAAAAAAACACACTTTTTGTGTTTTTTTCAATTTTTTTGTGTTTTTTTTAGCATTTTTTTTGCAAAAAAAAACACAAAAAAATGCAAAAAAAATGCAAAAAAAATGCAAAAAAAACATAAAAAAATGCAAAAAAAATGCAAAAAAAACACAAAAAAATGCAAAAAAAAAATGCAAAAAAACGCACAAAAAAATACTAAAAAAAAACACAAAAAAATGCAAAAAAAAACACAAAAAATGCAAAAAAAACACGAAATAAATGCAAAAAAAACAAACAAAAAAATGCAAAAAAATGCAAAAAAACCCACAAAAAAATGCAAAAAAAATGCAAAAAAACACATAAAAAAATACAAAAAATAATGCAAAAAAAACACAAAAAAATGCAAAAAAAACATAAAAAAATGCAAAAAAAAATGCAAAAAAAACACAAAAAAATGCAAAAAAAAAAGCAAAAAAACCCACAAAAAAATACTAAAAAAAAACACAAAAAAATGCAAAAAAAAACACAAAAAATGCAAAAAAAACACGAAATAAATGCAAAAAAAACAAACAAAAAAATGCAAAAAAATGCAAAAAAACCCACAAAAAAATGCAAAAAAAAAATGCAAAAAAACACATAAAAAAATACAAAAAATAATGCAAAAAAAATGCAAAAAAATGCAAAAAAAAACACAAAAAATGCAAAAAAAAAACACAAAATAAATGCAAAAAAAACCCCAAAAAAATGCAAAAAAAAACACAAAAAATGCAAAAAAAAAATGCAAAAAATGCAAAAAAAACACAAAAAATGCAAAAAAAAAAAAATGCAAAAAAAATGAAAAAAACACAAAAGAATGCAAAAAAAACACACAAAAAAATGCAAAAAAAACACAAAAAAATGAAAAAAAACACAAAAAAATGCAAAAAAAATTGCAAAAAAATGCAAAAAAAAACACAAAAAAATGCAAAAAAAAAACGCAAAGAAATGCAAAAAAATCGCAAAAAAATGAAAAAAAATGCAAAAAAAACCACAAAAAATGCAAAAAAAATACGAAATAAATGCAAAAAAAACCACAAAAAAAATGCAAAAAAATGCAAAAAAACACATAAAAAAATACAAAAAAATAATGCAAAAAAAACACAAAAAAATGCAAAAAATGCAAAAAAAAAAACACAAAAAAATGCAAAAAAAAACACAAAAAATGCAAAAAAAAACACAAAAAATGCAAAAAACACGAAATAAATGCAAAAAAAAAAAAAAAAATGCAAAAAAAAAATGCAAAAAAAAAATGCAAAAAAACACAAAAAAATGCAAAAAAAATGCAAAAAATGCAACAAAAAAACACAAAAAAATGCAAAAAAAACCACAAAAAATGCAAAAAAAAACACAAAAAATGCAAAAAAACACGAAATAAATGCAAAAAAAAAAAAAAAATGCAAAAAAAAAATGCAAAAAAAACAAAATAAATGCAAAAAAATAAAAAAAAAAAAAAAAAATGCAAAAAAAATAAAAAAAAATGCAAAAAAAATGCAAAAAAACCCACAAAAAAAATGCAAAAAAAAATGCAAAAAAACACATAAAAAAATACAAAAAATAATGCAAAAAAAACACAAAAAAATGCAAAAAAAATGCAAAAAATGCAAAAAAAAAAACACAAAAAATGCAAAAAAAAATGCAAAAAAAACCACAAAAAAATGCAAAAAAAAACACAAAAAATGCAAAAAAAACACAAAAAAATGCAAAAAAATGCAAAAAAAACAAAAAAATGTAAAAAAAAAAAAAAAAAACACAAAAAAATGCAAAAAAAAACATAAAAATGCAAAAAAAAAAACAAAAAAATACAAAAAAAAAAAAAAAATGCAAAAAAAAAAGCAAAAAAACCCACAAAAAAAATGCAAAAAAAATCAAAAAAAAAATGCAAAAAAAAATGCAAAAACATGCAAAAAAACAAACAAAAAAATGCAAAAAAAAACACAAAAAATGCAAAAAAAAAAACACAAAAAAAATGCAAAAAAAATCAAAAAAAAAATGCAAAAAAAAATGCAAAAACATGCAAAAAAACAAACAAAAAAATGCAAAAAAAAACACAAAAAATGCAAAAAAAAAACACAAAAAAATGCAAAAAAAAAATGCAAAAAAAATGCAAAAAAACACAAAAAAATGCAAAAAAATGCAAAAAAAAACGCAAAAAATGCAAAAAAAACACAAAATAAATGCAAAAAAAAAAAAAAAACACAAAATAAATGCAAAAAAATGCCAAAAAAAAATCCAAAAAAAATGCAAAAAAAACAAAAAAATGCAAAAAAAATGCAAAAAAACACAAAAAATGCAAAAAAAAATGCAAAAAAACACAAAAAAACACAAAAAAATGCAAAAAAATGCAAAAAAAAACACAAAAAAAATGTAAAAAAAAAACACAAAAAAATGCAAAAAAAACACATAAAAATGCAAAAAAAACACAAAAAAATGCAAAAACAATGCAAAAAAAACACAAAAAAATACAAAAAAACACAAAAAAATACAAAAAAAATGCAAAAAAAACACAAAAAAATGCAAAAAAAAACACAAAAAAATGCAAAAAAAATGCAAAAAAAACACAAAAAAACACAAGAAATGCAAAAAAAATGCAAAAAAACACAAAATAAATGCAAAAAAAAAAAAAAATGCAAAAAAAATGCTAAAAAAAAAAAAAATTAAAAAAAAAAAACACAAAAAATGCAAAAAAAAAAAAAAAAAAATGCAAAAAAAAAAAAAAAATGCAGAAAAAACACCAAAAAAAATGCAAAAAAAAAAAAAAAAAAATGCAAAAAAAATGCAAAAAAAAAAACCCACAAAAAAAATGCAAAAAAAATGCAAAAAAACACAAAAAAATGCAAAAAAATGCAAAAAAAAACGCAAAAAATGCAAAAAAAACACAAAATAAATGCAAAAAAAAAAAAAAACACAAAATAAATGCAAAAAAATGCCAAAAAAAAATCCAAAAAAATGCAAAAAAAACAAAAAAATGCAAAAAAAATGCAAAAAAACACAAAAAATGCAAAAAAAATGCAAAAAAACACAAAAAAACACAAAAAAATGCAAAAAAATGCAAAAAAAAACACAAAAAAAATGTAAAAAAAAAACACAAAAAAATGCAAAAAAAACACATAAAAATGCAAAAAAAAACACAAAAAAATGCAAAAACAATGCAAAAAAAACACAAAAAAATACAAAAAAACACAAAAAAATGCAAAAAAAAATGCAAAAAAAACACAAAAAAATGCAAAAAAAAACACAAAAAAATGCAAAAAAAATGCAAAAAAAACACAAAAAAACACAAAAAATGCAAAAAAAATGCAAAAAAACACAAAATAAATGCAAAAAAAAAAAAAAATGCAAAAAAAATGCTAAAAAAAAAAAAAATTTAAAAAAAAAAACACAAAAAATGCAAAAAAAAAAAAAAAAAAATGCAAAAAAAAAAAAAAAATGCAGAAAAAACACCAAAAAAAATGCAAAAAAAAAAAAAAAAAATGCAAAAAAAATGCAAAAAAAAAAACCCACAAAAAAAATGCAAAAAAAATGCAAAAAAACACCAAAAAAATGCAAAAAAAAACAAAAAAAAAAATGCAAAAAAAAATGCAAAAAATGCAAAAAAAAACAAAAAAATGCAAAAAAAACAAAAAAATGCAAAAAAAACACCAAAAAAAATGCAAAAAAAACCACAAAAAAAATGCAAAAAAAATGCAAAAAAAATGCAAAAAAAAACCAAAAAAAAATGCAAAAAAACACAAAAAAATGCAAAAAAACGCAAAAAATGCAAAAAAAACCACAAAATAAATACAAAAAAAACCACAAAAAAATGCAAAAAAAAATGCAAAAAAATGCAAAAAAAACACAAAATAAATACAAAAAAAAACACAAAAAAATGCAAAAAAAAATGCAAAAAAACACAAAAAACACAAAAAAAAATCAAAAAAATGCCAAAAAATGCAAAAAAAAACACAAAAAAATACAAAAAAAACACAAAAAAATGCAAAAAAAAATGCAAAAAAACACAAAAAAATGCAAAAAAAAACACAAAAAAATGCAAAAAAAATGCAAAAAAAACACAAAAAAACACAAAAAATGCAAAAAAATTGCAAAAAAACACAAAATAAATGCAAAAAAAAAAAAAATGCAAAAAAAATGCTAAAAAAAAAAAAAAATTTTAAAAAAAAACACAAAAAATGCAAAAAAAAAAAAAAAAAAATGCAAAAAAAAAAACCCACAAAAAAATGCAAAAAAAATGCAAAAAAACACCAAAAAAATGCAAAAAAAACAAAAAAAAAATGCAAAAAAAAATGCAAAAAATGCAAAAAAAAACAAAAAAATGCAAAAAAACACCAAAAAAAATGCAAAAAAAAAAACAAAAAAATGCAAAAAAAATAAAAAAAAATGCAAAAAAACCCCACAAAAAAATGCAAAAAAAACCCACAAAAAAATGCAAAAAAAAAAAAAAAAAAATGCAAAAAAAAAAAAAAAAAAAATGCAAAAAAACACAAAAAAATGCAAAAAAACGCAAAAAAATGCAAAAAAACCACAAAATAAATACAAAAAAAACCACAAAAAAATGCAAAAAAAAAATGCAAAAAAATGAAAAAAAAAACAAAAAAAATGCAAAAAAAAAAAAAAAAAAATGCAAAAAAAAAAACACAAAAAAATGCAAAAAAACACAAAAAAATGCAAAAAACGCAAAAAAATGCAAAAAAACCCACAAAATAAATACAAAAAAAACCACAAAAAAATGCAAAAAAATGAAAAAAAAACAAAAAAAATGCAAAAAAAACACAAAAAATGCAAAAAAATGCAAAAAAATGCAAAAAAAAAAACCCACAAAAAAATGCAAAAAAAATGCAAAAAAACACCAAAAAAATGCAAAAACAATGCAAAAAAAACACAAAAAAATACAAAAAAAACACAAAAAAATGCAAAAAAAAATGCAAAAAAAACACAAAAAAATGCAAAAAAAAACACAAAAAAATGCAAAAAAATGCAAAAAAAACACAAAAAAACACAAAAAATGCAAAAAAATGCAAAAAAACACAAAAAAAATGCAAAAAAAACACAAAAAAACACAAAAAATGCAAAAAAATGCAAAAAAACACAAAATAAATGCAAAAAAAATGCTAAAAAAAATGCAAAAAAACACCAAAAAAATGCAAAAAAAACTAAAAAAAAATGCAAAAAAAAATGCAAAAAATGCAAAAAAAAACAAAAAAATGCAAAAAAAACACCAAAAAAAATGCAAAAAAAAACACAAAAAAAATGCAAAAAAAATAAAAAAAAAATGCAAAAAAAAAACAAAAAAAAATGCAAAAAAACACAAAAAAATGCAAAAAAACGCAAAAAATGCTAAAAAAAAACACAAAATAAATACAAAAAAACCACAAAAAAATGCAAAAAAAAAATGCAAAAAAATGCAAAAAAAAACAAAAAAAATGCAAAAAAAACACAAAATAAATACAAAAAAAAACACAAAAAAATGCAAAAAAAAAATGCAAAAAAACACAAAAAACAAAAAAAAATGCAAAAAAATGCCAAAAAATGCAAAAAAAAAACACAAAAAAATACAAAAAAAAACACAAAAAAATGCAAAAAAAAATGCAAAAAAAACACAAAAAAATGCAAAAAAAAACACAAAAAAATGCAAAAAAAATGCAAAAAAAACACAAAAAAACATAAAAAATGCAAAAAAAATGCAAAAAAACACAAAATAAATGCAAAAAAAAAAAAAAATGCAAAAAAAATGCTAAAAAAAAAAAAAAAATTTAAAAAAAAACACAAAAAATGCAAAAAAAAAAATGCAAAAAATGCAAAAAAAAAAAAAATGCAGAAAAAACACCAAAAAAAATGCAAAAAAAATGCAAAAAAAATGCAAAAAAAACACAAAAAAACATAAAAAATGCAAAAAAAATGCAAAAAAACACAAAATAAATGCAAAAAAAAAAAAAATGCAAAAAAAATGCTAAAAAAAAAAAAAAATTTTTTAAAAAAACACAAAAAATGCAAAAAAAAAATGCAAAAAATGCAAAAAAAAAAAAAAAATGCAGAAAAAACACCAAAAAAAATGCAAAAAAAAAAAAAAAAAAACCCACAAAAAAATGCAAAAAAAATGCAAAAAACACCCAAAAAATGCAAAAAAAACAAAAAAAAAATGCAAAAAAAAATGCAAAAAATGCAAAAAAAAACAAAAAAATGCAAAAAAAACACCAAAAAAAATGCAAAAAAAACACAAAAAAATGCAAAAAAAATAAAAAAAAAATGCAAAAAAACCCCACAAAAAAATGCAAAAAAAAATGCAAAAAAAATGCAAAAAAAAAACAAAAAAAAATGCAAAAAAACACAAAATAAATACAAAAAAACCCACAAAAAAATGCAAAAAAAAAATGCAAAAAAATGCAAAAAAAAACAAAAAAAATGCAAAAAAAACACAAAATAAATACAAAAAAAACACAAAAAAATGCAAAAAAAAAATGCAAAAAAACACAAAAAACACAAAAAAAAATGCCAAAAAATGCCAAAAAATGCAAAAAAAAAAATGCAAAAAAAAAAATGCAAAAAAATGCAAAAAAAAACACAAAAAATGCAAAAAAAAATGCAAAAAAATGCTAAAAAAAACATAAAAAAAATTGAAAAAAAAACACAAAATAAATGCAAAAAAAAATGCAAAAAAAACACAAAATAAATGCAAAAAAATCCCAAAAAATGCAAAAAAAAATGCAAAAAAATGCAAAAAAAAACCAAAAAAAATGCAAAAAAAAAAAAAAAAACACAAAATAAATGCAAAAAAATGCCAAAAAAAAATGCAAAAAAAAAAAACAAAAAAATGCAAAAAAAAAAATGCAAAAAAAATGCAAAAAAAACAAAAAAATGCAAAAAAAATGCAAAAAAACACAAAAAACACAAAAAAAATGCAAAAAAATGCAAAAAAAAACACAAAAAATGCAAAAAAAAATGCAAAAAAATGCTAAAAAAAACACAAAAAAAATTGAAAAAAAACACACAAAATAAATGCAAAAAAAAAAAAAAAATGCAAAAAAAAATGCAAAAAAAAACACAAAATAAATGCAAAAAAATCCCCAAAAATGCAAAAAAAATGCAAAAAAATGCAAAAAAAACAAAAAAAATGCAAAAAAAAAAAAAAAACACAAAATAAATGCAAAAAAATGCCAAAAAAAAATGCAAAAAAAAAACACAAAAAAATGCAAAAAAAAAAATGCAAAAAAAATGCAAAAAAAACAAAAAAATGCAAAAAAATGCAAAAAAACACAAAAAAATGCAAAAAAAAAAACACAAAAAAATTGAAAAAAAAAACACAAAATAAATGCAAAAAAAAAAAAAAAATGCAAAAAAAAACACAAAATAAATGCAAAAAAATCCCAAAAAATGCAAAAAAAAAACACAAAAAAATGCAAAAAAAAAAACAAAAAAAATGCAAAAAAAAAAAAAAACACAAAATAAATGCAAAAAAATGCCAAAAAAAAATGCAAAAAAAAAACACAAAAAAATGCAAAAAAAAAAATGCAAAAAAAATGCAAAAAAAACAAAAAAATGCAAAAAAATGCAAAAAAACACAAAAAAATGCAAAAAAAAAAACACAAAAAAATTGAAAAAAAAAACACAAAATAAATGCAAAAAAAAAAAAAAAATGCAAAAAAAAACACAAAATAAATGCAAAAAAATCCCAAAAAATGCAAAAAAAAACACAAAAAAATGCAAAAAAAAAACAAAAAAAATGCAAAAAAAAAAAAAAACACAAAATAAATGCAAAAAAATGCCAAAAAAAAATGCAAAAAAAAAACACAAAAAAATGCAAAAAAAAAAATGCAAAAAAAATGCAAAAAAAACAAAAAAATGCAAAAAAATGCAAAAAAACACAAAAAAATGCAAAAAAAAAAACACAAAAAAATTGAAAAAAAAAACACAAAATAAATGCAAAAAAAAAAAAAAAATGCAAAAAAAAACACAAAATAAATGCAAAAAAATCCCAAAAAATGCAAAAAAAAAACACAAAAAAATGCAAAAAAAAAACAAAAAAAATGCAAAAAAAAAAAAAAACACAAAATAAATGCAAAAAAATGCCAAAAAAAAATGCAAAAAAAAAACACAAAAAAATGCAAAAAAAAAAATGCAAAAAAAATGCAAAAAAAAAAAAAAATGCAAAAAAAATGCAAAAAACCACAAAAAAATGCAAAAAAAAAAACACAAAAAAAATTGAAAAAAAAAACACAAAATAAATGCAAAAAAAAAAAAAATGCAAAAAAAAATGCAAAAAAAAACACAAAATAAATGCAAAAAAATCCCCAAAAATGCAAAAAAAAAACAAAAAAAAATGCAAAAAAACACAAAAAAATGCAAAAAAACGCAAAAAATGCAAAAAAAACCACAAAATAAATACAAAAAAAACCACAAAAAAATGCAAAAAAAAAATGCAAAAAAATGCAAAAAAAAACAAAAAAAATGCAAAAAAAACACAAAATAAATACAAAAAAAACACAAAAAAATGCAAAAAAATGCCAAAAAATGCAAAAAAAAACACAAAAAAATACAAAAAAAATGCAAAAAAATGCAAAAAAAAATGCAAAAAAAACAAAAAAAAATGCAAAAAAAAACACAAAAAAATGCAAAAAAAATGCAAAAAAAACACAAAAAAACACAAAAAATGCAAAAAAAATGCAAAAAAACACAAAATAAATGCAAAAAAAAAAAAAAATGCAAAAAAAATGCTAAAAAAAAAAAAATTTTTTAAAAAAAACACAAAAAATGCAAAAAAAAAAATGCAAAAAATGCAAAAAAAAAAAAAAAATGCAGAAAAAACACCAAAAAAAATGCAAAAAAAAAAAAAAAAAAACCCACAAAAAAATGCAAAAAAAATGCAAAAAAACACAAAAAAAATGCAAAAAAAAAAAAAAAAAAATGCAAAAAAAAATGCAAAAAATGCAAAAAAAAAAAAAAAAATGCAAAAAAAACACCAAAAAAAATGCAAAAAAAATGCAAAAAAATGCAAAAAAAATAAAAAAAAAATGCAAAAAAACCCCACAAAAAAATGCAAAAAAAAATGCAAAAAAAATGCAAAAAAAAAACAAAAAAAAATGCAAAAAAACACAAAAAAATGCAAAAAAACGCAAAAAAATGCAAAAAAAACCACAAAATAAATACAAAAAAACCCACAAAAAAATGCAAAAAAAAAATGCAAAAAAATGCAAAAAAAAACAAAAAAAATGCAAAAAAAAACACAAAATAAATACAAAAAAAAACACAAAAAAATGCAAAAAAAAAATGCAAAAAAACACAAAAAACACAAAAAAAAATGCAAAAAAATGCCAAAAAATGCAAAAAAAAAAATGCAAAAAAATGCTAAAAAAAACACAAAAAAAATTGAAAAAAAAACACAAAATAAATGCAAAAAAAAATGCAAAAAAAACACAAAATAAATGCAAAAAAATCCCAAAAAATGCAAAAAAAAATGCAAAAAAATGCAAAAAAAAAACAAAAAAAATGCAAAAAAAAAAAAAAACACAAAATAAATGCAAAAAAATGCCAAAAAAAAATGCAAAAAAAAAAAACAAAAAAATGCAAAAAAAAAAATGCAAAAAAAATGCAAAAAAAACAAAAAAATGCAAAAAAAATGCAAAAAAACACAAAAAACACAAAAAAAAATGCAAAAAAATGCCAAAAAATGCAAAAAAAAAAATGCAAAAAAATGCTAAAAAAAACACAAAAAAAATTGAAAAAAAAACACAAAATAAATGCAAAAAAAAAAGCAAAAAAAACACAAAATAAATGCAAAAAAATCCCAAAAAATGCAAAAAAAAATGCAAAAAAATGCAAAAAAAAAACAAAAAAAATGCAAAAAAAAAAAAAAACACAAAATAAATGCAAAAAAATGCCAAAAAAAAATGCAAAAAAAAAAAAACAAAAAAATGCAAAAAAAAAAATGCAAAAAAAATGCAAAAAAAACAAAAAAATGCAAAAAAAATGCAAAAAAACACAAAAAACACAAAAAAAAATGCAAAAAAATGCCAAAAAATGCAAAAAAAAAAATGCAAAAAAACACAAAAAAATGCAAAAAAATGCAAAAAAAACACAAAAAATGCAAAAAAAAATGCAAAAAAATGCTAAAAAAAACACAAAAAAAATTGAAAAAAAAACACACAAAATAAATGCAAAAAAAAAAAAAAATGCAAAAAAAAATGCAAAAAAAACACAAAATAAATGCAAAAAAATCCCAAAAAATGCAAAAAAAATGCAAAAAAATGCAAAAAAAAAAAAAAAAATGCAAAAAAAAAAAAAAAAACACAAAATAAATGCAAAAAAATGCCAAAAAAAAATGCAAAAAAAAAACACAAAAAAATGCAAAAAAAAAAATGCAAAAAAAATGCAAAAAAAACAAAAAAATGCAAAAAAAATGCAAAAAAACACAAAAAAATGCAAAAAAAAAAACACAAATAAAATTGAAAAAAAAACACAAAATAAATGCAAAAAAAAAAAAAAAATGCAAAAAAAAATGCAAAAAAAAACACAAAATAAATGCAAAAAAATCCCAAAAAATGCAAAAAAAAAATGCAAAAAAATGCAAAAAAAAAACAAAAAAAATGCAAAAAAAAAAAAAACACAAAATAAATGCAAAAAAATGCCAAAAAAAAATGCAAAAAAAAACAAAAAAATGCAAAAAAAAAAATGCAAAAAAAATGCAAAAAAAAAAAAAAAATGCAAAAAAAATGCAAAAAAACACAAAAAAATGCAAAAAAAAAAACATAAAAAAAATTGAAAAAAAAAACACAAAATAAATGCAAAAAAAAAAAAAATGCAAAAAAAAATGCAAAAAAAAACACAAAATAAATGCAAAAAAATCCCCCAAAATGCAAAAAAAAAATGCAAAAAAATGCAAAAAAAAAAAAAAAAAAATGCAAAAAAAAAAAAAAAAACACAAAATAAATGCAAAAAAATGCCAAAAAAAAATGCAAAAAAAAAACACAAAAAAATGCAAAAAAAAAAATGCAAAAAAAATGCAAAAAAAAAAAAAAAATGCAAAAAAAATGCAAAAAAACACAAAAAACACAAAAAAAAATGCAGAAAAATGCCAAAAAATGCAAAAAAAAAAATGCAAAAAAACACAAAAAATGCAAAAAAATGCAAAAAAAACCACAAAAAATGCAAAAAAAAATGCAAAAAAATGCTAAAAAAAACACAAAAAAAATTGAAAAAAAAACACACAAAATAAATGCAAAAAAAAAAAAAAATGCAAAAAAAAATGCAAAAAAAAACACAAAATAAATGCAAAAAAATCCCAAAAAATGCAAAAAAAATGCAAAAAAATGCAAAAAAAAACAAAAAAAATGCAAAAAAAAAAAAAAAACACAAAATAAATGCAAAAAAATGCCAAAAAAAATGCAAAAAAAAAACACAAAAAAATGCAAAAAAAAAAATGCAAAAAAAATGCAAAAAAAACAAAAAAATGCAAAAAAAATGCAAAAAAACACAAAAAAATGCCAAAAAAAAAAACACAAAAAAAATGCAAAAAAAAAACACAAAAAAATGCAAAAAAAAAACAAAAAAATGCAAAAAAAATGCAAAAAAACACAAAAAAACACAAAAAAACACAAAAAAATGCAAAAAAAAAACACAAAAAAAATGTAAAAAAAAACACAAAAAAATGCAAAAAAAACACATAAAAATGCAAAAAAAATAAAAAAAAATGCAAAAAAAACCCACAAAAAAACGCAAAAAAAAATGTAAAAAAATGCCAAAAAATGCAAAAAAAAACACAAAAAAATGCCAAAAAATGCAAAAAAAAACGCAAAAAAATGCAAAAAAAAAACAAAAAAAAAATGCAAAAAAACACAAAAAAATGCAAAAAAACGCAAAAAAATGCAAAAAAACCACAAAATAAATACAAAAAAACCCACAAAAAAATGCAAAAAAATGCAAAAAAAAACAAAAAAAATGCAAAAAAAACACAAAATAAATACAAAAAAAACACAAAAAAATGCAAAAAAAAAATGCAAAAAATGCAAAAAAAAAAAAAAAATGCAGAAAAAACACCAAAAAAAATGCAAAAAAAAAAAAAAAAAAACCCACAAAAAAATGCAAAAAAAATGCAAAAAAACACAAAAAAAATGCAAAAAAAAAAAAAAAAAAACCCACAAAAAAATGCAAAAAAAATGCAAAAAAACACAAAAAAAATGCAAAAAAAAAAAAAAAAAAATGCAAAAAAAAATGCAAAAAATGCAAAAAAAAACAAAAAAATGCAAAAAAAACACCAAAAAAAATGCAAAAAAAATGCAAAAAAATGCAAAAAAAATAAAAAAAAAATGCAAAAAAACCCCACAAAAAAATGCAAAAAAAAATGCAAAAAAAATGCAAAAAAAAAACAAAAAAAAATGCAAAAAAACACAAAAAAATGCAAAAAAACGCAAAAAAATGCAAAAAAAACCACAAAATAAATACAAAAAAACCCACAAAAAAATGCAAAAAAAAAATGCAAAAAAATGCAAAAAAAAACAAAAAAAATGCAAAAAAAAACACAAAATAAATACAAAAAAAAACACAAAAAAATGCAAAAAAAAAATGCAAAAAAACACAAAAAACAAAAAAAAATGCAAAAAAAAAAATGCAAAAAAATGCTAAAAAAAACACAAAAAAAATTGAAAAAAAAACACAAAATAAATGCAAAAAAAAATGCAAAAAAAACACAAAATAAATGCAAAAAAATCCCAAAAAATGCAAAAAAAAATGCAAAAAAATGCAAAAAAAAAACAAAAAAAATGCAAAAAAAAAAAAAAACACAAAATAAATGCAAAAAAATGCCAAAAAAAAATGCAAAAAAAAAAAACAAAAAAATGCAAAAAAAAAAATGCAAAAAAAATGCAAAAAAAACAAAAAAATGCAAAAAAATGCAAAAAAACACAAAAAACACAAAAAAAATGCAAAAAAATGCCAAAAAATGCAAAAAAAAAAATGCAAAAAAACACAAAAAAATGCAAAAAAATGCAAAAAAAACACAAAAAATGCAAAAAAAAATGCAAAAAAATGCTAAAAAAAACACAAAAAAAATTGAAAAAAAAACACAAAATAAATGCAAAAAAAAAAAAAAAATGCAAAAAAAAATGCAAAAAAAACACAAAATAAATGCAAAAAAATCCCAAAAAATGCAAAAAAAATGCAAAAAAATGCAAAAAAAACAAAAAAAATGCAAAAAAAAAAAAAAAACACAAAATAAATGCAAAAAAATGCCAAAAAAAAATGCAAAAAAAAAACACAAAAAAATGCAAAAAAAAAAATGCAAAAAAAATGCAAAAAAAACAAAAAAATGCAAAAAAACACAAAAAAATGCAAAAAAAAAAACACAAAAAAAATTGAAAAAAAACACAAAATAAATGCAAAAAAAAAAAAAAAATGCAAAAAAAAATGCAAAAAAAAACACAAAATAAATGCAAAAAAATCCCAAAAAATGCAAAAAAAAAATGCAAAAAAATGCAAAAAAAAAACAAAAAAAATGCAAAAAAAAAAAAAAAACACAAAATAAATGCAAAAAAATGCCAAAAAAAAATGCAAAAAAAAACAAAAAAATGCAAAAAAAAAAATGCAAAAAAAATGCAAAAAAAAAAAAAAATGCAAAAAAAATGCAAAAAAACACAAAAAAATGCAAAAAAAAAAACATAAAAAAAATTGAAAAAAAAAACACAAAATAAATGCAAAAAAAAAAAAAATGCAAAAAAAAATGCAAAAAAAACCACAAAATAAATGCAAAAAAATCCCCAAAAATGCAAAAAAAAATGCAAAAAAATGCAAAAAAAAAAAAAAAAAAAATGCAAAAAAAAAAAAAAAAACACAAAATAAATGCAAAAAAATGCCAAAAAAAAATGCAAAAAAAAAACACAAAAAAATGCAAAAAAAAAAATGCAAAAAAAATGCAAAAAAAAAAAAAAAATGCAAAAAAAATGCAAAAAAACACAAAAAACACAAAAAAAAATGCAGAAAAATGCCAAAAAATGCAAAAAAAAAAATGCAAAAAAACACAAAAAATGCAAAAAAATGCAAAAAAAACCACAAAAAATGCAAAAAAAAATGCAAAAAAATGCTAAAAAAAACACAAAAAAAATTGAAAAAAAAACACACAAAATAAATGCAAAAAAAAAAAAAAATGCAAAAAAAAATGCAAAAAAAAACACAAAATAAATGCAAAAAAATCCCAAAAAATGCAAAAAAAATGCAAAAAAATGCAAAAAAAAACAAAAAAAATGCAAAAAAAAAAAAAAAACACAAAATAAATGCAAAAAAATGCCAAAAAAAATGCAAAAAAAAAACACAAAAAAATGCAAAAAAAAAAATGCAAAAAAAATGCAAAAAAAACAAAAAAATGCAAAAAAAATGCAAAAAAACACAAAAAAATGCCAAAAAAAAAAACACAAAAAAAATGCAAAAAAAAAACACAAAAAAATGCAAAAAAAAAACAAAAAAATGCAAAAAAAATGCAAAAAAACACAAAAAAACACAAAAAAATGCAAAAAAATGCAAAAAAAAACACAAAAAAAATGTAAAAAAAAACACAAAAAAATGCAAAAAAAACACATAAAAATGCAAAAAAAATAAAAAAAAATGCAAAAAAAACCCACAAAAAAACGCAAAAAAAAATGCAAAAAAATGCCAAAAAATGCAAAAAAAAACACAAAAAAATGCCAAAAAATGCAAAAAAAAACACAAAAAAATGCAAAAAAAAAACAAAAAAAAAATGCAAAAAAACACAAAAAAATGCAAAAAAACGCAAAAAAATGCAAAAAAACGCAAAAAAATGCAAAAAAACCACAAAATAAATACAAAAAAAACACAAAAAAATGCAAAAAAAAAAATGCAAAAAAACACAAAAAACACAAAAAAAAATGCAAAAAAATGCCAAAAAATGCAAAAAAAAACACAAAAAAATGCAAAAAAAACACAAAAAAATGCAAAAAAAAACACAAAAAAATGCAAAAAAAATGCAAAAAAAACACAAAAAAACACAAAAAATGCAAAAAAAATGCAAAAAAACACAAAAAATTCAAAAAAAATGCAGCAAAAAAAAAAAAAAAATGCAGAAAAAACACCAAAAAAAATGCAAAAAAAAAAAAAAAAAATGCAAAAAAAATGCAAAAAAAAAAAACCCACAAAAAAATGCAAAAAAAATGCAAAAAAAAAAAAAAAAATGCAAAAAAAAATGCAAAAAATGCAAAAAAAACCAAAAAAATGCAAAAAAAACACCAAAAAAAATGCAAAAAAAACACAAAAAAAATGCAAAAAAAATAAAAAAAAATGCAAAAAAAACCCACAAAAAAATGCAAAAAAAATGCAAAAAAAATGCAAAAAAAATTGAAAAAAAAAACACACAAAATAAATGCAAAAAAAAATGCAAAAAAAACACAAAATAAATGCAAAAAAATCCCAAAAAATGCAAAAAAAAATGCAAAAAAATGCAAAAAAAACCAAAAAAATGCAAAAAAACACAAAAAAATGCAAAAAAACGCAAAAAAATGCAAAAAAAACCACAAAATAAATACAAAAAAAACCACAAAAAAATGCAAAAAAAAATGCAAAAAAATGCAAAAAAAAACAAAAAAAATGCAAAAAAAACACAAAATAAATACAAAAAAAAACACAAAAAAATGCAAAAAAAAAATGCAAAAAAACACAAAAAACACAAAAAAAAATGCAAAAAAATGCCAAAAAATGCAAAAAAAAAAATGCAAAAAAAAAAATGCTAAAAAAAACACAAAAAAAATTGAAAAAAAAAACACAAAATAAATGCAAAAAAAAATGCAAAAAAAACACAAAATAAATGCAAAAAAATCCCAAAAAATGCAAAAAAAAATGCAAAAAAATGCAAAAAAAAACACAAAATAAATGCAAAAAAATCCCAAAAAATGCAAAAAAAAATGCAAAAAAATGCAAAAAAAAAAAAAAAAAATGCAAAAAAAAAAAAAAAACACAAAATAAATGCAAAAAAATGCCAAAAAAAAATGCAAAAAAAAAACACAAAAAAATGCAAAAAAAAAAATGCAAAAAAAATGCAAAAAAAAACAAAAAAATGCAAAAAAAATGCAAAAAAACACAAAAAAATGCAAAAAAAAAACACAAAAAAAATTGAAAAAAAAAACACAAAATAAATGCAAAAAAAAAAAAAAAATGCAAAAAAAAATGCAAAAAAAAACACAACATAAATGCAAAAAAATCCCAAAAAATGCAAAAAAAAAATGCAAAAAAATGCAAAAAAAAAACAAAAAAAATGCAAAAAAAAAAAAAAACACAAAATAAATGCAAAAAAATGCAAAAAAAAAATGCAAAAAAAAATGCAAAAAAAAAAATGCAAAAAAAATGCAAAAAAAACAAAAAAATGCAAAAAAAATGCAAAAAACACAAAAAAATGCAAAAAAAAAAACACAAAAAAAATTGAAAAAAAAAACACAAAATAAATGCAAAAAAAAAAAAAAATGCAAAAAAAAATGCAAAAAAAAACACAAAATAAATGCAAAAAAATCCCCAAAAATGCAAAAAAAAATGCAAAAAAATGCAAAAAAAAAACAAAAAAAATGCAAAAAAAAAAAAAAAAAAATGCAAAAAAAAAAAAAAAACACAAAATAAATGCAAAAAAATGCCAAAAAAAAATGCAAAAAAAAAAACACAAAAAAATGCAAAAAAAAAAATGCAAAAAAAATGCAAAAAAAAAAAAAAAATGCAAAAAAAATGCAAAAAAACACAAAAAACACAAAAAAAAATGCAGAAAAATGCCAAAAAATGCAAAAAAAAAAATGCAAAAAAACACAAAAAAATGCAAAAAAATGCAAAAAAAACCACAAAAAATGCAAAAAAAAAAGCAAAAAAATGCTAAAAAAAACACAAAAAAAATTGAAAAAAAAACACACAAAATAAATGCAAAAAAAAAAAAAAAATGCAAAAAAAAATGCAAAAAAAAACACAAAATAAATGCAAAAAAATCCCAAAAAATGCAAAAAAAATGCAAAGAAAAACAAAAAAAATGCAAAAAAAAAAAAAAAACACAAAATAAATGCAAAAAAATGCCAAAAAAAAAATGCAAAAAAAAAACACAAAAAAATGCAAAAAAAAAATGCAAAAAAATGCAAAAAAAACAAAAAAATGCAAAAAAAATGCAAAAAAATGCAAAAAAATGCAAAAAAAAAACACAAAAAAAATGCAAAAAAAAAACACAAAAAAATGCAAAAAAAAACAAAAAAATGCAAAAAAAATTGCAAAAAAACACAAAAAAACACAAAAAAATGCAAAAAAATGCAAAAAAAAACACAAAAAAAATGTAAAAAAAAAACACAAAAAAATGCAAAAAAAAATGCAAAAAAACACAAAAAAACACAAAAAAATGCAAAAAAATGCAAAAAAAAAACACAAAAAAAATGTAAAAAAAAAACACAAAAAAATGCAAAAAAAACACATAAAAATGCAAAAAAAATAAAAAAAAATGCAAAAAAAACCCACAAAAAAACGCAAAAAAAAATGCAAAAAAATGCCAAAAAATGCAAAAAAAAAACACAAAAAAATGCCAAAAAATGCAAAAAAAAACACAAAAAAATGCAAAAAAACGCAAAAAAATGCAAAAAAAACCACAAAATAAATACAAAAAAAACCACAAAAAAATGCAAAAAAAAAATGCAAAAAAATGCAAAAAAAAACAAAAAAAATGCAAAAAAAACACAAAATAAATACAAAAAAAACACAAAAAAATGCAAAAAAAAAATGCAAAAAAACACAAAAAACACAAAAAAAAATGCAAAAAAATGCCAAAAAATGCAAAAAAAAACACAAAAAAATGCAAAAAAAACACAAAAAAATGCAAAAAAAAACACAAAAAAATGCAAAAAAAATGCAAAAAAAACACAAAAAAACACAAAAAATGCAAAAAAAATGCAAAAAAACACAAAAAATGCAAAAAAAAAAAATGCAAAAAAAAAAAAAAATGCAGAAAAAACACCAAAAAAAAATGCAAAAAAAAAAAAAAAAAAATGCAAAAAAAATGCAAAAAAAAAAAACCCACAAAAAAATGCAAAAAAAATGCAAAAAAACACCAAAAAAATGCAAAAAAAAAAAAAAAAAAATGCAAAAAAAAATGCAAAAAATGCAAAAAAAAACAAAAAAATGCAAAAAAAACACCAAAAAAAATGCAAAAAAAAACACAAAAAAAATGCAAAAAAAATAAAAAAAAATGCAAAAAAAAACACAAAATAAATGCAAAAAAATCCCCCAAAATGCAAAAAAAAATGCAAAAAAATGCAAAAAAAAACAAAAAAAAATGCAAAAAAACACAAAAAAATGCAAAAAAACGCAAAAAAATGCAAAAAAACCCACAAAATAAATACAAAAAAAACCACAAAAAAATGCAAAAAAAAATGCAAAAAAATGCAAAAAAAAACAAAAAAAATGCAAAATAAACACAAAATAAATACAAAAAAAAACACAAAAAAATGCAAAAAAAAAATGCAAAAAAACACAAAAAACACAAAAAAAAATGCAAAAAAATGCAAAAAAATGCAAAAAAAAAAATGCAAAAAAATGCAAAAAAAAACACAAAAAATGCAAAAAAAAATGCAAAAAAATGCTAAAAAAAACACAAAAAAATTGAAAAAAAAAACACACAAAATAAATGCAAAAAAAAAAAAAAAATGCAAAAAAAAACACAAAATAAATGCAAAAAAATCCCCAAAAATGCAAAAAAAAATGCAAAAAAATGCAAAAAAAAAAAAAAAAATGCAAAAAAAAAAAAAAACACAAAAAAATGCAAAAAAAAAACACAAAAAAAATGTAAAAAAAAAACACAAAAAAATGCAAAAAAAAATGCAAAAAAACACAAAAAAACACAAAAAAATGCAAAAAAATGCAAAAAAAAAACAAAAAAAATGTAAAAAAAAAAACACAAAAAAATGCAAAAAAAACACATAAAAATGCAAAAAAAATAAAAAATGCAAAAAAAACCCACAAAAAAACGCAAAAAAAAATGCAAAAAAATGCCAAAAAATGCAAAAAAAAACACAAAAAAATGCCAAAAAATGCAAAAAAAAACACAAAATAAATACAAAAAAAACCACAAAAAATGCAAAAAAAAAATGCAAAAAAATGCAAAAAAAAACAAAAAAAATGCAAAAAAAACACAAAATAAATACAAAAAAAACACAAAAAAATGCAAAAAAAAAATGCAAAAAAACACAAAAAACACAAAAAAAAATGCAAAAAAATGCCAAAAAATGCAAAAAAAAACACAAAAAAATGCAAAAAAAACACAAAAAAATGCAAAAAAAAACACAAAAAAATGCAAAAAAAATGCAAAAAAAACACAAAAAAACACAAAAAATGCAAAAAAAATGCAAAAAAAAAAAAAAATGCAAAAAAAAAAAATGCAAAAAAAAAAAAAAAATGCAGAAAAAACACCAAAAAAAAATGCAAAAAAAAAAAAAAAAAAATGCAAAAAAAATGCAAAAAAAAAAAACCCACAAAAAAATGCAAAAAAAATGCAAAAAAACACCAAAAAAATGCAAAAAAAAAAAAAAAAAAAATGCAAAAAAAAATGCAAAAAATGCAAAAAAAAACAAAAAAATGCAAAAAAAACACCAAAAAAAATGCAAAAAAAAACACAAAAAAAATGCAAAAAAAATAAAAAAAAATGCAAAAAAAACCCACAAAAAAATGCAAAAAAAAACACAAAATAAATGCAAAAAAATCCCCAAAAATGCAAAAAAAAATGCAAAAAAATGCAAAAAAAAACAAAAAAAAATGCAAAAAAACACAAAAAAATGCAAAAAAACGCAAAAAAATGCAAAAAAAACCCACAAAATAAATACAAAAAAAACCACAAAAAAATGCAAAAAAAAATGCAAAAAAATGCAAAAAAAAACAAAAAAAATGCAAAAAAAACACAAAATAAATACAAAAAAAAACACAAAAAAATGCAAAAAAAAAATGCAAAAAAACACAAAAAACACAAAAAAAAATGCAAAAAAAATGCCAAAAAATGCAAAAAAAAAAAATGCAAAAAAAAAATGCAAAAAAATGCAAAAAAAAACACAAAAAATGCAAAAAAAAATGCAAAAAAATGCTAAAAAAAACACAAAAAAAATTGAAAAAAAAACACACAAAATAAATGCAAAAAAAAAAAAAAAATGCAAAAAAAAACACAAAATAAATGCCAAAAAAAAATGCAAAAAAAAAAACACAAAAAAATGCAAAAAAAAAATGCAAAAAAATGCAAAAAAAACAAAAAAATGCAAAAAAAAATGCAAAAAACCACAAAAAAATGCAAAAAAAAAATGCAAAAAAATGCAAAAAAAAACAAAAAAAATGCAAAAAAAACACAAAATAAATACAAAAAAAACACAAAAAAATGCAAAAAAAAAATGCAAAAAAACACAAAAAACACAAAAAAAAATGCAAAAAAATGCCAAAAAATGCAAAAAAAAACACAAAAAAATGCAAAAAAAACACAAAAAAATGCAAAAAAAAACACAAAAAAATGCAAAAAAAATGCAAAAAAAACACAAAAAAACACAAAAAATGCAAAAAAAATGCAAAAAAAAAAAAAAATGCAAAAAAAAAAAATGCAAAAAAAAAAAAAAAAATGCAGAAAAAACACCAAAAAAAAATGCAAAAAAAAAAAAAAAAAAATGCAAAAAAAATGCAAAAAAAAAAAAACCCACAAAAAAATGCAAAAAAAATGCAAAAAAACACCAAAAAAATGCAAAAAAAAAAAAAAAAAATGCAAAAAAAAATGCAAAAAATGCAAAAAAAACAAAAAAATGCAAAAAAAACACCAAAAAAAATGCAAAAAAAAACACAAAAAAAATGCAAAAAAAATAAAAAAAAATGCAAAAAAAACCCACAAAAAAATGCAAAAAAAAACACAAAATAAATGCAAAAAAATCCCCAAAAATGCAAAAAAAAATGCAAAAAAATGCAAAAAAAAACAAAAAAAAATGCAAAAAAACGCAAAAAAATGCAAAAAAACGCAAAAAAATGCAAAAAAACCCACAAAATAAATACAAAAAAAACCACAAAAAAATGCAAAAAAAACAAAAAAATGCAAAAAAAAATGCAAAAAAACACAAAAAAATGCAAAAAAAAAAACACAAAAAAAATGCAAAAAAAAAATGCAAAAAAATGCAAAAAAAAACAAAAAAATGCAAAAAAAATGCAAAAAAAACACAAAAAAACACAAAAAAATGCAAAAAAAACCACAAAAAAAATGTAAAAAAAAAACACAAAAAAATGCAAAAAAAACACATAAAAATGCAAAAAAAAACACAAAAAAATGCAAAAACAATGCAAAAAAAACACAAAAAAATACAAAAAAAACACAAAAAAATGCAAAAAAAATGCAAAAAAAACACAAAAAAATGCAAAAAAAAACACAAAAAAATGCAAAAAAATGCAAAAAAAACACAAAAAAAAAAAAAATGCAAAAAAATGCAAAAAAACACAAAGAAAATGCAAAAAAAAAAAAATGCAGAAAAAACACCAAAAAAAAGCAAAAAAACACAAAAAAATGCAAAAAAAACACCAAAAAAAATGCAAAAAAAAAAAAAAAAAAATGCAAAAAAAAAAAAAAAAATACAAAAAAACACAAAAAAATGCAAAAAACGCAAAAAAATGCAAAAAAAACCCACAAAATAAATACAAAAAAACCACAAAAAAATGCAAAAAAAATGCAAAAAAACACCAAAAAAATGCAAAAAAAACCAAAAAAAAAATGCAAAAAAAAATGCAAAAAATGCAAAAAAAAAACAAAAAAATGCAAAAAAACACCAAAAAAAATGCAAAAAAAACCAAAAAAAATGCAAAAAAAAAAAAAAAAAATGCTAAAAAAAAATGCAAAAAATGCAAAAAAAAAAAAAAAAAAATGCAAAAAAAACCCACAAAAAAATGCAAAAAACAAAAAAAAAAATGCAAAAAAAAAACAAAAAAAAATGCAAAAAAACACAAAAAAATGCAAAAAAACGCAAAAAAATGCAAAAAAAACCACAAAATAAATACAAAAAAATGCCAAAAAAAAATGCAAAAAAAAAATGCAAAAAAATGCAAAAAAAAAAATGCAAAAAAATGCAAAAAAAACAAAAAAATGCAAAAAAAAATGCAAAAAAACACAAAAAAATGCAAAAAAAAACACAAAAAAATGCAAAAAAAAAATGCAAAAAAATGCAAAAAAAAACAAAAAAATGCAAAAAAAATGCAAAAAAACACAAAAAAACACAAAAAAATGCAAAAAAATGCAAAAAAAAACACAAAAAAAATGTAAAAAAAAAACACAAAAAAATGCAAAAAAAACACATAAAAATGCAAAAAAAAACACAAAAAAATGCAAAAACAATGCAAAAAAAACACAAAAAAATACAAAAAAAACACAAAAAAATGCAAAAAAAAATGCAAAAAAAACACAAAAAAATGCAAAAAAAAACACAAAAAAATGCAAAAAAAATGCAAAAAAAACACAAAAAAAAAAAAATGCAAAAAAATGCAAAAAACACAAAATAAATGCAAAAAAAACAAAAATGCAAAAAAAAAACAAAAAAATGCAAAAAAAAAAAAATGCAGAAAAAACACCAAAAAAAATCCAAAAAAACACAAAAAAATGCAAAAAAAACACCAAAAAAAATGCAAAAAAAAAAAAAAAAAAATGCAAAAAAAAAAAAAAAAAATACAAAAAAACACAAAAAAATGCAAAAAACGCAAAAAAATGCAAAAAAAACCACAAAATAAATACAAAAAAACCCACAAAAAAATGCAAAAAAAAAATGCAAAAAAATGCAAAAAAAAACAAAAAAAATGCAAAAAAAACACAAAAAATGCAAAAAAAATGCAAAAAAATGCAAAAAAAAAAAAACCACAAAAAAATGCAAAAAAATGCAAAAAAAAACACCAAAAAAATGCAAAAAAAAAACAAAAAAAAAATGCAAAAAAAAATGCAAAAAATGCAAAAAAAAACAAAAAAATGCAAAAAAAACACCAAAAAAAATGCAAAAAAAAACACAAAAAAAATGCAAAAAAAAAAAAAAATGCTAAAAAAAAATGCAAAAAATGCAAAAAAAATAAAAAAAAAATGCAAAAAAAACCCACAAAAAAATGCAAAAAAAAAAAAAAAAAATGCAAAAAAAAAAACAAAAAAAAATGCAAAAAAACACAAAAAAATGCAAAAAAACGCAAAAAAATGCAAAAAAACCACAAAATAAATACAAAAAAAAACCACAAAAAAATGCAAAAAAAAAATGCAAAAAAAAAATGCAAAAAAATGCAAAAAAAAACAAAAAAACAAAAAATGCAAAAAAACACAAAAAACACAAAAAAAAATGCAAAAAAATGCCAAAAAATGCAAAAAAAAAAATGCAAAAAAATTCAAAAAAATGCCAAAAAATGCAAAAAAAAAAATGTAAAAAAAAAAACACAAAAAAATGCAAAAAAAACACAAAAAAATGCAAAAAAAAACACAAAAAAATGCAAAAACAATGCAAAAAAAACACAAAAAAATACAAAAAAACACAAAAAAATGCAAAAAAAATGCAAAAAAATGCAAAAAAACACAAAAAAAAAAAAATGCAAAAAAAATGCAAAAAAACACAAAATAAATGCAAAAAAAAAAAAAAAATGCAAAAAAAAAACAAAAAAAATGCAAAAAAAAAAAAAAATGCAGAAAAAACACCAAAAAAAATGCAAAAAAAAAAAAAAAAAATGCAAAAAAAATGCAAAAAAACACAAAAAAATGCAAAAAAAACACCAAAAAAAATGCAAAAAAAAAAAAAAAAAAATGCAAAAAAAAAAACAAAAAAATACAAAAAACACAAAAAAATGCAAAAAACGCAAAAAAATGCAAAAAAAAACACAAAATAAATACAAAAAAAACCACAAAAAAATGCAAAAAAAAAAATGCAAAAAAAAACACAAAAAAAATGCAAAAAAAAAAAAAAAATGCTAAAAAAAATGCAAAAAATGCAAAAAAAAAAAAAAAAAATGCAAAAAAAACCCACAAAAAAATGCAAAAAAAAAAAAAAAAATGCAAAAAAAAAACAAAAAAAAATGCAAAAAAAAACAAAAAAAATGCAAAAAAACACAAAAAACACAAAAAAAAATGCAAAAAAATGCCAAAAAATGCAAAAAAAAAAATGCATAAAAATTCAAAAAAATGCCAAAAAATGCAAAAAAAAAAATGTAAAAAAAAAACACAAAAAATGCAAAAAAAACACATAAAAATGCAAAAAAAAACACAAAAAAATGCAAAAACAATGCAAAAAAAACACAAAAAAAATACAAAAAAAACACAAAAAAATGCAAAAAAAATGCAAAAAAAACACAAAAAAATGCAAAAAAAAACACAAAAAAATGCAAAAAAAATGCAAAAAAAACACAAAAAAAAATGCAAAAAAAATGCAAAAAAACACAAAATAAATGCAAAAAAAAAAAAAAATGCAAAAAAAAAACAAAAAAAATGCAAAAAAAAAAAAAAAAATGCAGAAAAAACACCAAAAAAAATGCAAAAAAAAAAAAAAAAAAAAATGCAAAAAAAATGCAAAAAAACACAAAAAAATGCAAAAAAAACACAAAAAAAATACAAAAAAACACAAAAAAATGCAAAAAACGCAAAAAAATGCAAAAAAAACACAAAATAAATACAAAAAAAAACCACAAAAAAATGCAAAAAAAAAATGCAAAAAAATGCAAAAAAAAAACAAAAAAAATGCAAAAAAAAACACAAAAAATGCAAAAAATGCAAAAAAAAACAAAAAAATGCAAAAAAAAAAAAAAAAATGCTAAAAAAAATGCAAAAAATGCAAAAAAAAAAAAAAAAAATGCAAAAAAAAACCCACAAAAAAATGCAAAAAAAAAAAAAAAAAATGCAAAAAAAAAACAAAAAAAAATGCAAAAAAACACAAAAAAATGCAAAAAAACGCAAAAAAAAAAAAAAAAAAAAAATAAATACAAAAAAAACCAAAAAAAAATGCAAAAAAAAAATGCAAAAAAATGCAAAAAAAAAACAAAAAAAATGCAAAAAAACACAAAAAACACAAAAAAAATGCAAAAAAATGCCAAAAAATGCAAAAAAAAAAATGCAAAAAAACACAAAAAAACAAAAAAATGCAAAAAAATGCAAAAAAAAACACAAAAAAAATGTAAAAAAAAAACACACAAAAAAATGCAAAAAAAACACATAAAAATGCAAAAAAAAAACACAAAAAAATGCAAAAACAATGCAAAAAAAACACAAAAAAATACAAAAAAAACACAAAAAAATGCAAAAAAAAATGCAAAAAAAAACACAAAAAAATGCAAAAAAAAACACAAAAAAATGCAAAAAAATGCAAAAAAAACAAAAAAAAAAAAATGCAAAAAAATGCAAAAAAACACAAAATAAATGCAAAAAAAACAAAAATGCAAAAAAAAACAAAAAAAATGCAAAAAAAAAAAAAATGCAGAAAAAACACCAAAAAAAATCCAAAAAAACACAAAAAAATGCAAAAAAAACACCAAAAAAAATGCAAAAAAAAAAAAAAAAAAATGCAAAAAAAAAAAAAAAAAAATACAAAAAAACACAAAAAAATGCAAAAAACGCAAAAAAATGCAAAAAAAACCACAAAATAAATACAAAAAAACCCACAAAAAAATGCAAAAAAAAATGCAAAAAAATGCAAAAAAAAACAAAAAAAAAATGCAAAAAAAACACAAAAAATGCAAAAAAAAATGCAAAAAAATGCAAAAAAAAAAAAACCACAAAAAAATGCAAAAAAAATGCAAAAAAAACACCAAAAAAATGCAAAAAAAAAACAAAAAAAAAATGCAAAAAATGCAAAAAAAAAACAAAAAAATGCAAAAAAAACACCAAAAAAAATGCAAAAAAAAAACACAAAAAAAATGCAAAAAAAAAAAAAAAAAATGCTAAAAAAAATGCAAAAAATGCAAAAAAAATAAAAAAAAATGCAAAAAAACCCACAAAAAAATGCAAAAAAAAAAAAAAAAATGCAAAAAAAAAAAAAAAAAAAAATGCAAAAAAACACAAAAAAATGCAAAAAAACGCAAAAAAATACAAAAAAAACCACAAAATAAATACAAAAAAAACCACAAAAAAATGCAAAAAAAAAAAAAAAAAATGCAAAAAAAAAAATGCAAAAAAACACAAAAAAATGCAAAAAAATGCAAAAAAAACCACAAAAAATGCAAAAAAAAATGCAAAAAATGCAAAAAAACAAAATAAATGCAAAAAAAAAAAATGCTAAAAAAAATGCAAAAAAAAACCACAAAATAAATGCAAAAAAATCCCAAAAAATGCAAAAAAAATGCAAAAAAAACACAAAAAATGCAAAAAAAAATGCAAAAAAAAAAAACCCACAAAAAAATGCAAAAAAAAAAAAAAAAACACCAAAAAAATGCAAAAAAAAAAAAAAAAAATGCAAAAAAAAATGCAAAAAATGCAAAAAAAAACAAAAAAATGCAAAAAAAACACCAAAAAAAATGCAAAAAAAAACACAAAAAAAATGCAAAAAAAACACAAAAAAATGCAAAAAAAAATGCAAAAAAAATGCAAAAAAAATTGAAAAAAAAACACACAAAATAAATGCAAAAAAAAAAAAAAAAATGCAAAAAAAAACACAAAATAAATGCAAAAAAAAAACAAAAAAAAATGCAAAAAAACAAAAAAATGCAAAAAAACGCAAAAAAATGCAAAAAAAAACCACAAAATAAATACCAAAAAACCACAAAAAAATGCAAAAAAAAATGCAAAAAAATGCAAAAAAAAACAAAAAAAATGCAAAAAAAACACAAAATAAATACAAAAAAAAACACAAAAAAATGCAAAAAAAAAATGCAAAAAAACACAAAAAACACAAAAAAAAATGCAAAAAAATGCCAAAAAATGCAAAAAAAAAATGCAAAAAAAAAAATGCAAAAAAAAACACAAAAAATGCAAAAAAAAATGCAAAAAAATGCTAAAAAAAACACAAAAAAAATTGAAAAAAAAAACACACAAAATAAATGCAAAAAAAAAAAAAAATGCAAAAAAAAAACACAAAATAAATGCAAAAAAATGCCAAAAAAAAATGCAAAAAAAAAAATGCAAAAAAATGCAAAAAAAAAAATGCAAAAAAATGCAAAAAAAACAAAAAAATGCAAAAAAAAATGCAAAAAAACACAAAAAAATGCAAAAAAAAAACACAAAAAAATGCAAAAAAAAAATGCAAAAAAATGCAAAAAAAAACAAAAAAATGCAAAAAAAATGCAAAAAAACACAAAAAAACACAAAAAAATGCAAAAAAATGCAAAAAAAAACACAAAAAAAATGTAAAAAAAAAACACAAAAAAATGCAAAAAAAACACATAAAAATGCAAAAAAAAACACAAAAAAATGCAAAAACAATGCAAAAAAAACACAAAAAAATACAAAAAAAACACAAAAAAATGCAAAAAAAAATGCAAAAAAAACACAAAAAAATGCAAAAAAAAACACAAAAAATGCAAAAAAATGCAAAAAAAACACAAAAAAAAAAAAAAATGCAAAAAAATGCAAAAAAACACAAAATAAATGCAAAAAAAACAAAAATGCAAAAAAAAAACAAAAAAAATGCAAAAAAAAAAAAAATGCAGAAAAAACACCAAAAAAAATCCAAAAAAACACAAAAAAATGCAAAAAAAACACCAAAAAAAATGCAAAAAAAAAAAAAAAAAAAATGCAAAAAAAAAAAAAAAAAATACAAAAAAACACAAAAAAATGCAAAAAACGCAAAAAAATGCAAAAAAAACCACAAAATAAATACAAAAAAACCCACAAAAAAATGCAAAAAAAAAATGCAAAAAAATGCAAAAAAAAACAAAAAAAATGCAAAAAAAACACAAAAAATGCAAAAAAAAATGCAAAAAAATGCAAAAAAAAAAAAACCACAAAAAAATGCAAAAAAAATGCAAAAAAAACACCAAAAAAATGCAAAAAAAAAACAAAAAAAAAATGCAAAAAAAAATGCAAAAAATGCAAAAAAAAACAAAAAAATGCAAAAAAAACACCAAAAAAAATGCAAAAAAAAACACAAAAAAAATGCAAAAAAAAAAAAAAATGCTAAAAAAAAATGCAAAAAATGCAAAAAAAATAAAAAAAAAATGCAAAAAAAACCCACAAAAAAATGCAAAAAAAAAAAAAAAAAATGCAAAAAAAAAACAAAAAAAAATGCAAAAAAACACAAAAAAATGCAAAAAAACGCAAAAAAATACAAAAAAACCACAAAATAAATACAAAAAAAACCACAAAAAAATGCAAAAAAAAAATGCAAAAAAAAAATGCAAAAAAATGCAAAAAAAAACAAAAAAAATGCAAAAAAACACAAAAAACACAAAAAAAAATGCAAAAAAATGCCAAAAAATGCAAAAAAAAAAATGCAAAAAAATTCAAAAAAATGCCAAAAAATGCAAAAAAAAAAATGTAAAAAAAAAACACAAAAAAATGCAAAAAAAACACATAAAAATGCAAAAAAAAACACAAAAAAATGCAAAAACAATGCAAAAAAAACACAAAAAAATACAAAAAAACACAAAAAAATGCAAAAAAAAATGCAAAAAAATGCAAAAAAACACAAAAAAAAAAAAATGCAAAAAAAATGCAAAAAAACACAAAATAAATGCAAAAAAAAAAAAAAATGCAAAAAAAAAACAAAAAAAATGCAAAAAAAAAAAAAAATGCAGAAAAAACACCAAAAAAAATGCAAAAAAAAAAAAAAAAATGCAAAAAAAATGCAAAAAAACACAAAAAAATGCAAAAAAAACACCAAAAAAAATGCAAAAAAAAAAAAAAAAAAATGCAAAAAAAAAACAAAAAAATACAAAAAACACAAAAAAATGCAAAAAACGCAAAAAAATGCAAAAAAAAACACAAAATAAATACAAAAAAAACCACAAAAAAATGCAAAAAAAAAAATGCAAAAAAATGCAAAAAAAAAACAAAAAAAATGCAAAAAAACACAAAAAATGCAAAAAATGAAGAAAAAAAACAAAAAAATGCAAAAAAAACACCAAAAAAAATGCAAAAAAAAACACAAAAAAAATGCAAAAAAAAAAAAAAAAAAATGCTAAAAAAATGCAAAAAATGCAAAAAAAAAAAAAAAAAATGCAAAAAAAACCCACAAAAAAATGCAAAAAAAAAAAAAAAAATGCAAAAAAAAAACAAAAAAAAATGCAAAAAAAAACAAAAAAAATGCAAAAAAACACAAAAAACACAAAAAAAATGCAAAAAAATGCCAAAAAATGCAAAAAAAAAAATGCATAAAAATTCAAAAAAATGCCAAAAAATGCAAAAAAAAAAATGTAAAAAAAAAACACAAAAAAATGCAAAAAAAACACATAAAAATGCAAAAAAAAACACAAAAAAATGCAAAAACAATGCAAAAAAAACACAAAAAAAATACAAAAAAAACACAAAAAAATGCAAAAAAAATGCAAAAAAAAACACAAAAAAATGCAAAAAAAAACACAAAAAAATGCAAAAAAAATGCAAAAAAAACACAAAAAAAAATGCAAAAAAAATGCAAAAAAACACAAAATAAATGCAAAAAAAAAAAAAAATGCAAAAAAAAAAACAAAAAAAATGCAAAAAAAAAAAAAAAAATGCAGAAAAAACACCAAAAAAAATGCAAAAAAAAAAAAAAAAAAATGCAAAAAAAATGCAAAAAAACACAAAAAAATGCAAAAAAAACACAAAAAAAATGCAAAAAAAAAATGCAAAAAAAAAATGCAAAAAAATGCAAAAAAAAACAAAAAAAATGCAAAAAAACACAAAAAACACAAAAAAAAAATGCAAAAACAATGCAAAAAAAACACAAAAAAATACAAAAAAAACACAAAAAAATGCAAAAAAAAATGCAAAAAAAACACAAAAAAATGCAAAAAAAAACACAAAAAATGCAAAAAAAATGCAAAAAAAACAAAAAAAAAATGCAAAAAAAATGCAAAAAAACACAAAATAAATGCAAAAAAAAAAAAAAATGCAAAAAAAAAACAAAAAAAATGCAAAAAAAAAAAAAAATGCAGAAAAAACACCAAAAAAAATGCAAAAAAAAAAAAAAAAAAATGCAAAAAAAATGCAAAAAAACACAAAAAATGCAAAAAAAACACCAAAAA
The DNA here is from genome assembly GCA_023566125.1 of Zingel zingel. NCBI lineage: Eukaryota > Metazoa > Chordata > Actinopteri > Perciformes > Percidae > Zingel > Zingel zingel. Next base: position 12,414,148 of record CM042317.1, read on the forward strand.
AAATGCAAAAAAAAAAAAAAAAAAAATGCAAAAAAAAAAAAAAAAAATACAAAAAAACAAAAAAATGCAAAAAACGCAAAAAAATGCAAAAAAAACACAAAATAAATACAAAAAAAACCACAAAAAAATGCAAAAAAAAAATGCAAAAAAATGCAAAAAAAAAACAAAAAAAAATGCAAAAAAAACACAAAAAATGCAAAAAATGCAAAAAAAAACAAAAAAATGCAAAAAAAAAAAAAAAAATGCTAAAAAAAATGCAAAAAATGCAAAAAAAAAAAAAAAAATGCAAAAAAAACCCACAAAAAAATGCAAAAAAAAAAAAAAAATGCAAAAAAAAAACAAAAAAAAATGCAAAAAAACACAAAAAAATGCAAAAAAACGCAAAAAAAAAAAAAAAAACAAAATAAATACAAAAAAAACCAAAAAAAAATGCAAAAAAAAAATGCAAAAAAATGCAAAAAAAAACAAAAAAAATGCAAAAAAACACAAAAAACACAAAAAAAATGCAAAAAAATGCCAAAAAATGCAAAAAAAAAAATGCAAAAAAACACAAAAAAACACAAAAAAATGCAAAAAAATGCAAAAAAAAACACAAAAAAAATGTAAAAAAAAAACACAAAAAAATGCAAAAAAAACACATAAAAATGCAAAAAAAAACACAAAAAAATGCAAAAACAATGCAAAAAAAACACAAAAAAATACAAAAAAAACACAAAAAAATGCAAAAAAAAAATGCAAAAAAAACACAAAAAAATGCAAAAAAAAACACAAAAAAATGCAAAAAAATGCAAAAAAAACAAAAAAAAAAAAATGCAAAAAAATGCAAAAAAACACAAAATAAATGCAAAAAAAACAAAAATGCAAAAAAAAACAAAAAAAATGCAAAAAAAAAAAAAATGCAGAAAAAACACCAAAAAAAATCCAAAAAAACACAAAAAAATGCAAAAAAAACACCAAAAAAAAATGCAAAAAAAAAAATAAAAAAATGCAAAAAAAAAAAAAAAAAATACAAAAAAACACAAAAAAATGCAAAAAACGCAAAAAAATGCAAAAAAAACCACAAAATAAATACAAAAAAAACCCACAAAAAAATGCAAAAAAAAATGCAAAAAAATGCAAAAAAAAACAAAAAAAAAATGCAAAAAAAACACAAAAAATGCAAAAAAAAATGCAAAAAAATGCAAAAAAAAAAAAACCACAAAAAAATGCAAAAAAAATGCAAAAAAAACACCAAAAAAATGCAAAAAAAAAACAAAAAAAAAATGCAAAAAATGCAAAAAAAAACAAAAAAATGCAAAAAAAACACCAAAAAAAATGCAAAAAAAAAACACAAAAAAAATGCAAAAAAAAAAAAAAAAATGCTAAAAAAAATGCAAAAAATGCAAAAAAAATAAAAAAAAATGCAAAAAAAACCCACAAAAAAATGCAAAAAAAAAAAAAAAAATGCAAAAAAAAAAAAAAAAAAAAATGCAAAAAAACACAAAAAAATGCAAAAAAACGCAAAAAAATACAAAAAAAACCACAAAATAAATACAAAAAAAACCACAAAAAAATGCAAAAAAAAAATGCAAAAAAAAAATGCAAAAAAATGCAAAAAAAAAAAAAAAAATGCAGAAAAAACACCAAAAAAATCCAAAAAAACACAAAAAAATGCAAAAAAAACACCAAAAAAAATGCAAAAAAAAAAAAAAAAAAATGCAAAAAAAAAAAAAAAAAATACAAAAAAACACAAAAAAATGCAAAAAACGCAAAAAAATGCAAAAAAAACCACAAAATAAATACAAAAAAACCCACAAAAAAATGCAAAAAAAAATGCAAAAAAATGCAAAAAAAAACAAAAAAAAAATGCAAAAAAAACACAAAA